>VZRL01006365.1:167389-235416 GCA_013397895.1 Origma solitaria
ACTCATCCGTGGCCGCGGGGGAGCGGCAGCGCTCGCTGCCACCGTGCGCGGAGGAGAGGAGATTCGTGCTCTTTGAAGGTTCTTCACCCGTAGGGTGGTTGGGCACTGGAATAGGCTCACCACAGGGAAGTGGTCACGGCACCAAGCCTGACAGAGTTCACGAAGCGCTTGGACAACGCTCTGGGGCATATGATGTGATTCTTGGGGATGTCCTTTCCGGGGCTAAGAGTTGGACTCGGTGGTCGTTGTGGGTCCCTTCCAAGTCAGCATATTCTGTGGTTCTGTGAAGTGGCTTCACATCCGAGTCTCATTCCAGCCAAGTAAAGCAAGCTCCTTCAAAGCAGGTTACGATGACTAGTCCTGCAGTGTTGGAAAATGCAAGGCAGTGGATCGTTGAAGGCTTTGTGCGAGCAAAGTAAAGTGTAAAAGCTGTGAGAGTGTCTGGCTCAGGCCCGGCTCAGGCCAAGGGCCTAGCACAGGCACTGGGAAAATAACATCGTCTGGAAAAGTACCATCTTCAGATTCCAGTGGGAAAGAGACGAAGGAGGAACACACAGGAATATAAGGAGTGGAGGAGTTAAGATAGCAGGAGCTCTGTGTGGAACAGGTGTCCACGAGCAGCGAGGCTCTGCATGGGAAAGAACTGAAAAATACAGCCTTCTGACACTTAACCAATGATCTTGTAACTTTCTGCATAATTAACTGTAACACTATATAACCTGTAGCGATCTGAATAAACGCGGAAGCATGTTTATAACTCGTATTGGGTTGCGTATGCTTTCCCTCACCGCTGGCACTGCAGAGAATTTTGCTGATAAAACATAGTCTACCCTCCTAGCTGCATTGTCCCACAGGATTTTAGAGTTCCAGTGGTATGCTCCTAATAAAGATGCATCTCATCTAAACCCAAAGTGTCTGGAGAAACTGATCAATTCAGACCTTCACCTTCTTCAGTGACGGTTCAGTTTGTAGGCCCTTCATGGACTCAATACAGAGTATTAGCCAGCAGGGGTGATGCCGATAATTGGTTGGCATCACAGAACACAGGGCCCCTCAAGGGCCACCTGTGACCAGTCTGTACCTGAAATGCTCCTTTTCCATGGATATATATGTTTACACATATAGTCCTTGTGGCAGAGTCAGCACCACTGGACTCTTCCTGGGACTCCGAAGAATTGCTGTTTTACTTTAATAGGGTGATTCCTTGCCCAAGACAGCAGTTAGGTTTTCATTATTGATTGAAAATAAAGGGCCAGGTCTAAGCAGCAATGTGAGGGGCTGCAGCTCATTGTCCAATGCAAACATGTGGTAAGCGCTTTGTCCCAACTTGACCTATGGTTTTATCAGCACAAAGTTTTATCTAAAATTGAAAAGGTAAGAAGCTGATATTCTTAGCTGGGTGTTCATAGGGCTCCCTTCCCCACTATAGAAACCCTATTAGTTCTGGTATGAAAAATCTCACCTACCTTCACCTTGGCACTGATGGTTTTTGAACTTTGTTCTGTATGTTGTTAGGTAAGGCATAGAGCAGAATATTCAAGTCATCCCTAAGAACCTGATGAATTCACCAACTTGTATCAAATTTACGCTGAGTAAAGACTTCCATGAAAGAGAATGGTTAGGAAAAATGTAGTTCAGAAGTTTGGAGAGCTATAGAATTTCATCTACCTTTAACAGAGATATTTTAATGAAAGATGAACAGTATCATTCTGAAATGGTATTACAGTTATTGCTAAGTAGCTGTAGCTTTACAGTTATTGCTAAGTAGCTGTAGCTTTAGTCAAACACTTCTGTAGCTTCATCTTCTTTCCAGCAATGTTCTCCCAAAGTTCTAATATGTGCAAAGCTTGGTAACTTGCCAATGCAGAGACAGCTTCTGTATCCTTTTCATAGTAAAAATTTCTTTAAAAATCCCAAGACTGCTAGATCCGTATCTCTCTCTTTTGATAAGAGAATAAGCATGTGTACTGTCATTTTAAACAGTAACAACATGCTATAGGACTACATTTGAAGAAAACTTCTTTGTTTTTCTTTTTACTTAAGTAGGCCATCTGCATTACGAACTGATCTGAAGAAAAAAGATATGATTATAGAACATTTTGTTGTGTGCATTGAAATCTGTAAGGCTGTACATCAGGGCAAACAATAGATAAATGCTGAAGCTTTCTATTGCATAGCAGATAGAAAAACTCGTTTCAGAGGGAGAGATACTATGCTATGATGGAAGGAGTCTCAGGTTCACTTCTACATTTCACAGTAAAGTTCCCATCTTCTATATTTTCAAAGCTATATAGTACTCCCTTTTGTGCTGCTATATCTAGATGTGAAGCAAGTGCTGCAGCTCTTCAGCAATTTATCATGACAGAAATCTCATCCTCAGGTTTTCAACAGCTTTCCACATAAATTTGAGTGAAATGTACAATCTTAATGTTAAGGCTTGCTCCAACACAGGTACAGTTATATAGAAAACTACTTTGATATGGATGATGACCAGGATCAATAGTTAGATTTTGAGATTTTTCTACATAGAGAAATCCATAGTGGGTTTCTAAATGCAGAGACAATGCCCTTTATTCTAGAAGTTCCTGATCTGCATGTTAGTGAAGTCTTTGAGAATACTTTGCAATAGCATAATTTATATCCTTTAATGTTATCTTCTTCCCCAGGTATTGGCTGCTAAAGAGAGGATACTAGGTTAGGTAGACTCTTTGTTTGTCCCAGTACAGTCATTATTATGTTCTCATGTTGTAATGGAGGCAGAGAGAAAGGGACATTCATTTAAAAAGCATAAATACATAGTGAGTCCTCTATAATAAAACAAGAATTACTTGCTTATTTTCAGCAGTGTTAACAGAAGATCCAAATAGTTTTCTGGATTGCTGATTTTTTAATAGTTAAAAAAAGCTGTTCCTATTGTCATCTACATGAGTGTAAGGTTAAAGAACCACAACAACAAACCTCACTGAGGTTTGAAGCAGGTATGAAGCTCACACAGGTATGAAGAGCTGAAGAGACATCTTAGCTGTACTAGCTCACTGGTTATATTTTATGAATATGTCTTGGTTTCAGAGAATGGAAGAGGAAACACTCTGGAATTAATTGCTTCCCCTTATAGGCTTAACCAATTCCTTTCCACCCATAAGAAATGAATACGAGTAGATATAAGTGAAAAAATAACAGTTTACTAACAATCAGAACAGCAACAGGCAAAAAATAACAGTAAATAACTGCTAGACACAATATAGTTAAATCTCACAGAGTACCACGCTGCCAAGGTGGCTCTCTGCAATCAAGCATGTGGTTCCACAGACAAAGGGAAAAACGGTGTCAGTCCTCCTCCTACTCACTGCTCTGTTCATCTCCCTGATGGCTGGAGCTCCAACTGGTACTCTCTGGATCACAGGGCTAGAACTCATGGAGGGACTTCGCCTTTCTCTTTACAGCAGAGGGCAGGGCAGGCAAGGCAAGGCAGCTGGGCTGGGGCGACGCGTGGTGGAATTTGCCCCGAGGCAGCCCAAGACCGCTAACTGCAGCCTCTCTGAGATGGGAAAAAGCAAACCCAAAACAGAACCCAAAAAGGAAAAGCCTCTGTCCGCAGTGCCGAGGGCTCTACAGCAAGAAGCCAAGAGCCAAATCAAGCAGCCAGAGCAACAGCAAAGACGAAGGCCTCCGCAAGGCAAAAATTAGGTGGCAGAAGAGGCCGAGCAGCCTGCGAGAGCCGACTTTAAAAATGCCCGCAGTGCCACCCTCCCCACTGCCATTTGCCGGCTGCAGGGTCTTAAAGAGACAGTGACAATTTTTTGGCGGGGATGGACATGGAATACAATAATATTTTGGGTTACCCATGGCAGAATATAATGCTAGTTTTTGAAAAAGTACGCTATTTGGCATAAATATGGGTTGCAGACGTGTTGAAAGAGGCATTTAGCTCAGAGTTCCTCTTTCAGAAAAGCATCCCTGATTATGCAGCTTGCTATCTGCATCTCAACATACACGTTTTCCCATATTTTCAGCTTCTGGTTTTATAACTTTAATATATTTTCAACAAAAATAAAGATTGTGTATTTTTTTTTTGTTGGTTTGTTTTGGTTTTTTTTTATTTATAACAACTAAGGTAATTTATTTTATGTCTAAGCCATCTGAAAATTAATTACAAACTCTAGGTAAAATAATTGTATTCAATTATAAGTAAAATCCTTACCACATGAATGTACAACTGAATGCACTAATTTTAAGATAAAAGAATAAACCAAACAATTGCCAAAAATAATACCTATTTTTTAATGACTTAATGTCATAATGAATTACTAAAGAGCTAGTTGACATTTAAGTTCCTTATAAATGAAAAAAGACTTAAGAAACCAATTCAGGTAATACATACTCTAATACTACACTTTATCTTTAAAGAGGACCTGAAGAAGCAGATAAAGGCATTTTATATACCATATACGTATTTCATATACTGCATTGAGAATATGCTTTGAAAAATGCATTTTCTTTCTTTATTGTCTTTGCTCAAAGAACTGCTCAAAAATTCACAGTAGGTTTGAAAGACTACAAGCAGCAGAAGGGGATGTAAAAAGCCAGATTTGTTTACCACCGTGGTAGAGAACAAAAGATGAGGTGAAGACAGAGTGAATTGTTAGTTAAGTCCCTTTCAAGAGTTGTTTAAGTCTGGTCAGTACTGTCAGGTTACCTTGTAGGATTTAAAACCCACCAGGATTATGTTCTAACAATGCAATTATAGCTGAATACCTGCAGACGCTACTCAGAAGTTTAACAATTCATGTGCTTATGACCTACACGTTACCTTCATTAATAGATATTTATTGCAGCCTTTTTGAACAGGAAGTTAAATGAAATCCCATAGGCAGCTTTACTAGAGCTAGTAAAACTTAGGAAAAAAAATCTGCCCAGGAAAAAGAGATTATAAAGTTAGCAGCAAATACAGCTAACTTGAAATAATTAATTCAAAGGGAATGCTCCCAGACAATACAGGCTAAGCTCTTTTCTGAAATACATGCACAAACTGAAAATGTCTGATGAGAGAACACTGCTGAGATTATGGCCTACATTATACTTTGGGTAGGATGGGTGTTTCTAATGTTATTTCTAAGCATAAGATGAACAAAAATATTTGTCCACAGAGTTCTAGCCATGTTATTACAGTAAGAGATAACTGAATTTCTTTCAACCTGGTGCAATACTTCATTGAAGTAATTTCAAAGTTAGGAATAATGTATATATTCTGTTGAAGATTTGCAGCAAGTTTTAATGGCACTGTTTTCTACATCCCTGGAATGATGTATTCCATCAGGCTGCATCATCTGACTCACTGTATAGTTAAACACATACTTCTAATGATCTGGACACCAAGCTTGATTGTATCCCATTCATTAATTCAATTATTTAAATTATGAAGCCAACAGCATTGTTTCACAGTGAGTCACTTGGTGTTAATAGTCTACCTTTATAGCTCTCCTGCCAAAAGCATGTCTCATCAAATCAACCATCAATCAAATGGAAGAATCAGAAAGTGTTAGTAAACATTTGTAACAATTAACCAGAATCATTTAATGGTTGTAGATTCCGATTTGACTTCTTGCCACATTACAGCCCTGAATGAAAAATTCTGGGAGATTTCTCATATATTCAGGAGGTGCATTACTACAGTCAGCAACACCATACAGAAGTTTTAAATCTATATTCTAAGATGGGGAAATAACATGATGAATTATTGCACTGCTGTACTCTCAAGAGTACATTCAATGGTTGGTTGAATTTATACTCTTGATGCATTTAATATATTTAATATTACATACATGCCTTAGATACTTACCTGCAAATACATCAATCAATGGACTTGGAAAAGCTTATTTGCAATCAACTAGTAAAAATCACCTAAATGGAAAAAAAAAAAAAGGAGCATTTAATACATTGAAATTAAATGAAAAGCAGAGAAAGATGAAGTGTTTAGAAGAGCAAGCTCTGACTATATAACCACTCAGCACCAAAGTGTTCCATAGTACACCACCTGCTGTGGTGGTGTTCTGATTACAAATATCTCCACTCTGGTTAGAACATAGAACTGAAAAGGTAGTTGGTGGTAGAACGGTGTGAAGCCAAGCTCATAAGATTAGCTGGTACCTCAAGAAAGTATTCTTAGTACAGCATAGTATAAGAATAGATGGTGCTTGTGTTCTTAATTAACCAAAGACAGCTTGTAAGTATTGTTATACTAACAGACGTGCAACTGCTTCAGCTTGAGCTCATGCAAGATAGTAAATGAAATAATGAAAAATAAAGCTATTGTGCTATTGTTCTGGACAGGTCTTTTAGCTGTCTAGGTAAGAAAGAGCTATTGAAATATTCTGAAGTAAGATGATTTGGCTGTACAAGTTCCTAATTAGGATTGTCCATTAAAAATCAGAATGTCAGTATGGACAAGATGGTCAGTGAATGGCTTGCATTTGGGCAAAAGTAATGCTATACAAAAACAATTCTTACCTCTGCTTCTTCACAACATCCATAGATTGACACACTAGTGCCTACTAATGGCAGCCACGAGATTTAGCAAATAGAAGAAATGTGAACTTCAACATCCTTGTTACTTTTTCAGAAGCCTAATCCTTGTCACTTTTTCAGAAGCCTAATACCTTCTGAAGATGTGCAGCAAGGATTTGGAAGGCCTCCTGCCCGCTCACACAGATGACATGAAGGTTTTTTTGGGTTTTTTTTTTGTTTTTGAATTTTGGTTGGTTGGGTTTTTTGGGGTTTGTTTGGTTGGGGCTTTTTTCTTTAAAAGGTACAGAAGTAGCCAAGACGCCCATGGGTCGTAATTGGAATAATTAAACTCTGAGTTGTTACATCAGGCAATTGTCTCCCTTTGTATGGAATCAGCAACAGTTACATGGTTGAGTGAATGCCTGCAACACCAGTGCTATCATCTAAGGCTCCAGGTGGCTTCCATCTGGTTTTGGCCCAATGATAACAACAGTTTTGGTGTGCAAGGCCTTTGATAAGGAGTATGGAGATAAGCAAAACTAACACTGGCCACATATTCCTATGGGAGAGTATTAGAGAAAGTGATGCAACTATCTTACTGCCTTATGCTAAGATATGTAAACAATTTTAAAAAATGAATACTTGAATTTTTACTTTTGTCATGTGGTTCATCTGATCTTCCCCATCCAGAAGGAAAAGGTTCATATATTTACACACAATTCCAAGATGTTTATCAGAGCACGTATATTTCAGAATGAAAAACATGTATGCAAGACAATGACCGTCAATTATTAAGAAGAAAAAAAGCCCCCACCATGTAAGATGACTCAACACTTCCTTTTGAGATAATGATTTTATTAAAAGAAGACACTGAAAGATACGTTTCTAGGAAGAAAAATACCACTTTAAAATTTAGCTGTAAAACTATTTTGGACTTGTTTTGGTGGTTTAAAAGAAAAATCCCTTTTTAAATGGTATCCTTCGCTATGTTTTAAGTTTTCAAACTACAGAACCCTTAGTTTTTATACTTGTAAGTCCCAGAATACTCTCAATAAGTCAACATAATTGTAAAGCTAAAGATAACTTGAGAAAACGGTAAATTAAATACACACTACCCTGTAAGGACATTCTTTAACAATAATTCCAGGGTAAAAGGACCAGTAAATAAACATTGCTTCTCTTTGTGTACTTTACCACAGAAATAAAATTCTATTTAGCATTTCTATTAAGCATAAGGGGTGCAGAGAGAAATAATGGAAAATTTCAAAATCCTGGCATAAGTTACAGTAACAATGCAGTAGTTATGCATCCAAATTAACCTGTATGCTTTAAATACAGGAAGACTTTAATTTCGCCTCTGTATTTAATACAGGAAATTTATAACCATTCACTTTGCCAAGGGGCACTAAGAAAAGGAAAAAAGGGTTAAAACTGTCACTAAAACAGCCCAACATTTTATTTCCATTTTTCAATATATTTTGAAATATGGAAATATGTATTTCCATGTATTTCAAAATTCTAAATTAAGATTTGAAAGATAATATTTATACCTGAAGACATCTGTATCTATAAAGATATATGTATATATGTGTAAACACCTCCGTTTTAATTTTTACAATTCAAATAGAAGTCCAGTACACAAAGAGCTGATGTCACCAAAAAAAGCCTGAAAAACCTGTGACTCAAAAAAAATTCCTCATATGCCATCACTTATGCCTCTGTGTATTAGTACACATGTAGCATAATTGCATCTGTTTTCCTTAAATTTGATGGATTATTGGAAACAACTTCATTTTAAGTCTGTCACTATTCAGATTAACATTTGGACATCTTTTGGGAGGTTACAATAGTCTATACTGCTCATATTAAGCAAAACAAGTGTAAATACATGTGAAAGATCAGTCCTTTATATAAGCAGTATGTTTCATTGTGAGTCATTCTGAGATAACAAAAGCTACCAACAACTACTCTGTGAGCACTTAACATACATAAATTATTTTATACACACTCTATGCCTATTAAAATGTTTTTTCATTCAAGTACAACTTTAAATTAAATGTCTTTTTTTTTTCTAAAATAAATACAATGGCGTACAATAAAAGTTCAGTCCTTTGCACTGTTCCACAAGCTTTGCAGTAACATTCATTTTACTTATTCAAAATATACTTTACCCTTTCAAGGTTTTTAAATAAGTTAGTAATTAATCCCAGACACAAAATTAGAGGCCACAGCTTAAAATCAAGCTCTGAGCTGATAGTAGGAGACTTAAACAAAACTACTGACAGCACTATGCTGTATCACAAGTACCCCAGAACATAAAGTGAGTGGGAATAGCTATTTGCAAGAATACAAAACTTCCCCCACCCCCTCCCACACAGCCACTGATTTGTCCAGCCACCAGGAAATGGTATCTCTGCTAATCAGCCTGGTCTCTACACTGCTGGTCCATAGCCTCCTCTTATTTCTGGAAATCAGAGTCCTTCATTAAGAAGAGTTTCATGCAAGTATGCAGCAATTAGTTTCTACTATGAATTTTATTATAGTAAGTAGTTTTGTCAATGCATTTTATTGAACTTAGTCATTACACTATATAAGCAATTTGTGCTAGATATATGTCATGGTCTAAGTTGTCTACATGCTACTGACCAACTGTTAAATATTGGAAGTGAACATAAAATGTTCAAATCAACACAAGTGGATTGAAATAAACTGTCATTTCATATTTTTGAGACTCCTGTTTCTGAAATTCTATAAGGATCGCTCTTTAAATCATTTGTATTACCCATGAAAGCTAGATAAAATTAGACTAAGACCACTGCAAATTTTGGTTCAAGGTCTTGAATAATTTTAATTTACTTCTGGTTTAATCATTATTTAATTATTCACATTATTGATAACGCAGGGAATGAGTACAAAATTTTTCTCCCCTTTCCCATTTGGTCAGACTTAGCAAGTATCAACTGTTTCAAGAAACATAGTCAATGTAACCTTTTCATAACTTGTTACCAGTTATCACCCAATAGGTTTTAATTTGAATTCACCTAAACCACCTTTTTTTCTACATTGATCTGTCCTCAAGCTGCATGAAGTATCTAAACTAATTCAAAGACCATCCTCTAAAATGAAAATTCTTATTTCAGAGGCTCCAGTACTTACATGTGTGAATCAGAAGAGTGCACTATTAGGTCAGACAAAACGTAAATTGAACAATAAATTTTAATCATTCATTAAAAATTGGAATGCAACATCTATATTTAAACAACTTTATTAACATAGTCAAGCAGTGATTAACATTCACATCTATTATGTCACATCATACAAATGTAAATACAAAATTACTACAGTACAATATATATTCTCTGCATGATCCAAAATATTTGGTGGCCCCAAAAACTCTTTAAAATTCAGCAGCTTATCAAAAATTAAAACCATATTCTATTTAAAATGAAGTTCTGTTAGCACATAGGCAGACTTCAAGAAGTATCACTCAATTTAGTACAGTTTGAGAGGTTGCAGGAGGATATGTTTGAAGGAAACATTCCAACATTGTGGCAGATACAGAAACATAAGATTTAAAGCTTTCAAGCAAAACTTATACAACCTAAGTTGTCAGCAGAAAGATCCAGTCACCTTTCATTTAAAACTATTTTGTGTACTTAATCCAATTAAAAATTTTAGACATGTCTAGTGTCGCTAAGTCAGACAATGAACAACATAACTATCTATCTCCATGAAAAAAGACATTACACTGCAGATTTCAACAGCCAAATAAACCTTCTTATACCAATTTTTTTATTCTCATTGCTGTCCTCACAAAAAACACCCAAGCCTTCTTAATTTTGTTGATCACCCAAAATAAGGAAATAGATACCTAAAGCAAAAGCAGCACAATAGAACAAGTTTATAGAAAAATGATACTGTATTGTAAGCGCTGAATTCTTTGAGATGTGGATTTGGCTTACTTAAAGCATACTGTAACACCACACAGGGAATCATCCTATAGAGCCATTTCAAACTTCCCTCATGTAAGTACATTCAAACGAGTGAGTATCACTATTTTAGCAGAATATACAAGGCAAGCAAGAAGAGTACTTGCCTCAGTTCCCCATTTAAAATAATAAACTAAAACTGGCTTGCTCCAACCATAAAGTGCAAAGAGCAAGCATCAGTGGCTGATAAAAAGCAGTTTCTACTGGAGAATACCTAGAAGACTGATGGATGCAAGTCATCCTTGAGAATGCATAGGTGAGAGAAATACATAGCTACTGAACAAGCTTTATTTATTTAAGGGAAGGTTATGTAATATTGCAACAAACACATGTGCAAACTACATGAGCATCTATCTGAGATTAACTGCAGGATGTTTTGCCATTTCACTGTGGAGCTTAACCTTTATCTAAGATTAAAAGTCACTCTTTAGACCCTATATGAAAGCTTTATTCATCTATCATCTCCATGAAAGAGATAGTATGGAAGCAGTTAGTGTTGAGTTACAACTTCTTTCCTTGAAAAAATCTGAAACAAAATATTTCCAATTTAATGTTGCATTTAAAGCATTTTTAAAGAAATATTTCAGTTGTTTGAATATGGATACATTCTCCTTAAGGGAAGAATGTTTTTGCACCTTATCGGTTAATACATTCAACATGAATAATATAGGTGAAGCAAAAGTCATTATTGTCCCACAGTCGAAGGTTAATTTAGAGTAAGTTTAAGACAAGAGGAGCTGCCTAAATGAAATACGTAAACTGATAAAATTACAACACATTTTTATTAGCATGTGTTCTGAACAAAAAGGGTACAAGAGTATTCACCTGAGATAAAGCTAGTATTTGAATATTTCTAAGAAGCAATGAGTTTTGCTTGAGGAAAGCCACTTGAAATTTTAAAATATACATTTTACTATTATACAATATATGCAGTTTAAGTAATTAAGACTGATGCTAACATAAAAGTCCTAACAAAAAAAAAATCACAGTGTGTATCAATATTATCAGTTACAAAATTTATGCTACTTCATAACTTTTAAAAATTATAATGACTACAAATTTTAACCTATTCTTCTAAAAGGGATCTTCTAAGTACAAGCTTCAAGGAGCAATAAACTAAAGCATAAGAATTAGCTTCTTACAATTTAAATATATACACATTCACTGATTTAGAAAATAATTAAGCTTCGGAAAAAAAATACAAAATTGATTATTTTTGCTTGCACTGGTTGAAATAATGAACTACCCTAATCTTTTTTCCAAAATGAAATGAGCAGTTTCCTGAATGTGTTATGAAAAAAATTTATACTGAACTTCACTTAAGACTAATTTAACAGCAATTTTGAACTGCCAAAAGGATGCATTTATAAGGATTTTAAACACACTTTCTGTTACCAACTTAGGTTGATCAGCAGCTTTTGTTCACTCTCAGAATCCTTCAAAAAGGGAAACTCAAAACAGGAAAAAGGCATATATAAAAACAGTAAACACTGACCTCCTGAGGTTCCTACAACAAAATTATTCAAGTAGAAAATCTACACCATTACTTAGCAGCGGCTATTTCTGTAGTTTAGCACACTAACAGCACTTTTTCAGTGTGTAAGGAGCAAATGAAGTAAGCCGTGCTTTTAGCATGCCAAGAGGCAGAAACACTGGAATGTAACAAAGACAAACTCACAATTCTACCAGTATAAACATTCAGTCAACATTCAAGAACTGTCAAGACTACACCACAAGAATTAAGATGCTTTTTATATATCCCATGATGCAATAATTCAGTTTTAAATATTAATGCTGTTTCAGAACTTCTCTTACCTCACATTACACCCTAAAAGGCCTCTGGAAATCTCTGCGCTATATTATGCATTAGGAATATGGTTTATTTGCTTTAAAATATACCATGAGAGAACTTACTGATATAAAAGACTATTTTGTCAGTACTATTTATTCCTGCCCTTTTTAAGTATATTCCTTGCTGTCATACCAGATCAGTTCACATCTGTACAAATACCTATTAAAACACATATGTACAAAAGTGGCATCCTAAGCTAATCCCAAGTGAGGTGGAGTGGTTTTATTTGGTTAAAGGGGCTTTCTGAAATTTAAGAAGTTGAGTTAAACCGCAATTTTAGTTGTTATGCTACTATATTATTTGGGTAGGTTTTCTATTCTACAAACATTTTTATGTCATTTCTCTGAAACTCTTCCTTAATGCTCAAACAGACTCAAAATGAAAGCAAGTTTGGATCTAAAATAATATCCCACCTTGCTAAATGTTGGGCAGGGGGTATTCCCTTTCAAAATTTGGCTTTAAGTTTTTTTTTAGTGACTTTTAGTGATTTTTATCAGAGTTATTAGTTGAGAAGGAATTTTTCGTTTGCTATCAAAGTAATGTAACTTGAAAGCAAGTTATCACATGCAATTTTAATCAAATTGAATAAATACTACATATTGGCATTATCAAATATATTTTATACAGTACATGTCCAAACTATTCTTCAGGCATAGTCCATTAAAATTTGCAAAGCCAAAAAAAAAAAACGCGGGGGGGAGGGAACATAAACATGCATGTGATCATGCATTGAAAAAAAAGTCTAAACTTTTTAAACAGCATTTATAAGCTCACACTCACACAGCTCAAACTTCAGTGCAATGGCTAAATCATTCAACAGTCAAAGAACAGAACCATGCAAAGAAGAGCAAGTTCTTAAAAAAAGCCCAACCAAAAAAAGAAAAAAAACCAAAACCAAACCAAAAAACAAAAACCAACCAACCAACAAAAAAACCCCAAACAACAAAACAAAAAAGAAAAAAACCAACAAAAAAATCAACCAAGCAAAAAAAACCCAAATGAAAACAAAACAACCCCCCCCCAAAAAACCACAAAAACCCCAAAAGCAACAACAACAAAAAAACCCAAAAAACAAACAAAAACCCCAAAACAAAACAACAAAAAAAAAAAAGGAAAACAAAAAAAAAACCAAACCAGAAAACACTAACTAAACAAAAAACTGTTATCCAGTATCCATTCTGCAATGCAAAGGTGAGAAACTAAATCTACAAAAAGGCTGTTATGGCTTAATTTTGTTTTGCAGATTAATAATGCAGCACTTGAAAAATGGAAAGGTGTGGCTTCACCTCTGACCAGCAGAGTCAAAAATCTCTCCATTTTCCTTTATCATCATGGGATACTCTTTAGGCAATCTAAATTATTAAAGACTTGCCACTTTCAGATGGACACAAGATCAAGTGTACCAGTTAGGATTTCACATTCACAGTACATAAGAAAATACACATGGAAGGAAAAGTAAAGGGTTAACTTAACAAGGATTTATTCACAGGAATACACGTAAGTAGAGAAAAAAAAACACAACAGAAAAGCTAAACAAATGAAATGAAGAGGATCCAAACCAACTTTCACTCTGTAGCTTTAAACTTGCACCCTTGTGCACTTAACTACATCACAGAGGGCCACCAACATGCGCCGATACACTGTAGATACCCTGCATTACATCCATTAACTTAAACATCTCTTTAAGATCATGCTTTGAACAAAAAGAAAGCGTAGAAGGTAATATGTTGAGTGGGAATAAACACAAATATAGCAATCTTGTCATCAACTTCTACAATTGTCTTTACGTGCCAACTAACATTTATGCAGCCTTTAACGGGTCTTACCATGTAACTCATTTTAGAGATTCTGATAAAATCACTAGTATATAACCATGCAGAAAGCACATCACACTGACAGCACAGAGGCAAATATTTTGCACAGTTATATCAGCTTTCCACATTGTGCAGGTTACACACAATACAATATCAATCTTATTCTTAACAGATCCTAAAAAGGTATTTCAAGGCCTAATTGTTAACTACAGTACTTTATATCTATATTCTTAATAAAAATAAATTCCACTGAATCTTAAAAAGGAATTTTAAATGCAGGGCTATATTGAATTGGTAAACTGCAACACAAAACTGGCGCAACATAGGTAAATGTATACCAATTTCACTCTATGTGATGCAAGCATGCTACTTTCCCACTAATTAAAATTACTTCTGATCACTATGAGCCAGAACGCATGCCTGAACCTTAAACTGCAAGTTAAGAATAATGCCTTACTCTAGAAATTAAAACTAACAAAGTACAATAATAAAATCATATCCACTACCTTGGTTGTTTTTCTTAACGTAAAAATTAAGATGTCAATCTTTCCTTTGCAGTGTCCCTCTCCTTACCCCAAAAATGAAAGGAGTGACTTATTTGGCAGCTTGCAGGTTGCTTCACTTTGTCCAAGTTAACCTTTATTATTTTAAGATGGGGTTTCTATACTGTACACTGCAAGTGCCTGTTCCTAATACAGACACAAGCTGCATTTTAACTGTACTAACTTCGTTTGTGTAGTTCTTCATTAACATGCAAATACCTAGGAATCCCATCAAGCAGGATGAAATAATGTAGAAAACCCTTACTTAAAAAAACAGAAAACAAAAAAGAAAGCCTTTTACTGTTTGTGACCCCCATTCTTAGGTTTCCTTTATTGTGCGCAAAATATTTTTCCTCTTTACGTATCCCTATGGTTCAATTATATGGTTTCTTATTTTGGTACAAATCCCCACAATATTCCAGAATGTGCTGTTTTGTGACTAGATTCTTTTTTTTCTTCTTCACATCCAGTGCAGAGGTGTAATAGGAGACAGATTTCCACCCACAAAGGCTCCAGATGTTAAAACATTTCCCAACATCGACTTAATACAGTGACGGCAACACCTCCCTCCCGCCCCTCCCAGTAGGGTTGGGATTGTACTGTATTCCCTACTGGTTTACCCTTCCCCCCAGTAAAGGGTAACATTTTCCCTGGGTGCAGAGGCTCCCTCATAGTCTCCCAGACTGAAGGACCTGTAAAAGGAAAAGATAAAGGTATAATTAAATCTTACCTTGAACCTTTGATGGATAGGTACATAAACAAAGAGCCTTTTTCAAGCAGTAAGTGCCAACCTTTAACTTAAAAATGGATTTATGCCTAGATGTTAGGAATGTAGTCCATTTGTATCAGACAAATTATTATTCATGAAACAATATATGCTTTGAAGGTACACTGACAGTTTCACTACAGTGCTAAACTTAGATTTAAGATAAAAGTAGCCCTATATGTTCTAACCAGCTTTTCCATTTTTAGCATAAAATTATGAGCTATGACATTGAGAAAGAGCATTAAACACATCTGCAACTGACCTAGCAGCTTCCCTTTTAGCTGTAGTAAACAAGATAGCCACAGTTTCTTCGCAGTTGAAACTGAGAATGGCGGATTTTATCACTTTGGTTTCCTTTTCATCAGGAGGAGAAAACACCCTTATGTAAGAACTAAAATGCTCTCATTGATAAGTATGTAGCTGTTTGAAATCAGTTTATTTTTAATCCATTGTTCAGATCAAACATGTAATTCAAACAGAATTTTTTAAGCCACTGATTTGGGAAAAAGCTTAGGCTAACTTTTAAATAGTTGTCCATTCCAACAACAAACAG
The DNA here is from genome assembly GCA_013397895.1 of Origma solitaria. NCBI lineage: Eukaryota > Metazoa > Chordata > Aves > Passeriformes > Acanthizidae > Origma > Origma solitaria. Next base: position 183,410 of record VZRL01006365.1, read on the forward strand.
AACTGAATGATTCGCTTTCATGATTTTGGTACAAAAATTCTGCTAGAAGTATCAAATTTGTATAAAGACGAAATGAATAAACTTAATTCACTCTCTTTTTTGGGTAATGTAATAATCTCCTCACAGTATCACACATGGGGAATTTACTTTATACAGTGTACACAGGTAGCATACAAAGCAAAATGGTATATTAATAGAGCTATTTTGGAATACACTTTCATTGCTCTTTGTTGAAGTTGAATCATTCTCCACATAGAACTGTCTAACAAATCTGAACTGATGCACAAAATGGAACGTGGCAATAATAAACACATCAGGCTCCCTCAAACATCAAGCTTTACAGCTCCTGTAGTTACACATTAGGATAGCATTCATTATCCAGTGGAAAGACCATTTAGTATGTAGTTAGGAGTATATTAGTCTTATTATAGCTAGTCTGTAAACAAACCTGCTTTCTTATCCTAGAAGAGTATTCCTGCTTAGACCACATCTGCCATCTATTAATTCGTAATATATAAGGTAGCCTGTGTCTGTAGTACGATGACTTGAAGATCATATTCATCACTTTGCTTATTAAACTTGAACCAGCACTTTGTTATACCTACACTTCCAACTTTCTTGATAAACTAATGTGTGTATCATACATTCATTTTTTTCTTTCTTTCTCTCTCAGTAAAAATAAAAAAAATCAGACAAATGCTTTTGCTACAGCCATCATCATTTAGGTATACTATCATCCCTCCTTTCTCTCCTTCATATAGGAGGGAAAGATATCTCCTCCAGTGTAGCTCAGCAATTCTAGACTGATGAATTAATTATGTATCATATGATGCAAACAGGGAGGAAGTCCCAGCTCTGTTTAGCAAGCAAGACTCATGTGCTTACCTCTAATTATGGGACTGCAGCTACAGTGCATGAGGTTAAACTCCATAGTAAGCTGCAAGGCGCTCTTTTAAGGGAAGAGGAAACTGGTCAGAGAAACGCCTCCAATTCTCATCCCCAACTTGATTTTTAAATCCATGAAGAATCTAAAAATGAGAAGAGGGAAGTCAAGATTAGCAAAAAACAGAGGGTACATTATTTACAAGCCTTATATGCAGTAAACTTCAAAGTGCTGAGTTGTACATCTGGCAATCTGAATTCTCCAATTTCACATAAAAATTTTACAAATAAACGAAGTAGAGCTAGGTTCTTCTTAATGTGCTTCTTTATAGGTGACACAAAGAATATAGCTACCCACTGAAACTAGTGTGTGTATGGATTTATATACGTATTTTTAATGGTAACTTATAACCTAGGGTTAAGCCATTTCAGAACGTCTATTTGTAATTTTTTCAATTAACTTTTTGTCCATCCATCCATCCATCCATCCATCCATCCATCCATCCATCCATCCATCCATCCATCCATCCATCCACACAGTTCATATGTGTTTAGACTACTGTGGTCCCATTTAATTTTTAATAAATGTGAAGTATGTTGTGGGAGGTTGAGCTAAAGCTGTAGCCAGCAGTTGACAGAAAGAATACCTGTCAATTTCTAGCACAAATACAAACTCTGTGAAAGCTCTGTTTTTTGCATGTAACCTGTAAGACAACTTCACTAAAAATGAAGTTCTTAAAATCTTCTTTGTTTTGAAAGAACAGGAATTCACAGTCAATGGCAATCAAAAGCCAGTGAGAAAGGAAATCCAATAATCTACAGGTTTCAGTCTGGACCTTTCAATGCCAAAAATTAATTGAAAGTGAAATCATACTATCAGAAAGAAATCTTAGTATGTTATCTCTTAAAACAGCAAGTAAAAGGCAAACATTAGAAAGGACAAAAGCAGACAAAATTACTGTTTCTCATAGAAAATTATGCCACGAAAATCTGAAGTTTTGTTTTTCTTTTTTACACTCAGTGTAACTGAATTGTGGAACAGTCTGTCTTGAACACATCCTCAAATAAAAGGCAATGTCAAAATTAAAGCTCATGGTAACAAGCTCACGTGCAACACAAAACTGTCAAGCAGAGCTGTTTTTAAACAGATGTAGTGTTAATGACATCACATGCAACCAGTTAACTTATTGCTTCTCTCCCTTCCACAAGCAGGCTCTTTCCTAACCCAAAGAGTCACATTAACCAGCTCCTAAGAAACTACTGAGAATCTAATAATGCTCAGGTATGACAAAAGGTTATCAGTCAGATTTTAACACTGGTAGCTCATCTACCCATGCTATTGTAAGTGGTATTTTCTCTCCCAGTTCTACTACTTAAAGAATAAAACAAAAAAAGAAATACTGGACAAATCCAGCTCATTTCCCTTGCTCCCATAAGTAATAATTACTGTTGGAAAAACATCTAACTGGACTACAGCAATCATGTATTCATGAAGAAGAACTCTAAAAACCCTGCATGCTATCACTGAAGAAAGCTTTGTCTCTTTTCCTGCAAGGCAAAACCCACAAAAATACTTTAAAATTGCTTGCTTAACAATGTACGGATGTTCTTACGCCAAGTGAACAAGAACCATTCTGCCTAGTTTGAATGCATTGGGCCCTAAATAGGTAACTTGGAAAGAATCTGAAAAAGAGGAGCTTAACTTACTGAAGGACTGGTGCAGACACATGCACTGAGACTGCTTTGGGCAATCATCACAGACTCTGTCCAAGACTTCCTTTCAAGTTGCATTTGCTGTTTCGTTCTGCAGATGTTAGAATACTCTTAACTGTGCATGTTCTAGATCTAATGCTCCCTTGGAAGGAGACTAGTTATCTGACTACCTAGGACACTGAGATTTGTATCTTTGCTCTTAAAGATGGGATAGAAAAGTTCTAACTTCTGATTTCATGTCCACATGTGTCACTAATTGAAGAAAAAGTGCCAATATTGATCTATGATCCTAATAGGTACTTCAGAATATGCTCCATTTTTGCTTTAAAAGTACCATGAACTTTTCTTCTGACATAGAACTTTCTAAATATTGGTATTTCACTTTAGAACTTGTGAGGTGAACCACTTTTCCTCTCTGTCTTTCTTTTTTTTTTAAAGACACTAGTGTCAAAATACTATATATCACATTCTGGGTGGGGCTTTTTTGCTTTTTGCTTACTTAATACATGGTAAACAGTCCTTTTGCTTAAATTCTATTGAAACTTTGCCTAGGGACGTATTGTTTGGTATAACTGTATTTCAGTTTCTTGAAACTTGCTCAACCAAGATGGATTCTGAGGAGGATTAAGCAACCACTTATTTTCATCAGGAGTTAAGAGAAACAAATAAAATACCACTGGGATATATTTAATTTGAAACTTATATATTTCTCCATAATAAAGTAGCCATCTTCGTGGCAAAAAATAGTCTTGAACCATACAAATCTCATTTTCTAAAAAAGAAAAAAAAAGTCTTACATGTAGTATAAACTCTCTTGTTCTTCCAAATGCAGCCAAGACATAGTACGTTGGACATTATGAAAAGCTGTTTGAGAATGATTATCCCTTTAAAAACATCTCAAGTAAACTTTTCAACCATTTTTGAAAGTTTGGAATAATAAAAATGCATACAAGAAGATGCAGGTTAAAAAAAAGTCAGAGTTTTCATGATACTGTGTCTGACAATTTATGACCTTGCATGACCACAGAGTGCAGAAACCTCCATGACCACCAACACAGTAAGTGCTAACAGTGAAACAGAAAGAAAGAAATTGGAGTATGTAAAACAACCACCATTAGAACACACAGTTATCTTAGAAACCTTACCTTACAGAACATGTCTCGAAGATCATCTTTTGGGCTAATCCATGATGCAACAGCATCACAAAAAAAAATAAAGTCCTATAAGATTAAACAATCACATAGGTTAGAAACCTCAATTTATACATCTGAAAACAACGCTTGATGTTCATTCTGAGAACTGTGGATGGTTTTGCATCCTAATTCACAAGCACTTTTGCTTCTATGTATTTATTTTCCACTTAATTCAGACAATGGTAAATTATTGTATGCCTAAATGTTCAGTAACAGAAATTGCTGAGTGTCTTAAAACTACAGTGAAACCAACCCCAACTCTCCCCTCTACACCACATTAGCATAACTTTTATTCTTTCAGTACACATACAAATGCAAGATCTACTCACTTTAGTCACAAGCAACAAATGCACTCTCTCACACATTTCCCGGTGGGGAGAAAACTTTATTTCTTAAAGTAGTTCTTTTCTGGGACACACAGAACATTTATCCTACAGGTTTAAAACTAAAGACCCCTAAAAAATTGCTATAATTTGTTTATCTGCTGGCATGCATTACCTCCTCCTACACCAACAGAACACCAGTCTTTAATAATCATGTTTCTAATGTGCGTGATTTCAGCAGGAATTGACAATAATGACTAGAGAGGAGGGATGGGTTAATGAAATGAGTCCTTATTTAACTCCTCCCTGTAAGCCACATGAATGTACAGACAGTAGATCAGTGAAATGTAAAGTACAGAATAAGGCATAAATTAAATTAACTGAAAATTTCAAAACAAGGTAGGCGCTCAATTCTTGTGTTTCAGGAAGAATAATTTCAGGCAGAGAAGAGGGAAAAATCAGTTTTGTTTTCCTCTTAGAAAATACTACATTGATACAGCTTTACTTTAGAGGTGTGGAGACTAAAGATCAAGTCATATTCTATTCTTCAGTTGTATCATTTATTTTAAAGAGATGCATGTTCATTGTCACAATCACTATTTGAGCAATTTACCCAAGGTTGAAACAGAATCTTCCCCACCCAAGTGCTAAGAGTGAAGAGGTGGTTACTGGTTTTGTTTTGTTTCTTGCTTTAAAAGCCTAAGTTACACGTGGAAAATAGGTTTCAGATTGTCAACTTTTACCTTATAATATTTGCATACAGATCCTGACCACAACCTAACAGAAGTATCAAAACACAGTTATTTTAATCAAAGTTCATTATTTACACATTCATTGACAGTAAAAGAAAAAAACCTGATTTTAATAGTACTCCTTTCCTTTTTAGGTGACAATTACAGAAACATCATGATACATATCATTCACAATATAAACATTTTGGCTTCCTTGACCTCAAAATAAAGCTATATCATGTACTGCAGGGAATCACTTCAAGGTAAACTTTTTCATACTCCACATACAGCTTTCACTAATTTCACATGAATAAAGAAAAGTTAGCATCTATTAAATATATCTTACTTGGACTACTCCACTGGGGTTGACTGTAATCATGGTACATATCCCACGGAACGCTGAATCCTTTTCCTCATTGTCTCTTATGTTTCGCAGAGAGGTGCACCTAACAAGTCGGAAAGCAAAACTTAGATATCTCTTACTTTTTTTTCAATCAAGTCAAAACTAGATGACAGTATCTGATGGAATAAGTCACACTAATAAATGATCTGAAACACAATTTTGAACACTTAGAAAAATATTTGTCATACACATTTTTTACTAGCATAATCCCATAAGGCATCACCTCCAGAATCTGGCTTTTTTGTTATACTGTATATAGTTAGAAAGTGTGACCTGTATTCCATTAAATACAAAAGAAACATGTATCTGAAATACTTATAGAAACTATCATTATTAGAAGCGGAACATAAAAACTACCACAGTATGAATTATGTCAGATACCACTTACAGAACAGTTATTGAACTTTAACAGCAGCAAGCAAGCTATTTGATACATAACAAATCTATAAACATATATTTCTTCCAGCATTTCAAGCCTCAGACCGAATTTTAATTAATGCACGGTTTATATTTTTTACAATATTTGCATGCATTGTATTATCATTCTGGTGGATTTTAAAATGCTCTTTCATAGTCAAGCTTTAACACAGCAAGCATGTGACAATCTTATCCCATGCATAAATTAGTCGTTAGCCACAACATAAAGAATACATGACGGTGCTACTAAAAACTCACAAACCTGATAGGACAAGATTAGTCACATGGTTGGCAATGATTAAGGATTGAGATTTTGTAACCAACTGAAAATATATCTAAAAGTGAGATAGAGAGAAGAAAGAAAGAAAGAAAGAAAGAGAGTGAAGAAAAATGAATTAAAAAAAAAAGATTGAATAATACACACCAGGGTCTTATAAACTGCTGTAGCATGGGGGCCACCTCTTGAGGACAAACGTAACCAAGACGACCAATTGTTATTGCTAAGGTAACGCAATCACGGTTATACACCACCAAACGCCAACCAAGACATGAGCAAATGAGGGGGGAGGAGAAAAAATAAAGAAAAAACAACAAATAACTCAGAAACAGAAACCAACAGAATCTGTGTATGATAATAAACATAAGATTTCACCAGTGCTGTTTATTACCACCCCCTAAATAAGAGGCAGCAACATATATGGTATACTCTCCAAGGTAAAAGAAAAATTAAAGAAGTATGAGAGAACACCAAAAACACAATTTTAAATCCAAAGGCTGTCTGATGTAAGCAGTCATTCTGCCCTCTTCAGAGTAACCATTTGCAGTAAATTTACCTCTACAAATTCAGATTTTATATTAAAATATACATTACGGATTTTTTTAAAAAAATAAATGAACCATTTTCAGTTTTAGTATCAAATATTCTAAACATTTTATTTTATCCAATATTTAGAATTAAAGGTTTTTATAGATCTAATCTATTAGTAAAAATATATTTCCAAATACTTTTACATGAAATATGAAATTGTGGCCTGCCTGAAAATCCTAAACAGATAGAATACTTCTAGAAAAGTAGCAAATGTTTGTCTTCTTAATCTCACAGAGAATGTAATTAAAAATGGTTGCTAACTCACAGCAACTGACTGCAGAACATTCATTATTTAACCCTAGCATTTCTCCTATTCACAAAAGTTTTCCTCACAAGATGTAAAAGAATCTGACTTCTGATACCAAAGCATAAGGACACATGAAAAGCAAAATTGCTTCATCACATGATTAGGTAGTTTGGTTCTTTGCTCTAAGGGACAGACCAAAGAAAATAACATCATGCAAATGTGTTTTAATGGTGTTTGCTCAACTCACGAAAGATTAATCTTTAGAAAAAGGAGAGGGTGGGGAATAATGTATCAGGATTACTTGAAGCAAAATACATGAATAATACTAAAATCCAGCAGATTTGTATGAAGCAGAAAAAGGAAATCTATATTCAAGGGACATAGTATGCAACACTCTAATTAACAGGCATTTGTGAACAGTTTCATGAAACATGCAATAAAGCAGATGATGCTTTCTCCAATAAAAGTTTGGTGTAGGATATACTAGCAGTCTGAAACATATTAATTCCTTGTGATGCAGCTCACTGTTAATGTACTGTTTTGCCCTGATGTCACTCAATTTCCATATACAATGTCTAAAAAATTCACTTAAGTTCAAACAAAAATAGAGTTATAAGTTTAATCTGTAAATTCTAATAGCTACAAGGCTCTCATAGCATGAATAAGGAATAGAAATCTCTGTCAGAGTGCGTTTTCATAACTGTTATCATAATTAATTACATAGCAAGCTACAGCAAAACCAGTAATGTCCTTGCAAATATTAGTAGCACACAGTAAAATATCCCACAACAAACTTATAATAAGTACACCACACTCAACATTTATTTGCAGTTATCCATCCACATTTAAAGTAACTATTAAGAGAATTTTTAAAAAAACAAAAAACAAACCAAAATAAAAAATAAATAAACCAAACCAAATAAAAATCGGTGTTTGGATGCTTCCAAAAATTCTCTTAACAATGATGGAAGCAAACATTTAACTACTGGATGCCTGCCAGTTACAGGTATTACACATCCATCAGTGCAGAGGAAGGGAGTCAGGGCAGGGGTAAGGAAAACTTACATTCTTATGCTACTATACTATTACATTGTTACACTCTTCCATGGTATATTTCACAAATTGGTATTTGCTTCAACATTTTCTTTTCAAAAAGTTGTATCTATAATATGCCATAAAACTAGGCAAATTTTCCTTCAAGTTCACCTTCCATACTGAATGGGTTAGACGGGCAGAGAAAAGTGCAGCTTTTAAAGTTTAGAGAATACTGGAGAAAAAATAAGCTTTGAAAAAATCTCTCTCCAAATTATCTCTTACTTTGCTCAAAAAGTATAACTGCACCAATCTATTGGCATCATATTCAATCATGTCAGATATATCAACTAAACTGTCATTTTCTCACAGGACAGTTTTCAAACAGAAGGGGGAAAAAACCTCCATCAGTAAAACAGTAAACAATAAACCAATCACCACATTATTCATAATTTTTTGAAGTATGGAAGGTGATTTTCAGACCAGAACATGCCCTCTATAAATGCAAAAGAAACAAGCCTCAGAAATTCCAGTTCAGTAAGACATCTGGCAGTTAGTCCCAATTTAGAACATAAAGCTGTGGGCCAGAACATAAAATACGCATACCATTATTAGAATTCTTTTCAGAAATTTGTTATTAAGTGACCAGGTAATAGAAGTTAAACATAATTTCAGTTACGTTGTGGTAGAACTGCCATCACAGATCTAGATTTTTGTGCACGATATTGTAAGTTCATCTTAAAAATACGTGCATTTTTTTGTAAATTCAAAGAGTTCATTGTTTTATTTATGCCAATTACATTCTTTTCCAACACTAGACAGATATATATAGTACACAAGTAAGGACATGCATATATCAAAATCAGTAAGAAATCAAGTCTTTAAGTGTTACTGCATACATTTGTCATATTTAGTACATAAATAAAACAGGAAGAATGATAAAACAGACGATAGATATAATAAATGTTATAATAGGAAAAAGCAGTAACTTTTAGAATCTAGATTTATGATTTGCTGCAAGACTGAGACTTGTAAGAGCTTGTGCAAAACAGAGTTGCTTTTGCTTACAAAAGCCAAATATGTAACATAAAATCAGTTCTGGTGTGGTTCCCCTATGAAATGTCTAAAAAAATTGTAACAAAAAAAAAATCTTCTAATTTCCTTCATCATATACAGTTCATTTTTTGGGTACCTGTGTTCTCTAACAACGTCTTTGGTGTGTTGGGTCTGTTAATTATTTCTACAAGCTGGTGCAAGACCATTGGAATATAAGGCTGCATTTCTATACCTGAAACAACAATTTAAAAAAAAATTCAGAAGAAAATGACCATTAATATACATAATGTAAACAGAATATGTACACTTCACTTACTAACAAGGACAAGGATCACAAATGTAATTTAAATATTAACATAAAGGTACCACTTAAAAAAAATTCACCCAAAACACCCTGACAAGTAATTCTAAATGTGCAGAGATTTAATGAAAAAATTAAATCTTACCCATCTGGATAGAGATTTCTCCAATTGCCCAGGTGGCATTATTACACACAGAAATGAATTCAGGGTTTAGGTTGGTTCCCAAAATTGGCATGAAATCAGCTAGAAAGAACAACATTGTAAAATCTCATAACACAATACAACCATCTTGTCCCCTTAGTATAAGATAGTGAGGGGGAAAAAAAAAAAAAGATGATTAAGAAAAAAGATAAAGTAAGCCTATTTAAATGCTTGGAAAGTGCTACATGTGAATTAACAAGAGCCATATTCCAGCAATATATCAGATTAACCTGGAATTTAGAACCTAAGCAGATAAATGCAAATATTTTCAAATTATGTTTTAAAAATCTTCCTAACAGGCTTTATCTTTATGTAACTTTTATATAGAAACCTTTTTCTCTCCTTCCCTTGCTCAGGTGGAAGGAGAGAGGGGAAGAGAAGAAAAAAAACACATCTTCAAGTACTGGTGGTTTTATCATACAGTTGAGCATCTCCCAGATCACCTGGATAACTATGTATTCAGCACCTGGATAATTGTATATTCAGCTACCCTTGAAGAAACAACAGAGACTAGAAGGCAATCATATCTTTGATTAAATTTTAAGAAAAATGAGTTTAAAAGGTAATTATAACATCTGCCAAATAAATTTTAAATTCTCTCCAAATTTTAAAGCCTATCCAAGCATTCATTTGGCAAGCGCATCTCAACAGTATCTGTGGGAAGAAAGAGCAAATATTCTGGATGTCTCACTGATGCTACTTCCCACTGAAATAAAAAACAAAGCAAAAACACAAAGTAAAACCTATCCTCCACCCCAGTTTTTTGATTTATGTATTATATATAATTTTACTTAACAATAAATTCTAGTAGAAAAAAAAGAGCTATAAAAATAAAGGAGAAGAATGAATTTTTGCACTGTCTACAAAAATAGGACTGTGTTTTCTTAACATGCAATTCAAAAGACAAAAGACTACAGACTCTTGTTGACAAAGGAAAATGACTACATACAACACCATAAAAAGGCAAGCCACTGAACAAGGAGCTTAACAATGGCTAATACAACCTCTTAGGGATTTGCAAAACAAGTTGTTAAACATGTAAAAGAAACATACCGATGCAAGGTTTAACATGCTGAAAACACGCCTTTGTCAGGTCACCTAACAATGCAAAAGAACTCTGCCGTACCTCAGGCATTTTGTCCTAAAGAGAGGAAGAAAAAAATTACAATTCTGGAAGTTTCTGATTCTCTGAATAAAGAAAATGTTTGGATCAAACAGGTTACTCATCTCACCTGCATGCATTGGTACATTAGTGTCAGGATATTGCTGCGAGCCACCAGCTGTTCAATGTTGCCTCCAAGTCCTTCAGCTAAACCACTGAGTAAATCAAGAGCCACAATCATGAAATCTTTATCTGGAGCCTCATATTGGTCTGGCTGAGCATTATGCAACTGCAACAAATAAGTACACATTTTTAAAATTGTACTAGATTTTCTCAGGAGTATGCATAAAAAAGTTTCAGAACTGCACATCCATTTAGATAATCAACCTCCCTGCAAACCTCTAATATTATGTAGTTAACACATTGGTTTAGTGAAGTAACATTGGAAGAGTTAAAGCAAAATACCATGGCTTGTGCAAGTGTCTTCTGCACCAGATTTACACAACGCTGGTACACAGGTTCACAGTATGGAAGAAAGCCAGATTGCAAGGCAGTAGCAACTGACGACAGGCACTGGAATTAAAAAAGAAGAGGAGAGAGAAAACAGTCACTACTTTTCCTCACATCCTTGAAGTGTCTTTTACTTGTGAGAGGCAACTTGGAAGTTATTAGGATTTTAAGTACACCAACATGTAACTGAAGAAGTAAACACAACCTAGAAAGGCAGTTAGCTTAGCCACGGCAACTATCAGCAAGTTGTTACTCACTCCTGAGTACACCAGTTGAGAAAATTTCTCAGCAGCAGCATCTTCTTAGAGGTAGCCAAGAAAACGCATACAAAACCAGTTACAATAATTCAGACAGCACTTACACTAAACTGCAGTATCTTGACCATGAACAAGCCGTAATATAACCTAAGAGTTACAAAACTAATTTTTCTAGAGGTGTTTTCCTGTTTCACACTCAGAAAGTACAGAGCATTAGACTACGTGGTCTTTTTCATACCTTCAGTTTGTCTGACAATAGTTTTAATGGAGGGATGAAGGGAGAGCAAGGAGAGAGAAGACAGGAATAAAAGGATGATAGAACACTGTTTGTTCTAAGAGAATACTATCAAAGAAAACACTCCGGAATGGCAGAAAAAATTGAAAGATTTCTGCTAAACCTAAGGACATTTTCTCAGTCATAAAATTTTCTTACTAATCAGAGCATTTTTTCCCTAATGGGAAATAGCTAACACTGCCAGCTTTTATAGACATATTTCCTAGTAGGAACACTTTAAGTAGGAAACATGATTTCTAAAATAAGTTGATAAAAATATTCACATTTTAACACTTACCTCTAATAAAGGGAAGAGATCTTTATCTTCATCCTTCAGCATGTTCCACTTCTGGATTAATGGAGGCATTAGCATCTGAATATATTCCTGTTTAGGATGAATGAGCATCAACATAAAGTGCTAAATCACTTTACTGCATACTGTTTTATTTCAAAGCTAGGTAAGAACTGAAATATATCCTACTTTTACAGGAAAAAAACCCTGGTGTACTGTAATTCAATCATTATTGCAATTTACAGATGCATTTTAATACCAGAATTTACAATTTTTGTTTGATATGTTTTCCTATAGCACGTAAGTACCTTTACAAAGGGAATCTCTTCCTCCAGGTTTGGTTTCAGTATAGCTGCCTAGGTTACTGCAAATCTATATGACTGTCTCAACGCCTACAGAAAATATTTTTATATTTACATTGTGGTTCTGCATCTGCCACTTGCTTTTCTCACCCATCTTCCACTGCTCTTGATAATACAACCCTATCTCTATGACTATAAGTTCTTCTTCAAACTAACCATCTGTGAAGAAAGTAATTTCCTATCCCTCCAGAAGAAGGCACTTACCCCTTCTATATAAAGCTGGCTTCCCTGCCACTGCACAGCCACAGTCATGCCTTAAGCAAGGTATCTCTACAGTACTGTTGCTCCCAGAAGGAATCTGAAGAGCCAACAGATTTTGCTATGTCCAATGCTAAAAAATTCTAATTGACTAAAGAACGTCCCACCCTCATCAGGAGCTGCCACTTGGCTTCCTCCTGGTACTGTCAAATCCAAGGTCATCAGGCTCAGAGAGAGACTGAAAAACAGATCCTTTGATGGTGTGGGGTCCCAGATGGCAAGTAAATACCATGGGAACAACTAAAAATGTTTTTTTTCTAGGGTGTCTATGGAATTTGAAGCACTCTAGAGAAATAAAACAAGTTTCATTAACCATCATAAGATGTAAATACATGACACGTACACCTTCTACTAATTAATACATGTACACTAAAAAAAACCCCATTACATTTGTCTGTGTGTTATCTGTGCTTTGTCCAAAGGCTTCTGCATTTTTTCACTGGCAAGAGACAGAGAGAAACTTAGCTATACTAACAGCAGTTACATACACACGCACACAAACAAAAAAAAGATATCTATATTGACATCTCCTTTGGGCTAAAAATCTTTGACCATGAAGAAAAAATCATGATGAGCAGCACATTTCACAACACACCACACACTCTTGCTCGTTTACTCAAAATGGCAATATTTGTGTAGTGGGAAAATTATGATCAGTCTAAATATTTTACCTGTAAATACGTAGTACTAATATAACAGACATGGAAATACCAGCATTTCTGGTTTATAACATGCAACTACAAAAAACACTGAACAAGTTTTTCAACTATGATCAGTCATTCTACAGAATATAATGTATACTCACTGGTTTATTTAGATGATGTCCTACAGAATCTGCTAGGGTTCCTATAGCATCATAAAGAATGAGCAGGTTTTTATGCTGGTATTTACTAAATGCGAAGACCAAAGTGTCAAGTATATACGCAAGATAAGGAACAAGCTCTGTACAAGCCTCCTCTTCTAGAGTAGCAAAGGCACTGAAGGACAATAAAACAAGTCAGTTAGTACATTGGAAAAAACGAAACAAGATGACCCCAAAATGCCCTACTTAGCCTATTTCTGTTTCAACCTTAAGCTGTATTTAGTCCTCAAATTCATGTAAGACATGCTTCCAAAAAGATAATGCTTAGATAACCTTGACCTTTTTTGACTGAACACAGAATGACCCACACGGATCCAGCTCTCACAGTGCAGAGAACATAATTTCAAAATATTGCCATAAAATCCAATAGGGATACACTGAAGCCCCTACCAAAAAGAAAAGCATTAGCAGAAAAGGTACAATATACTAACTAAAGTAGAAGAAACCACAAAAAAAAGCTGTTTATTTAAGTTAAAAATGGACCACTATCTAATGTATACAGAAGCTGCACCTAGAGATTTTGGTGCTGTTGTGGCAGAACAATGCAAACATCAGCCTGTACTCTCAGCAGCTCACTACATAGAAAAAGATACAGAAAGACATGGAAAACTAAAAGCAAATACAGAGGATGAACAATTTTAGCTGCTCTTGGTCAAAACACACATCATGACATCATGGAAACTTCTCAGCTTGTCTATCCAGTGTTTGAACAGCAGCAGTAAGAAAATCCATCCAAAATGAAACAAAACAAAACAAAACAATCCCCCCACAATGGACACACTGCCTCAGAGAAACATCAAGGAAAGGAAAAAATTACGGAGCTATTCAAGATTTACTGGTCTAGCTTTGTCAATGAGATTATTATTAGCTTATCCCTCCACTAAAAATGCATGCATCACTGCATGAGGTGACCAATCCGCTAACAGTGTGCTACCAAATACAAAAATGCCTTTTTTTAAACACAAGGGAACTGTGAACTAAATGGCTAGCATTCTTACTTTATATATTTACTATTTTATTATATTATTATGAAGTATTCTTTCAGAAAGGCCTACTACCTGAGAAGGAAAACATATTTCAGTAAAATATAATTTTCTGTGTCACCAACTAAAGAAGTAGTTTCTCAAAAGCACTGAAATGAGCGTTAGACATCTGCTACCACACAGAAGATAGGGACAAAAACATACAGTATCCTATAACCAATCTTCAATTTGGTAGACATTATCAATCTATGCAACTATTCACTATTGGGGTGAAGTTTTTTGTTGCTGTTCAACTACGTTCATTGTATTTCCTTAGAATTAAAAAAGCTAATATATACGTTTTCACTTGTAACAACTCTACATTTCCCTTATAGTGAAGTTTCTCAGTTTATTTTTAGGTGCGACAGTAACTTTAATAAATCTCTGCTCTCAAGAAAGTACCTCAAAACATGTTCTGAGTCTGATATTGAACTTCTAATTTAAAAAGAAAAAACAAAAGGTGTACTGTGATTTTTAATATTTCCATTCTAGGTTTCCTGATATCTTAAAAGTTTCCATGGCCCACTGCACATCCTTCATAAGCACCATGTGAAGTTATTTAACTACACTACACTACAACACAGCTGTGTGCAACTAAATGCAGATTTTCAACCATGTTTTGGACTAGGCAAGTTTGAAGAGAAGTGGAATTTTTTTTTTTTTGGCTGTTTGCTTGTTTTGGTTTATTTTTTGGGGGGGTTTTGCATTTGGTTTTGCTTTTTAAAAAATTTACTAAGTAGAGAAGACATTGAAACTACCCAAATTTGCACGCCAAATTTTTGAAAACATTTGGAGACAAAAAGGAAACAGTGTTTAATTCCTAAACCTTACTAAGTACATTTCATAATTCATTTTATCTGTTCTCAGGCAAGGATATATTCACCCATTCTGAGCAAAGCTTAGCCCAAGAACCCTGAACTCAGCACTGTCCTTAGGTACAATTGAACAACTGATACTTGAGGGTTGCTACTATTATTATTGTAATAATAATAATAATAATAGTAATAATAATAATAATAATAGTAATAATAATAATAATAATAATTTTGTTTTAATTCTTTAAATTATTTTCAGGTGTTCAGAGGCAGATGTAACTGCTTTATGAGGAAACCTTGAAAGTTTGCTGTGTACACTCCAGTCTGACAAAAACTGATGTAAAAATTTTTTTTATGAGCTAACTGCACAAGGGATGCACCCATTCCCATTCCATTAATGTCATGTCCAGTGATTAAGCAATTCATTTTTTTTTAAAGAGAAGGGAAGAGGGGGAGAAGGGAATCTTATCTCCCAACATCTGTCTTCAAGAGAAAGATAATATCTCTTGAAATAACCATAATCCAAATGCTTTGGTAATGCTGAGCTGAGTATAAACAGTATCAGTAGTCCAGTGATAGGACAGCTTTCTGCTGTAATTAGTTCTCACCATGTTCATGGACATACAAAAAAATGCCAAATTCCTGGTCAATGAAACATCATACATTGAAAATCAGTGTTGCAAACAGCTAATTTACTACAATAAATTATTTAGGCTGGTGTTTCACATACTCTGAAAACGAAGTGCACAGGAGAAGTAGACGTTAACTTTTTCATATTATAATTCTGGAAAAAGTTGCATCTCCTCCAATTTAAGAGAAAGAAATACATTAAGGGCTAGAAATAGAGTCACATATTCACTGGTAAGGGCATTAAAATAGCTTCCCATGGGGGAAAAAAAGCATCATGGATAGTGATGTTTACTTCAGCTTTGGCTTACCTGCAGGCAGCTTCTTGTACTCTCTTGTTGCTATCCAAGATACGCTTTAGCAACTCAGTCATTAATGGCTTCAAGTATGTGTCTGGGGGTTGGCTAACTACCCAGTGTGCATAGCGACTAAGAGTCCAGCATGTAATGGAGCGCACAAGAGCCTTTTTGTCAGAGAGGCACTGAATAAGGTGAGGGATTAGCTCTGGAAGATATGGAATCATACCCTGCATGCAGCCTGGAAAGAAAAATACAGCTATTGCAGTACCAGAATTAATGAAAAGTTCAATTGTTTTCTGTTTCCTGTAAGAGACACATTTTCGTTCTCTATTGCATAGGAAAACAACATGCAAAGTTAAAAATACAACTATTTTAACAAAGCAAGTCTATCTAATTTACATAAAGTTCTAAAAAAACCCCTTAAATAAATAATTAAAATTATTATAATTATGATAAGAATTATAAAAATTATTAAATAATTAAAACCTCGATTTAAATTTACATGAATTTAAATTACATTTCTACTTCAGTGCATCCCAAATGTCCTGCTTTATTAACTATAGAATAGCAAGTACATCCAAATAAAGTTAATAAAGCTTGAAGCTCCTCCTCCAGTTTACTCAGAGTAAGCAAGAAAATACCAAGCAGAGAAAGACTGTCTTGACAACAAATCATCACGTGAAAAAGGATTCCTTGAGAAATTCAGATTTGTTTTTCCTAAATTCATGTAAATATTGACCACCAATAAAAGCTGCACCCTTCAAGTCAGCAAGCGCAATAAGACACTGAGATTTGCCAGAAGTATTAATTTCCACCTTGCTGGACTTCTAATCAAACCAACTAAAAATTTTCGAGTAATAATAAAATTGTGTGTTCATTAGACATCACAAGAAAAGAATAATAATCCAGGCATGGACCCAAAACTACTTCTTCAGCCTGCAAAAGAGACAGAGATGCTGCAGCTTCAGGCAAAACACCAAGCAAGACTGTGAGTAAGTAAAAAAGAATGGAAGTTACCCTATTTTAATTGGAGAACCATCTACAAAAGGCATCTAAGTGTATTGAAACCACAGGAGTAGTCTTCTCCATTTCTGAAAGCACTTAAATGAAATACAAGGCTAAAATTTATTAAGTATTTCTCTTCTATGAAATCAAGGTAGTATTTTGGGTGAGAACAACAAGTGTATACTGTGAGGTTAAGAAAGGGAGAAATAAAAGAAATTATGTAATGTTTAGCCTCCCAAACATGCATAAATTTGAAAATGAAAAATAAAACAACTGCAGTCACCTATTAGTAGATGAAGAGATTAATCACCCAAACCGAATCAGCTAAGGACACATATTGTTTGCATAAGGACATACATTTGTTTGCATAAGTAAATTCACTTGAGGTGCTTTAGAATTAATTTAAAAATCAGCAACCTGACATACACTGTTGCCTTACCTTCAGCAATTGCACCAAGAACAAGGATACCAGATTCTTTAACCACCCACTCAGGGTGGAAGAGCAATTCCTTCAACAGTGGTAAGATGTGCGGCAGAAGTTCATCACGAAATACATTAGCTAGGACATCTAGAGCAGCAGCAGAACATTTCCCTGAAGGGAATTAACAGTGTTAATCTCTGTTCATTATGCAATTAGTTGTAGTAAGGCAATATAATCCCATTTTAAATTTGAGCTGCCAGTGGATTCTCAGTGTACTAGAAGGAAACCTACTTCCACACCATTACACTACACAGGAATCCACTGTGATCCTGTGCAAAACCACAGCTCTTAGAAAGCCATTTTTATTTTAAGATCAGTTCCTTCTTAATCTGTCATGAAGGATTGCACTGGTCTCATAAGTAAACAATGCTGCTAATTGTCAAGATATGCTGGTGCTTCCTCTCTGTTCAAACTGGAAGTCAAATACAGAACATTGGATAAGAAATAGAGCATACAATTCTGATTTTCTCAAATCCAGATAACATACATCATTATAGATTTCTAAACTGTTCTGCTCTCCCTCTTTTAGGCCACCATTCCTGAACAACTTCAGCTTTCTCACTATCCTAATCAAAACTGTGAATCCCAGGGCACCTTATGTAATTTAAGCTATCTTGCTCAGAAAACACATATTTAATTCTGCAATCTCTACACATAGCATACAAGAAAAGCCTTAAGAATATAAAATTATACTTATTTTCCAAGATGCAGCTTTAGAAACAAGCATATTTGCATTTGTATTTTCACCAACAACAATAGTTCTTCAGATATGTCTTAAAACTGTTTAACCATAAGCTTGAAGGCACATTCACCTGCTGTGAAAACTTGTGGCCTTGGGAAAAAATCTCCTGTGTGGCTATGTCCACATCTCAAAGCATTATTCCATAATGAGGTTGTTTGCAAATCATATTCAAATTGGATTTGTCAGAATTTCACTAGCTATTTTCTGTCACTGGACTTAAAAAACACTTTGTGGTGTTTAATTTCTTTATAACATGGCCTATTAGCCTAAAGGTCCCACGACCCACACACACAGGCCATCCAAACTCTGGTTTTCTCACAGCCATCTCCTACCTCTGAAGTATTGTTCTCTGGTCAGAAGCAAATTCCTCACATAGAAAAGAACTACCAGTAATGGCCATAGGTAACAGCATGTTCACATGGGAATAAAAAACACTCCAACCCAAACCAAGATACAACCCAATTTTAGAGGGAAGACATGTATTAAAGAAAGCATTATTAAGCTTGCTCCTATTATCAACGTGCAAAGTTTTTTTTTCTCTTTTTAAACTGAAGTTAAACAAGTGATACAGCGTTTTTATCATTTCATAGAATTAAAATTCTAAGTCCAAGAGATTCACTGAATTGTAGCAAGTAAATATTTTTAACTCGATCTGCTACATTCAGAGTAAGAAATAAGCTTACAGATGGATAGCTTCTGTCAATAGAGTTATAAAATCAAAGTGTCATCTGAAAGCCTCCCCCTCCAACATACCCACCAATTATGTCAGCAGACAGCTATTTCTGTCGTCAAAAGCAAAGCCTCAGTATTCCTATACACCAACTCATCCTTTTACTGTGGTTCTTGTATTATGCAAGTTGCTTTGTTTTAAAACATTGCACACATTATTTTTACATACTTAAATTCCAGTCAGAAATAGTATCATCATCATCAAGTTCATCATCATCATCGTCATCATCTTCAATACCATCTTCTTCATGTTGCTGAGCCACTGTCTTTGAACGATGAAAACGAGGCCTTATGTCCTGCTCACTATCTGGAATAGCTTCGTCTTCTTCAACATCCCCCTGTTATCAAATTGTTTTATCAGATAAACTAGTCCAACTGTATTGCTCAAGGAATTTAACAATGTAGTTTTAGTTCAAGATTTTTTAAGTGTATAAAAGATTCACATCCCACCTGAGCTGCTCAACTAACAAAATGCCACTGTTACGGTGTTCTACTGCTGCATTTACCAGAAAAACAATAGGAAAACACTAGCAAGAGAGGTACATTCACCCACAAAGTATCCTCATTAAGAAATTACTCAATGGGAATGAAACAGAAAGATGTGATTGAGAAATTCTGATACACAGACATATGTAGTGATGGAAAAAGCCATATATTCAACCGAGAAGGCATTAGAATTAGTTCTGAACATTTTTTTAATGCTGCATTCTTGCAGTCGTTCATGGTAATAGTATCCCTGCTCTGCCTAAACTGTGTGGGAGGAGACTGGGGCAAAGCAGGAGATCCGCAGATTTTTTTCCAACAAACATGGCATCAGTCGCATTTAGTATTTTTAACAGCATACCTTGCCCCAGAAAGCTAATTCTCCTTTGAACAGCTGGTAGGCTAGATCTGCCCATTCTGATCTGAATCATTCTGATTTATAGGTCAGAAGCTAACCAATTATTCCTACAGAGTAAAAGAAACTGATGCTCACCTTCAACAGAATAATATCAATCTCTGAATATTTCATACCATTTACCAGCACAGGTATCAGCCTACAAAGAAATATTTATACATATCAAAATAACACGTAAAAAAGCAAGCCAGTTTTCAGTTATATGGGCCATAATTTTGATTTTAACCCTCACCTCCCAATTCAAAAGAAAAACACTGTAGCCTGATAACAAGAGCTAGTACCTAAACCAACTTCCATGTCATAAGATTCATCAATATTTTGTAATGAGAAAAAGTGTTAGTTTCAAATTACAAACTTTTAAACAGAAGTAGCCAGATGACACAACTGATGAACCTGTTCTGAAGCACCTTTCAGAAATTACATCAACAGGTTTTCAGTAAGAATTCCAACTCCCATAATACACATGATAAATTGACTCTTGCCAATAGTACTTATCACTTTATTTACTTGTCAATGAAGACTCTACCTCATGACTGTTAAAGACGGAGGCCTATCTACACTAAGCTCTCCTATCACCTTGTGATTACTTCAGTAAGACAAGCCTCCACAATGTTGCAGAAATCTTGACTAATCCATATTATAATTTACTTCATTATTAAACTCATTATTGTTATGGGACTCCAACTGTACACATGTAACTAAAAAAATACTAATGGAAGAAGTCAAATACGTCACATAAAAACATGTTCGTCACAACAAAAGGAAAAACCCACAAAAACATATATGCCAAATGAAGTTAATAACAACCACAGATGATGCAGCAAGAGCAACAGACTCAATCTTGCTATATTCTGCAGGTGAGGAGTATTGTTTCTGAAGGTATCAGACTTGCTCTAATATTCACATACTGCAATGGCACATTACTTCCTAAATTTCAATGAAGGAATAGTAAGTACAGACCTTATCACCAATTAATTGATATTTCTGCAGCATACTTTATGAAGTATGCATTTTACAAGAAAGCTTACAGTCATAAAATGGAACAAATGTTAAACACCACGAGAACAAGTTTTAAGAAGGTCTTGTGCCACTTTTAATTTAACATACAAAATTTTAAGATTAACAAATACTGACAAGCTTATATGGCTCCCCAACAGGGAGCTATATAAGCTCAAACATGACACACCAACAAATAAATTGCCTTAAACATACAAGACAGTGAAAGATCATGGGAAAACTGTAATGTTACTCTTATTAATCTGTTTTTCTAGAAATTTAAAAGCTTCTTAAAACAATTGAGTATGATGCTGTTGCAGTGTCAAAGTTCATGTAGGCCGAAAGAGATTTAATACCAGTAGTTATCAACCACATGGTGTGTGTTGGCAACTTGTAGTATGTACTACCATTCCTTTGCCTTTTGAACTACAAAAGTAGGAATTAAATAAGACATTTCTAAAATTTAAAAACAATTTCTCATAACATTTATTCTCCTGGTTTTAACTCCTATTCTTTCTCTCCTACAGTACATGTTTTAATCTCAATTTCCTACTTTTTAATTGGTTAAGAAAACAGGAATTTTGTTTCCTATATTTAATTACTTCACATCTATAATGCTTATTTTTGCTGAGAAGAATGTGTCTCTTTTGTCATTCTGTTCCTCAACTCAAAATCTTGACAGAACTCCCTCCTAACTAAAAAAATCTTCAATGCATACATGAAAAAGTATTCATTAGCTAGCCACATAAAAGAATTAATTTCCTGATGTAGAAGACTTCAAATTAGTCTGGAGAAGGTTACAAGCACTGCAAACATAAAGATGTTTATGCTTCAAACATGCACATTTACTCCCATTCAATCAAAGATCTATCTTTTGAAGTATAGGAAAACATTTGGAAACTTAGAAAAGGTAGCTTTTGAAACCTAAGCTACTATCAGGCCACAGAAGTATGAAGGAACAAATGCTTTCTTCAAGTTTAAATTGGAACAGTAATTGATGCAAAATTGATTTCTAAATCCAGGTCATGTCATATTGTTTTATGCCTTTCTAAAAATGAGGAACCCTTTGCACAACTACGGACATTGAAGAATTGCACAGAGATGCCTACCTCAGCAGTAGTCAAGATAACATGCCCATGGTAAAACAGATATGGGTCATGTAATGTGGAGTTGTTCACTTGAGCTTAAGTGCACCTTACAAAATCTTTGCATTCATATGACGCTTAACAGCCTGTCAAATTTGAGGTAAGCACTACAGTGACACAGTTACGTTGTTTCTGGAGTTCACTGGGTCTTGAAACCCTCAGAAGTCTTTTCAATTTTACTACACACAAGAACTAGCTATAGAAGAATTCTTCTAAGCATACTGCAAACCATATACACTGTCTGTAAGAGTACCCATGAACAAGTCAACTGAAGTTTTAAGAGGCCTGTCTGAAAATAAGAATCAGTTGTAATTCTTAATACTTACTTAGTAAGATGCCGACATAATACCTCTTTACAAATCGGCTGTTCAGCCAAAGTCAGCCAAAACTCACATGCCTCCAAAGCCACATTTTCATCTTGGTCCTGGGTCCTTTGAAGCATGTACTACAAAATATAAAATGAAATTACTTGTATAAAACAGAACATTTATGTTAGAACTTTTTCATTAGTAGTTTAAAGAGCATCTCAACAATGTCAAATAACATGCCTTATCCTTGTTATGGTCAACACACCTGAAAAAGGGATAGCTTCAATGTGTAAACTGAAGCAGTACTAGGACTAGTGGTAGATTTTTAACATTATTTTCTCACTTAGGGTCAAGCAATGCCTGGCTGTGATCCCAGTCATTTCGGGATAATTAATTGAATGAGGTATAAACTACTGCCATATACACTGAATGTCAAACACAATGTCAACATGGCAATTAGATAAGAAGAAAGTTTTGTAATCTCAGTCTTAAAGGGAAACAAAGAATTAGCAAGTGCAAGAGCAACATACCTGTTCTGATGAATGCTTTTTATTTGTTATTATTTCTGCAACATCAAACAAGGGAATCTGCAAGGACATGACTCACCTCAACTATACTAATCATATGAGGAAGCAGGCGATCCATCCGAACTTCCAGCAACATTACCAGAGCACGGCAAACATTTTTGCGTACTTCAGGCTCCTCATCACCAGCCAGTGCAAAAAGATTCTGTTGGGAAGTGGTAAAAGGTGAAAAATCTCAATTCATCAAGCTTAATTTCTATTAACATTTGCATTACTGGCAGACTAAAGGATGTACTTCTGTACTTGTCCAACCCACACCTCAGAATATTATTTTATTTTTTAATGATATATGGGTTAGCAAATTAACTCTTCAGTCTCTCAGTGTGCATTTTATACATAAACATGACACTATGTATTATTACCACTGGCACAAGAACAGTATTTCCTGTATTATTTTTTTCTCCTCAACTTAAATTGTGTCACCAAATCAAATACTCTAGATAACCCAGAACCCTTCTCATCCAGTTCAGTAACAGTATCAAGACAGGCAGACAGGCCCAGTGACATGCACTTCTCAGAACAGGTAAGAGACAGACTGCTGCCATTACTTTTGCACCTTTACACAAGAGCTTACCCTATTTATGAAAAGGAAACATCTTTTGAAATACATCTTTTTTAACTTACAGTGTGGCTAGCTCTGAGCACAAGCATACAGAATGAACTTCAATCCATGGGGACTGAAGCTAAGAATGGGCAACCAGAAAAGGGGAATTCAGGAGTAGAGGTGGTTGTAAAATATAGTTCAAAACTCCTGATAAATCAGACAGATAATTTGAGTTAAACTCCCAACCAAAAATACATACCCACCTCAATAAAAGAATCTATGTGCAACATAAGAGCTTGAGTTCTGCTGATGATAAACTGATTGACACATGCCACTGCATGAGACCTACAACAGAAAGTTAAAATACATGTTTTATGAGTTAAAAACATTTTTTAACTGTACTGAAGCATCAAAAGCATAAACCAATTTAACTTCAAAGGCGAGAAAGAGCAAATCTATGCATCTGTAGCATTACCACGCAAAATTACTAAACTACATTTTAAGTACTGCCTTATTCTCTGATAAACCTACTAAATATTTAGAAATGAAGTATTCAGTAAATAGAAATCAGGGTGGGATGACTACAGCTGGCATACTAGTTCTGAAAAGTATGTAAGGATATTATGTTTGAGCACATTATGATTATGGTCTTCTCAGACGATATACATGGCGATATTTTAGCATGACCTTCTTCATCGTCAAGTATGCAACAGCCTTTGCAATATTTTTAGAACTTAGTGAGAACCGGTATGTGTCTACAATATAAATATAGCTTAGAACAAACACTTTTAATTGGATACCTAATAGAACACTTGTGAAAGAAACATTCTAAGAAATGAAGCACTGTTCCTCTATTCCATTTCATGCAAAGCCATTACTTACAGGTCTTCTTCAATCTCAGATAAAAAAGTCAGTTCTCAAGGTAGAGACACAAGACAAACTACCTGTAAAACCTTTTGAAGATCCATTACAGTATTTTTACTACTGTAACTCCAAACTTCCATTCTGTTCAGACATTTCTTGGAAGACCGTCTCATAAAACGTTGTTCAAAAGTTGTCTTTGACGGATTTAATTACAAAGTATTGTACTGACACTACTATTCCTTTTCATACCTCAGCAGTATGTACTAAAACTAGGCTATGGGTTAGCAGGTAGCTTTAAACTTGAAACCTGCTTTAAACTTGACACTGGTTTAAGTCTCAAAGCCATGAACATCAAGACCATACAGTGCGGTAAGGAAAAAAGTGTGTTTTTCTCCCTCTCGCACAGTTCCAGAGAATTACATTTATCTTTCCACAAGACCAAGTTCACAGTCTGTTACATAATTTTCTTAGTGAGCATCTTTTATAGGTGTTTCTAAACTGAATTAGAACTGTACCATAGCTCTAGGCTCCATACAAAGTGCTAAAAACCTCTGCTCCCAGCATTTTAGACCAAATTGCTCAGCTGGAAAATCTAAGGACACCTCACTGCCTCAGAGCCACAAAATACTTAAACAACAATGAATTGGAGGGAGCAAGCTTGGGGTGGTTGACATCATCACCTGAAGGTGTAATTGGAGAATGGAGGGCCGATATGATAATAGACATATGTTGGAGGTTGGGGGGGAGGAGTGGAATTTTTACCATTCTGTTGCCAGGTAACTAACGACCGGTACTTAGGGGCATTTAGTCTCACAAAAGAGACAAAGACTTTCTGGCTGGGCGGAGATATGGGAACTGATAAGCTCACTCCTCCCTGGGATTGGGAGGAGAGAGGAGTGGGAAAAAACGGCGGTCTGCTTTTTTGGCTGCGACTGCAGGAAAGAGAAGCCCAGCTCTGCCCTAGCTTTTCTCTACCTGGTGAGTGAGTTTCTCGGGGCACGGAACTCCAATCCTCTCTTCCCCTGCGGGAGGGTGCATCTCCCAGCTGCGCTGCAGTGGAACGGGACCCCCGCCTGCTGCTGCTGCCCGGCGCCCTGCCTGCCACCACCTCGCCCTCTGCCTGCCCTAACTGCGGAGTTTTCCTGCCGCCTCCTCTGCTGGCTAGCCCGGGTGTGCTGACCCGGCCACTCCATCTCCCGGCTCTGGGCTCTCTGCTGCGCCCCATCCATCTGCGCTCCACGTTTCTCCAGCCCGTCTACCATCACGCGCGGCACAGATCCAACCTCGCGCCACAGCGCCATCTGCAGCTCCCCGGGAGTCATCGCACCTACCCTGCTGGGCTGGGAGCCCAACAGCGCCCCTGCTGGCCGTGACCGTGACTGCACCAAACGGGAAAGNATATTAGTAAAAAACTCTTATTCCTTTTCCCATACCTTTGCCTGAGAGCCCTTGATTCTAAAGTTATAATAATTCGGAGGGAAGGAGGTTCACATTCTCTGTTCTAAGGAAGGCTCCCACCTTCCTTAGCAGACACCTGTCTTATCAAAGTAGGACAACATATTAACATGACATATGAACAGATAATAATAACATGTGAAGAACTCGTGACTCACCGTCCATTTTGGGCGTAGTCTCTCAAGTAGGCTTTGGCTGCCCAAAATGTACCTTAAAGGCCTTTAATAAATTAATCTGCTTTTTATTCTCCTAACTTTGTCTAGTCTTCTGTTTTAGGAAGCCCTGTGTCATGCATCGCTATCATGAGTTATACTCTTCCTCTTAGTCTTCACTATCTTCTATTCTTGGCAGTAAAGAATTGCCACCTTGAAATTGTCAAATATAATTTTCAAAGAGAAGATAAAATACATTTCACAGAATCACAAAGAATCATAGAATGGTTGAGGTTGGAAAGCATCTCTGGAAATCATCTGGTCGATGCCTATGCTCCAGCAGGGCCACCTACAGCCAGTTGTCCAGAACCACAGCCAGTTGGCTACTGAATATCTCCAAGGATAGAGGTTCCATCACCTCTCTAGGCAACCTATGCCAGTGCTTGGTCACTCTCACAGTAACTGTTTTCTGATATTCAGAGGGAACATCCTGAGTGTCTGTTTGTGGCCACTGTCTCTGGTTCTGTCACTGGGCACCACTGAAAAGAGCCTGGACATCTTTTGTCCTCCCTCTGTTCCAAGTATTTACATACATTGATTAGTCCCAACTCTCTCAGCCTTTCCTGATATGGCCCTTTGCTGGAGTCTTTCCAGTATATCCATGCCTCTCTTGCACTGAACAGTCCAGAACTGGACACAGTACTTCAGGTACTCACCTGGAAGATGAAGGGAAGGATCACCTCCCTTAACAAACTGGCAAGACTCAAGCCCAGGATACCATTAGCCTTCTTTTGGCAGGCGCACAGTGTTGGCTCAATTCAGGCTAAAAGTTACTGTTCTTTGTAACGAATATTAGAAATAGCAATTTCATTCTGGAATTTTTCTTTCATACTGTTACTTTGGAGTGATTAATACAGTTTTACAGTGAATGGGTAATGAACCCATTTAATTTGATTCAGCTGAAAGTTCAGTAAAATGCAGAATTTTTTTCTGTCAGAACTCAGAAACTTTTCTCAGCAAAAGAATTTTTACTCTCCCATTGCTGAAGCCATTACAAAGGAAATGGAAAATTTTTATTTCTAATCAGAATATCAAGTTCTAACCACAGCACTGAATTTTTTGTAATAATATGCAAAACTTGAAATTACTTGATTTTCAGAATCATTGATTGTAAGAAGAGGTGAGATTCTTGTATTAACTATGCAGATAAACATGACAATTACTGATGCATGAAATCTCTATGGATCTCTGCAGGTTCATTTAAAAAAAACAAAGCACGTTTTAGATAGTTCTACAAAACAGTAGCCTTGCTGCTAATGTAAGTAAAATTTTAGCAGGTAACTATAACTACAACACATAAACCCACCGTATTTTTGGACTGCTGTGCTTGAAGAACTGCAAGAACTTAGGTATCATGATATTGAGTGGTCGGTCCAATACATCACTATCTAAAATTTCAGCAGAATCTTCACATATCTTCTGAAGAGCGCCAAAAGCACCCTGTTTAAAAATGAGTAAGTAAATAAATAAGTATCTTCTTTTGCATTCTGAAGGAAACAATGTCAGGCTTCATATAGAATGGATAATTTCAGCACAACACAGTAAATGTAGCTAGTTAACACTATAAATGCAGTTAAGTAATTAATAATTAAATTGAAATACTCTTAAAGGCATTTTATTTAAGCCAACATCTGAGCATGTCAGCTCTCAAGCTGGGTGAGTCAGCAATGGATAAGAGGTAATTTTAGTTTGATTTGATGCTCATCTATTCAAACATATTTTAAAAAACTTAAAAGCTAATCCTTATTTGAGAAGTAAGTAAAATGGGGGAGGAGTATCCAAACTAATTGCATATAGAATTGTATTTCTTTTCATAATTCACTAGAAGGCAGAGCAGAGGTGATGGTCAATTTGAGTTTCATTTTCAAACGTGGAGGTCTTTTTCTGAGAGAAAACAGCACATAAACACTACACAACAACGAGGCATCTTAGACCATCAGTCATCCCTGAGGTTCACTTTATGCAAAATGTTTCACACTTTCACAGAGACATTATAAAGTAATTCAAATGGCATGATCAAAATCTTTATTTTTTTACATCGCACATAGCTTTATTGTTTTTGTAGTTTAAAACTGTTATTTACTTATTTCCCTCCATGCAGACTGAACAAAACAGTTCATTTCACCTTGACATAGCAATTGATCACTTCTCCAGATTGAGTTACAAGAAAAATGAACACTACTTTTACATAAAAGAAAATTCAGTGTCAACTTGATGCTAATGGTGCTTAAAAGATCAGGCATGACACAGTGGTAACTTCAGGAGACTTCTCAGCTGAGATACTATGACTATCCATCTCCAATCTTATTCTGCTTTTATGCAAAGAAAATGAATTTATTTGAATGGACAGTAAGAACATGGACTGCAGAAGAAGAAGAAGTACCAAATCTGGGCCACTGTTCTCCAAGGAAAACAGTGGACATGTAGAAATACATATTGACATACACACAATACTATACATACAGCGTCTGCAAAGAGAGACAAAAATAATCAAATTGGTATGATCATCTTGTATTTTCTATAAATCTACTTACCTCACACGTATTGTAATCTTCAGAATCCAACAAGCTGCAAAGCTTTGGCAAGAGTTCAGGCCAATTCTGTAGCTCCCCTTTTGAGGCAATGGTTGTTATCAGAATGCCTAAAGGAAACAGAACAATGGAGGAAATGAGATCTCACATGCTTTCACTTGTTTCATATCAATTTTTCTCCTCTCAAATATCTAAAAAGCTAAGAAAGTTATCTTTTTGTTAAGAACTGGCATGCATAAAAAGAGGAAGTACATTTAATTGCAAATGTTATTTGAAGGCTTTTGAACAGCAAAGGTGTATTACTCCTTCCTGTTACCATAAAGGACTCAGACGTTAAGAAATCAAGCACCAAGTAACTTCACTTAAGGAACTTAAAATTTATAACATTTACATATCTGTATAATTTATAATTAATAACACAGCAGGGCAACTTTGGCTCTAAATTTACTAAACACTGAACAAATCTGGGCCTTTAATAAATACAGAGTATCCACCCCAAGTCACCTCTTTTTTACTATGATACAAAAGCATGAATGTGGAATCTGTAATTCACTAAACTTACAACCCAGTGATAAATTATATGTTCACAACTTTACTGTGTTTACACAAAACATTAAGGACACATTTTAAGACCAAGATACCTACCAGGAGCTTAAACACTATGGCAGGTCAGCCAGTGAGGAGATGTGAGAGCCAGCAAACAGACAGGTCAGCTCAAAGAGTCACTAACTCTGTTTGCTTCCAGGACATACAGAAATCCCAGGGAAAACTAATTATGTGACAGGAACAGAAAAGGGTCTTAAAACTAGGACTGAAGCTGTATGAGTCCATTATGCCTCGACACAAAATGTAGCAGCTAGTATAATCCATTATGCTATCAGCAGTTACTTATAATCAGTATGAACACAGTAGTTGGTACTACTACACTAATAATGACCCAAGCGAAAAGCGACGGAAAAAACTTCCAAAGCTTTTTTGTTGAGATACTCACAATATATTATTTTTCTTTGAAATAAAATGTTAAAAGTCTTGTTAAATACCCAAAAAAAAAAAAAAAAGGACAACATTACAGAGCGAAAGACATTCTGGACAGGACACACAATAACTAATAAATATTTTGCATCATACCTTTGATGCAATATATGCTGAATCTTTTCAAGATCCAAGAAGTGGTTTCAGGGCATGACAAATGGTCTGGCATGCACAAATGGTCAGACCATACATGTCATTATGAACTTCCTGTACGGATGGTGTTTTGCCTCTGTAAATCCTGAAGTTGATTTCTGAACTCCTTAACTTCTAAAACCTGAACTCCAAAACAAAATTCCCCCTTGTTGGAGGTTGGGGGGGAGGAGTGGAATTTTTACCATTCTGTTGCCAGGTAGCTAACGACCGGTACTTAGGGGCATTTAGTCTCACAAAAGAGACAAAGACTTTCTGGCTGGGCGGAGACGGGAACAAGAGATTTGGGAACTGATAAACTCACTCCTCGCCGGGATTCGGAGGGGAGAGGAGTGGGAAAAAACGGCGGTCTGGTTTTTTTTGGCTGCGACTGCAGGAAAAGAGAAGCCCAGCTCTGCCCTAGCTTTTCTCTACCTGGTGAGTGAGTTTCTCGGGGCACGGGACTCCAATCCTCTCTTCCCCTCCGGGAGGGTGCATCTCCCAGCTGCGCTGCAGTGGAACGGGACCCCCGCCTGCTGCTGCCGCCCGGCGCCCTGCCTGCCACCACCCCGCCCTCTGCCTGCCCTAACTGCGGAGTTTTCCTGCCGCCTCCTCTGCTGGCTGGCCCGGGTGTGCTGACCCGGCCACTCCATCTCCCGGCTCTGGGCTCTCTGCTGCGCCCCATCCATCTGCGCTCCACGTTGCTCCAGCCCGTCTGCCATCACGCGCGGCACAGATCCAACCTCGTGCCACAGCGCCATCTGCAGCTCCCCGGGAGTCATCGCACCTGCCTTGCTGGGCTGGGAGCCCAACAGCGCCCCTGCTGGCCGTGACCGTGACTGCACCAACCGGGAAAGTGCCTGGTAGCCCAGGGACATTTGCCACTGAGTTTTCTTTTGTTTTGTTTACCTTTTTTTACTTTGTTCACTGTTCTGTTTGTTACTGATTGTTTATCTCATTATAGATATTAGTAAAAAACTCTTATTCGTTTTCCCATACCTTTGCCTGAGAGCCCTTGATTCTAAAGTTATAATAATTCAGAGGGAAGGGGGTTCACATTCTCTGTTCTAAGGAAGGTTCCCACCTTCCTTAGCAGACACCTGTCTATCAAACGAAGACACCCCTATAGGGCAATTATTAGGTTTCAATTTTCCTCTGCAGTGAACCTCTCCAGTTCCACCACTTCTTTCAAAAACAAACTACTTTCCCTGCTTGCTTTCAACACTAAAGTCCTGCCCAGACTAGAGTTCCTAGAAAGTTTTAAGAACTGTTGCAGACACTTCCTAAAGAGATGTATTGACATACTGGTAGATTTGTGGGTCCTCAACAACTGCAGCTTGAACTTGAATCTGTATTTCACTATTAGCACATGGGGTTTTAAAACCTGTACCACAGGTTAACAGCACAGAGAAATTACACTCTGTTACTCACTCGGGAATTAGAATAAGGATCAGCTAAGTCAGGATATAACAATGTGCAGTTATCATTTGGTCTCAAGCCACGTGCCCATTCACCTCAGTAAGGTGACTTCTGAAGATGGGATTAACAAACTTGCCTCCATCTTGGCCAAAGGGTATCAGCTTTTGTCTGGTTAGGCCTATATGCCAGAGACCACAAAGGAGAGTGAACACTGAATTAAATCTTCTCTGATGCCATTTTGAAGTACTTGCTCATCTTGTTCTCAGAATTCCTGAGACGTTATTTGCAATTGGCTCATGAAATTGATAGTGCTTGAACTGCAAAAACCTGCAGTCATCAAAAAGAGCAGCTCTAATCTCCATGTGCCAACACATGCTAAGACGGAAGTCTAAGTAGGCAGTAATATCTTTACACCTCACTAGTACCAATAAACCAGTGTGTACGGACCAACATGAGACAGCTACCAGGATCCAACAATCCAAACAGCAGGGTACCAAAGTACACATAAACCAGCAACGCTTACGCAAGCATACATAAACTGCTACTCATCTTCGGAGTTCATCCATGCTGAATAATCCCTACAAGGATCACTTTGAACTGAACAATAATTGAACTACTCATCTACAAGCATTTCCTACCAGGAAAAATCAAAAAGTAGCTGTTTGAAAACAAACAATCCCCACCTGCCTCAAAAAACCACCCTACAGATCATCACCAAACAACCCTAAGACGGGAAACCGAACGGAGCTGGAACATGTTCCTTAGTCAGCTCCATTGTACTCCACTGAAAACTCCCATGAACAAAGAAGTAAGCATGACTCTTCTACAACCTGAAATTCAAAGAGCACCTGCCACTCAAAGACTTATTTCTACTTTCATTAAGAATATTGGACATTAATAAAATTCATAGTAAAGCAGCTTCACAACTGACAACACAGCAGGAAAAAAAAAAGAAATTAGTAATTTTTTCTAGTCTATAACCTGAATGCCTGGAGAAGGAATCCTACAGAAAAAGCAAATGATTCTAAAGGAATCTGGTAGATTATTTTATAAGATGAGTTAACTTAGAGAAGATTACTTTCTTTCTGAAATGACACTCATAACCAATTTCAGTATTCAAATACATATTTTACGTCTTTCTAGTTTTTGAGCAGACCAGGAAAACTACTACAACATTGGAGGAAACCATATTCTCAAAGAGCAGACAGAAAAGCAACTTTACCTTGAAATAAGGAAAAATAATACAAATGTACATATTTTATGAAAGATATATATCAAAACAAAGTGTTTACAAAATAAAATATTCATGTAACAAATAAAACTTCTCACTGCAAGTAGATGATCTTTACGGTCTCTTCTGACCCAAACCATTTCCTGAATCTTGATTTTATGAAGTTCTGTACACCACACTTTATCTAGTATTTTCTGACAGAAGCAATTTCTGTGAATGCCTTATGCACAGTATGATGATTTCCTGAAGGGGTGTGCATGTGTGCGCTTATAGGGGGTGGGGTGTAGAAAATCAGCTAACAGAAGTGTTTCATTGAGGCAATCAGCGTACTAGAATCGTTCTTAAGTCAGACCTTTACAGTGTTCCTGGTTTTAGGTATGGAAGCTAGCAGCAAGTTCAATTTAAGAAGATTCAAATAAACTAAAATTCAGTTACATTTAAAGAAATATTAACTGAATTGCTATATCACTTCTAAGATACTAGGAATTAAAAGTGCGACATCTTTATATTCACAATAAAGAAAAATATCATTGAAACATGGTGGTCGTGACAATTGTGAGAAACAAAAAGTTTTAATAATTCTTTATGTCCCTAGTGCAGCTCTCACCCATATCAGTAACATTTTCACCATGCAGAGGACAGTGTCAAGAACAAACTTACCTACAGTAGCTCTAATTAAGGGAGATGAATCACCAATGTTGTTCAGACATTCACTTTTAATGAAGTCAGTTACCCCATTTGGAAAGTTGTGAAAATGTGCCTTTACATTATTCTTCAAGATAAGACCGCTCAAGGAACGTGTTGGCTCATCTGCAACAGAAAGTAATTACAGCCAATCAGCCTTCAATCAGCTCACAGGAATAAAGCAGATTTCCAGAACAATGCAACAATATCAAAGCTTATATAGAGATATTAATCTTCATTTCCTTATCTCTCCTTCAGCTACACCCATCAACTCACCTAGCAAACCTTTTCAGGTTCAGAGTACACAAATTAATCAGCAACCACATGAAGTTCAACAACGGTAATTGCTAGATTCTGCCTTGGGGACGGGGCAACCCTGAATGCACAGACAGACTGGGGAATGAGATGTTGGAAAGCAGTGCCATGGAAAGGGACGTGGGGGTCCTGGTCGATGGCAAGTTGAACATGAGTCAGCAGTGCCCTGGCAGCCAACAGGGCCACCCACGTCCCGGCGGGCATCAGGCACAGCATCGCCAGCTGGGCAAGGGAGGGGATTGTCCTGCTCTGCTCTGCACTGGAGTGGCCTCACCTTGAATGCTGGGGGCAGTTTTGGGTGCCACAATATATGAGAGTTAGAAAGACACTGGAATGTCAAAGGAGGGTCATGAG
This sequence comes from Origma solitaria, assembly GCA_013397895.1. NCBI lineage: Eukaryota > Metazoa > Chordata > Aves > Passeriformes > Acanthizidae > Origma > Origma solitaria. The sequence continues at coordinate 217,116 of VZRL01006365.1, forward strand.
GATGGTGAAGTGCCTTGAGGTGAAGCTGTATGAGGAGCAGCTGAGGTCACTTGGTCTGTTCAGCCTGGAGGAGACTGAAGGGAGACCTCATTGCAGTTCCAATGTCTTTGTGAGGGGAGGGGAGGGGCAGGCACTGATCTCTTCTCTGTGGTGACCAGTGTCAGGACCCGAGGGAATGGCCTGGAATTGTGTCAGGAGAGGGTTTGGTGGGATATCAGGAGAAGGTTCTTTACCCAGAGGGTGTTTGAGCACTGGAACAGACTCCCCAGGGAAGAGGTCACAGCACCAAGCCTGACAGAGTTCAAAAAGCATTTGGACAATGCTCTCAGGCATGTGGTGTGATTCCTGTGGTGTCCTGTGCAGGGCTAGGAACAGGACTTGGTGATCCCTTCCATCTCAGCATATTCTGTGATTCTGTGATATTTCTATTTATTTAGAATTAGAATAGGATTACAAACTGTACATTTTAAGAGAAAGTTTTGAATAGACACATAGGCAAGGAATCAATCTGAAGTCACAGGATATAGGAAACTCATTAAAGACATTTGTCAGCCAAAGACATTCGGATGTTCTGATTATACTGACTGGCTTGCTGCAATACTGATACTGTAAAGAACTGGTGACAAACCTGGTTTCACCACAGTGGGATATGCAAATGATGTAAGGACTACACAGTAAAGACTCCATCCTTGTTCCCACAGAAATATAGTGTCCAATTTTTCTACAAAGTAAGGTACTGTAATCCCTTCAGAAACTAGCTGTTCTGTTCATCTATTAAATTAATAATTAGAGGGAGAAGGAAAAAAAATCTTTAGACAATGTTAACAGGTAAGTGTTACACAGTATGAGCCGTAAAATAAATACGACCAGAACTGACCTGAACTGAGTAAGAGCTTCAGTTCAGACAACAGTTTTAGTTCTGTTCACCTTCTCTGAGCTACTGGGCCAAGCAGAGGAACAGGAAAAGAACAGCCTAGATTTTTCATTTACAGTGGAGCAGATTCACGTTTCATTCTCAGACAAGCGTATGAGTAACTTGGTATTACTTCTGAGATATGCTAAAAGTGAGATCTGAATGTTCTGTACAGAAAGGGTTAGTTTACAGTATAAGAAAATTTAAATTTACAATTTAGAGAAACCCTAATAGCACTGGAAATTAATTTTAATCAGCATTTTAGCCACTTGTTGAATTTTTCTATGAAGTGCTGATTTGGGGGAAATAAGGAACTCCTCTATGCCAAGAATTAGTCTACACATGGATCTATTCCAGCCCTTCAAAACTATTAATATCCCAACAGCAATAAGAAAAACAAGAAATACAACTTTCAAATATAAAGTACTTTCAAACTAAAGTTATTGCACCACAACACCAAGACTCTCACAACACTGCAATGACTGATTGACGGACATTGAACACTTCATACTAGTTAGAAGAAAAACAGAACTTTTCAGAAGAGAGGGGACTGTTTGGCTTATCAGAAATTAAAATTCGTTATAATCAACTGATTTTGAGAGCCAAAACCTGACTGCCTTCACATACGTTTTAATCTTGTATTTTATGCTCATATTTCAGTTCTTTAAAGAAACATTAGTTATAATGCTCCCTAACTACGAATGTATTGATATACAAACAAACATATCCTTTAGAATTCAGTAACTTTATAAACCAGGAAGCCACCCACTGAATACATATTTGAGGCAATTCCACAACTTTATCTACACTGTATGTTTTAAATACCAACTTCTAAACAACATAAAAAAATAAAACTAATTTCCCTGGCAAAGCACTGCATTTGCCATCACCTTTTCTGGGACAAGGAGAAGCCTGTGTGGTCAAACTCTTTTCAACCACACAGCTGTGAGCCATCACAAATCTTAACCACAGTTACTTAGCATGTCAAATCAAGTAATTTTCACATAGTCTCCAAATTAAAAGTAAAAACTTCACATCAATTCCTATGCCAATAAAGTACATCAGACTCTGATTGCTTTACATAACTGTCACCCATTGATAGGTACACACATCTTCCAGAAATTCAGTCATCCATAAATTCTTGCTATGATTTAAAACTGTGCTTGGTGAGAAAAGAAGCCAAAGGAGTTATCCTTTAATTTCCACGTGTTTTAAAAATTTTTGCAAGCCACCAAAAACCATTATCATCAGCAGCCACAGACACCAAATACAATAGTTACGGTAATTCTTTATCATCTAGCGCTATTTTCTTGGTGTGAAAGAAATCAAACAACAAAGGTATTCTAATCAGACAACCAAAGTCTGATTAGAACACAGTAGACAAGTCATTATTAGGATAAACTCTAGAACAAAAATATTAAACAGAACATTAAGGGAAAATATTAATCCATTAGAATACCTGGCTATAGCTACAAAAGGGACAAGGCAACAACTTCAGCTTAACCAAGCAGAGATACACACACTAAGAAGTTCCTTTGGTAAAAAACAGCCAGATCAGTTGACTGGTTTAGATAAAAATAAAGGTCCCATGAAGGTGAAATTTCAGGACCATTTCTTATCTTTGTGAATTATATATGGTATACAGAAGTATGAAACATCTTTAATCCATTCTTCTAACCAAAATAACAGAAAAACTATTCTTCATAGAAAGTGATTTTCCCACATATCTGCAACAGATTCCATGGGACTCATAATGCAACTGGCATCTCTGACAAATGAAAAAGAAGTAACAAGATAAGAAAAAGAAGAACAAAAAAGGAAAGCAAAATCGATTATCAACAGACTTACAGGTGACAAGCAGAAATCACAAAGAAGGACTTTGTGCTAAAGAAACAGCAACCACTTGAGCTACAGAAGCAGCACAGAATCTGATATCCAAGCATTAAAAAAATAAACAAATCACACCATAGTTAAAATCTTAGTTTGACAAAAAAATTTCAGATATGACTGAAAAAGGATATTTATGGAATCCAGAGTGTTCAACAACTTAACAGCTGCACTGTCAGAAGATAGTAATATAGGTCTGGATGGAGTTCTTGCTGTAACACCAAAATTACAGGCAGATGGCCTAAGAGCTGAGTAAGACACCCCTTATTCTTCATAGATTCTGTGATTGGTTCTGTCAGCCATATGCCTCAGCCATCAAAAAAGCTCACAGTCTTGTCTCCTTCTATCTCAGTCAACTTGGAAGTAGAGAGTTGACAAGAACATATAGTACAAGAAAAAGAAGGAATGTGAAACAGACCTCTGCCATTTGGTATCATCTTTGGTGCCAAATCAGTTCATCAGCTGAAGATTCCTCTCTCACATTGCCTCACTTTAAAATAAAACCATATAACAATTGTCATTTGTTCCTCAGTAAATTTTCAGTTCTGTTTTAAGACTCTCGTACTAGTTCCAGATTTTAGTAACAGACAGAGCAAATGGATGCATAGCCACATTACACTAATTATTTCAAGGCTACTGCAGTGCTTTTAAGAACCATAGTGTGTCCTCAAACAGTCATATTTCCTTTAATGAGGTTTTGTATGACAGAGCGTGCATATGTGAAAGCAACAAAGTTTTTGTAGCCCACCTGCAAGTCCAGGTGAGCATATGCTTCACCATGCCTTTTAGAATCATAGAATGGTTTGGGCTGGAAGGCACCTTAAAAAGTTATCTCATCCAACATCCTCACCATGGGCAAGAACATCTTCAACTCGATCAGGTTGCTCAGAGCCCCGTCCAATCTCACCTGGAATGTTTAAAGGGATGGGACACTCACTACTTTTCTAGGCAACCTGTTTCAGTGTTCTACCACCCACATAGTAAAAAACTTCTTTCAGATGTCCAATCTAAACCAACCCTCTTTTTGTTTAAAATCACTACACACTGTCCTATCACAGTAAGTCTGGCTAAAAAGCTTGTCCCTGTCTTTCTTATAGGCCTTCTTTTAAGTATGGATAGGCTGGAATACAGTTCCACCAAAGCCTTATTTTTTCCACACTGGACCACACCAGCTCTCTCAGCCTTTCCTTATAGCAGAGCTGTTCCAATACTCTGATGGTCTTTGTGGCCCTCCTCTAGACCTGTTCCATGTCTTTTCTGTGCTATGCCCCTGCTCCCACTGTCTGTGCATTTCCTTCTTGCCCTTTAGTTTGATAGCAGGTCAAATGTAACTTGCTAGACTGCTAAAAGAACCAAGTGACTGGGATAAGAACATTTGTCCATTCACAAGCTGTTATATAAAGACTTATGAGCATGGCTATGTTTTGTGGTATTACTCTTGTGACATTGGCAACATTAGATGAGAGGGTGAGACTTCTAAGGCAAAACTGCCAGTCTGTCAATCTCCATCTTAGAGCTGTAAAGGCTGTTTCAGAAATAAGCTTTCATTCCATGTTTTAACTATTGATATGGATTTACTGGGTACAAATACAAAATGTGTATTGACAATGACTAGTGTCACCATTACGCACGAAGATTTCTGATGCATTAATGACACTGACACTGTTAAGAGATAAAACCAAAAAAATAAGAATCCCACCAGAGCTGTGTAATATGGGAAGCAGAAAAGGAACTATTTCTTCTGTCCTAATATATAAGAATATAGTATAGAAACAGCTTCACAAGTTTCCTAGCAGAAAAAAATCCTGGTTTTTTTATACTGGACTATGCCTTAAGTATAGAACTTTTGACTAATATGGATGGTTTGCTATCATGTCAGGAGTTGCAGTGGTGGTATTTCAAAACATTCAGTGTATGTGAATATAAATGACCTTGAAATGTTGGAACTAGTCTGAAGTTAATCAGTGCTCTCCATTGACTTCTGTGAGTCATGGAAAATAATTTAACTCAATTGCCTAAGCTTAGGAATGCCTGTAAGAGACCAAAACAAAGCTGGAAATGTTCTGCTGATACTGAGTTTAGTGTATTTATAAATTAAACTGTGGACAATATAGGAGGAGTATTGAACTGCTGACCAAAAATTAACTTGTTGGTTAGTACATTAGAGTTTATGTGGCAAGGTTTTGGTAGTGGGGTGGGGGCTGCAGAGGTGACTTCTCTGAGAAGCTGCAAGAAGCACCCTCCAACAGAACCAGTGCCAAATGGCTCCCACACAGCCCTCCTGCTGCCCAAGGCTGAGTCCATCAGTGATGGTGAGAACACAGCAGAGGAGGAGATGCCCATCTCTTCATTGTCATGACAGGAGTCGAGGAAATAGCATGAATCTGACTCAGGAGAGGTTTAGGTTGGATATAAGGAAAAGCTTCTTCACCCATAGGGTGGCTAAGCACTGGACCAAGTTCCCCAGGGAAGTGGTCACAGCACCAAGCCTGAAAGAGTTCAAAGACAGTTTGAACAATGCTCTCAAGCATATGGTGTGATCCTTGGGGTGTCCTGTGCAGAGCCAGCTGGACTCAATGATGCTGATGGGCCTCTTCCAGCTCAGCATATTCTATGATTCTCCAGTTTAAGAAAGGGAAAAAGTTACCATGCTAGAGCAATTGCAGCCAGAGTAGAGAGGAGTGAGAATATGTGAGAGAAACAGCACTGCAGACATCCAGGTCACTGAAGGAGAGGTAGGACATGCTCCAGGTGCTAGCGCAGAGACTCCTCTGCAGCCTGTGGTAAAGACCATGGTGAGGAAGGCTGTCCCCCTTAAGTCCATGGAGGTTCACAATGGAGGAGATATCCACCTACAGGTCATGCAGGATCCCACACCAGAGCAGATGGATGCCCAAAGGAGTCTGTGACTCTATGGGAAGCCTGCACTGGAGCAGTCTGCTCCTGAAGAACTGCACTCCACGGAAAGTATCCACACTGCAGCAGGTTGTTATGAACTGCCAGAACTCATGTTGTAAAAATTTGTGGAGAACTGTCTTTTATGGGAGGGATCTCACACTGGAGCAGGGGAAAGCATGAAGAGCACTCCCTCAGAGGAGGAACGAGCGGCAGAGAGAACACGTGATGAACAACAGCCCCATATCCTGTCCCCCTGCATCACTGTGGGAGAGGAGGTAGAGAAAAGTGGGAGAAAAGTTAAGCCCTGGTGAAAGGGAGGTGTTAAGATTTGGCTTTATTTCTCATTACCCTACTATGACAAGATCGGTAAAAAATTAAATTAATTTCCCCAAGCCTGTGACAGTAATCAGTGAATGATCTCTCCCTGTCCTTACCTCAATCCATGGGACTTTTGTTATATTCTCTCTCACATATCCAGCTGAGGAGGGGAATTACAGAGCAGCTTTGGCAGGGATCTGGCGTCCACTACAATCAGTTCTGGAAGATTTTGTTATAATTACCACATATCAATCAGAATGCCAAAATCTGTATATCTCTAGAGGCTTGCAATACCAAGAAAAGGTTAAAGAATTAATCTTCTGGTTTCACTTCTACTTTCAGCTTCTCTATCAAATCTCCACAAACTTGTTGTCCCAGCACTTTTTCTCTCTCATGTAGTCTCATGTGTTGTCTCCTGATTCAGCAGTTAAACCAATCCTAGCATTCTATCAAGAGCAGAAGAATCAGTAACAAGAAATAGGGATTTAGTGTGATGAAAACATGATTCCCTACAAAGTCCCAAACTATGCAACAAATGCAGAATAGTGCTGTAGTTTGAGCACATTTTAAAATAATGTCATGTCTCTCTGGCATTTACTTTTTGAGGGCGGGGAAGAGGATAACATGGACTTTTGCACTTAGTCAAGTGCATAGGAAAAGGAAATTATGACATTCCCAATGGAACTTGCTTAGACAGCATCTGGCAGTGAATGAATACAGATTTAGTCATTAATCTATCTGAAGAAATTACCTCGTCAGATGAGTAGAAGTTTTGTCACTCTCTGAATATATCAAAGGTGAATCTTAATATATTAAAATGTGTGATAATCCATCATTTGAATAGCTGTTGGTACACAAGGATTACTTGAATGAGGAAACTATGGCTGTTTTATCAAACTGAGTAATTCAGAATGCTGTTCAAACTGCTGAGTATTGGGAAACACAAAATACAGGATACTCACAACACTGGTGCTGTACCGGGTGCTGCACAGCGGAAGTTTTGACTAGTTTTTCTTGTGTCTGTATCCTATAGGTATAGCTTAACAGAAAGTTGTGTGGTAGCATGAAAGCATAAGTGTTGCTTTAAGGCCAGATTGCTTTGTTTCTCTGACACCCTTACTGGCTAGGAAGGCTGTTTCCCCGACAAAGATTAATTAATGAAAGGAAAACCTCCTCCTCCATTTTATTTCTTCAGTCTGTACTCAGTGTGCTTCCTTTTTTTTTTTGTATTCCCTTCATTCTGGCTGACTTTTCTGAACAATATAATCAGTTTTTTAATTAGCAATATTAGGCTCCACTCTGGTAAACATCAGAACAGTCTGGGCAATAGAGAGCACAAACCTGCTTTTAATTTATACATTTAATATTTTTCATTGTCATTATTTTACGAATTTAGATTTTTTTTTTTATTTCTTACTAGGAAGGCTAAGAGTGCCAGTGAAAATGAGATTTATCTTAGATGTCTTGCTATGTGACCATGCTGCTCCTTCTGAGTGATTTGAAATCCATCTTCAGTCTCTTTTGTTTTCAGTTTCTACCTACAACTTCATCAGTCTTCTTTCTTTATAGAGGGATGAAAATGAGGAACACTGGGAGTTCTTACCATTTTGGAATGTTTAAAGCTCCTGAGACTTACAGCTTGCCAGTCAGAATTTTCTCTGATTGGTAGTATATCATCTGATTCAGAGAAAAAGACCCAACACTTGAAGTTACGTTACTTTTTCCTTGGAGATATCATAATAAAAAATTGTTCTGTTGAATCTACACTTGCTTGAACTGCCAGTGTGTGACACTTTAGATGAAGTAGACTACTGCTGTAGGGCAAAGTGGTTATACACAGAACTAAGTGCAGACTGCAGTCATTGTTACCTGAGGTTGAGTGCACCCTCAGCACGTTTGCAGATGACACAAAGCTGAGCAGTGTAGCTGACACAACAGAAGGAAGGGATGCCACCCAGAGGGACCTGGACAGGCTTGAGAAGTGGGTCCATGAGAATCCATGAGGTTCAACAAGTCCAAGTGGAGGTGCTGCACCTGGGTCAGGGCAGTCCCAGATATGACTACAGACAGGGACAAGAGGCCATTGAGAGCAGCCCTGTGGAGAGGGATTTGGGGATAAAAAGCTGGATGTGAGCCAATATGTGCATACAGCCCATAAAGCCAACTGCATCCTGGCCTGCATCCAAAGCAGCGTGGCCAGCAGGGTGAAGGAGGGGATTCTGCCACTCTACTCTGTCCTTGTGAGACCTCACCTGCAGTGCTGCATCCAGCCCTGACTGTCCCCAGCACAGGACAGACTCATGTTGGAGCAAGTCCAGAGGAGGGCCACAAAGGTGATCAGAAGGCTGGAACACCTTCCCTGTGGAGACAGGCTGAGACCTAGGGTTGAACAGCCTGGAGATGAGAACACTTTGGGGAGACCTCAATTGCTGCCTCTCAGTATTTAAAAGAAGGAGAGAAATTTTTTCACTGACAGATAGTGATAAGACAAGGAGAACATTTTTAAACTAAAAGAGGAGAAATTTAGATTATATGTTAGGAAGAAATTCTTTACTCAGAGGGTGGTGAGGCACTAGAACAGGTTGCTCAGAGAAGTAGTGGATGCCTCATCCCTGATACTATTCAAGGGCTGGATAAGGCCCTGAGTAATCTGATGTAGTGGATGGCATCCCTGCCCATGGCAGGGGAGTTGCAATTAATCTTTACTATCCTTTTCAACCCAAACCACTCTATCATTCTTTGATGATTGTGTAACTCTGTCATGGCACAGCTGCTCCTGAATGCCTACTGAAAGCAGAAAGCAGAGGTGAGTGCCTGAGCTTCATGGGGGTTCTGAAGAGTGCGAATTATGTTATTACAGAAGGAGAAGAAAGGAGTTTAAAATACTTTGTTAAAACAGTAGTAATGCTTAGCCTGCTACTGGTATTAGCATCACACTGTGGAATAAAAACGTGCTTTTTCTATGGACAGTAAAGATATTCAGTTCCGGAGCTGGTAAAAAAAATTGTGGGCATTATTATTCGTAGTATTAAAAGTATTTGGTTTTTCTTTTCTTCTAGGTTCTACTCCCTTGTGACAATAAAGGAAAGATGATTTAACTTGTACATAAGAAATCGTAATGGGCATTCCTTTATTAGGGCAGATTTGGCTTTATAAAAATGGTCAGCTATTCAATTGCATCTGGCCCAGCACTGCAAGCTAACAAACACACTGAAATAGCTTTATCATCCTAATGCCTCACAGCAAGTATGCTTTCTGAAAATCTAAAAAGACACAGTGATATTGCTTCCTAGGAGCCTAAATCAGATACCAGCATATAGCCTTCCAAATAGGAGGCACCTCTGAACTGCATTGAATCAAATACTGCTTGAACAGAAGCGCCTTTAGAGACACCAGCAACACTTTCCCTTTCTGTAGGAATGCTTGATACTGGCATTTTAAGTACACTTAGATTTAACATTAAAAAACAAACATCACTGAGTATGAGAATTTGCTTTTTAAAAAGGCATAAAAAGAAACAACCATTGCGGCAGACTACATTCAGCTTATAAAGACACTTTAAGGAAAGGCGTGAAATACCTGATTAAACACCTCTATCTTACACCTAAAGATTTATTTTAAGGCCAAAACAGATCTTATCCAAGACTATTTGAACTTCAGACAATGATATAGCAATTCTTTCCTTGTATGGGCTTCAGGGATAAGCAAAGAGATAACAATGGAGGTCCCATACTCTTGATTCTGGATGTTCAGAATAAGGAGCCCCAGGAAAGCATTCATGAAGCACTGAATCACATAACAAATCCATAATCTAATTCAGTTTCTTTCAAGAGTTTAAATAAATAAAGAATCTGTTAGGAGAAGCCTTTCCCGAAACCTGCACTATAATAGCTCTCAAGCACAGAAATGAATAATTAGCAGCATATTATGGAAACCCATGGAATTTTTAGTGACCTTACAAAACTAATTATCTTATAACAGGTATACTAAGTAAGTCTGCAATGATACTAAATTGGGAGCAGCTGCTGACTTCTTCAAAGGCAGAGAGGCCCTGCAGAGAGACCCCAACAAACTGTAGGGCTGGGCAATTAGCAACCACATGAAGTTCTACAATGGTAAGTGCCAGATTCTGCCTTGGGGACGGGGCAACCCTGAATGCACAGACAGACTGGGGAATGAGATGTTGGAAAGCAGTGCCATGGAAAGGGACTTGGAGGTCCTGGTCAATGGCAAGTTGAACATGAGTCAGCAGTGCCCTGGCAGCCAACAGGGCCACCCATGTCCTGGGGGGCATCAAGGTACAACATCATCAGCTGGGCAAGGGAGGGGATTGTCCATCTTGGCTCTGCACTGGGGCAGCTTCACCTCGAGTGCTGGGGGCAGTGTGAGCGCCACAATAGAAGAGAGATACAAAGATAGCGGAGAGTGTCAAAGCAGGGCCACAAAGGCAATGAAGGGTCTGGAGGTGAAGCTGTATGAGGAGCCGCTGAGGTCACCTGGTTTGCTCAGCCTGGAGAAGAAGAGAGTGAGGGGAGACCTCATTGCAATCTACAGCTTCCTTGTGAAGGGAAGAGGAGGCGCAGGCACTAATCTCTGTGACAGGACCCAAGGGAATGTTGCGAAGGGAAGTTGTGTCAGGAGAGGTTTAGGTTGGATATCAGGAGAAGGTTCTTCACCCAGAGGGTTTTTGAGCACTGGAACAGACTCCCCAGGGAAGTGGCCACAGCACCAGCCAGACAGAGTTCAAAAAGCATTTGGACAATGCTCTCAGGCACACGGCGTGATTGTTTGGGGGTATGTGCAGAGCCAGGAGTTGGACTCGAACATTGTGAGTCCCTTCCCACTCAGCATATTCTATGATTCTACTCTTTCCCTTAAGATATTTACGCAACTCAACTATTCTATATATGCACTGATTAGAAAAACTAAGTCTTTCTGTAATTCTTCATATATCTGAACTTCAGAGAAAAAAATGCTTTGTTGTTGTTAAGCAGGACACACTATGTATGGTGTGCAGCATTTTAAACTGCGAAGGCACAGTAGTCTGACTTGACTTCTGAATGGTAATGCAATCAGATACACTGCTTGACAATTATTTTTGTATATTTAATAATGATCTGTAGGGTGACTTTACTGGGGGGAAGTGGTAGGGGAGCTTTTGTTTTAATTTAACAATTAAAGCTTCTGAACCACATTTCTGGATTAATCCTGCTCATCAACAATGCCTTCTTGAAATGAGTAGCTGGCAAATTAACATGTGATCTCACATCACAGTCTTCTTCTTGGTTCAATGATCTTTCAACACCAACACACCAAGAAAGCTCCTAATGGAATGGACTCATGAAAACTGCTCTACAGAATTTCAAGACTTGTCAGAAAACATTCACATCAAACCCACACAACCATTCTGGATTCCAGTACTACTTTATAAAAAGCTGTTTCAAATTCTATCTGCAAAACTAGATTAATGTGCAAAACTAGATTAATTATTAGTGTCATGACTAGCAGAACATACATCACCATCTGTGAAGAGCTCCATTGAAACAAAGACTTGGTGGGGGAGGGAGGGGAAGAAGTAGGGTGAGGACAGGACCTCTCTCCATAGTAGTGTTCCAGGTCAAAGTAAAGTACTCTGACTACGTCATCACATGAACAAGAACAAGAATTGCAGACACTGTTATATCTTCAAGTAGTTTATAAAAAGCCAAAGTATTTTGGAAATAAACTCAAAAGACCATCCTTAAAGCCTGTGACAAAAACAGTAATAAAGCAGTGTTCTCAATTTCAGTTCATTCACCTTCAGAGAAAAAGATCATCTCAAGGATTCTGATCCTAGACTGCAATAGCCTTACCATGATTGTGAACAGTCAATCCACTGAAATAACACTCTGCGGAAAATTAACACTAGAGTTCTCACGTTTGGATGGGGTGAAGAGTCAATCACTAAAGCATCATTCCAAGATGATGTAACTGTGTAACCGCAACAGAATAGATAACTGCAGTTATACAGGCCAGCAGAAAATATCAGGACCATCATGGACTTGTCTCAGTATTTTCCCATTAGTGTAGGTCCTTGCTAGGAGCCCAGTAGACAGGGCGGGGATGACGGCGGGACGGGGACAACAAATGCAGAGCTTTATTGAAACCGTGTAAAACTAATCACATCCCATTGAATAACAATGGACATCATCTTTTCATATTTTAGTGCAAGCCACATCCATCTCCCATTCACAAACTTTAGGATGCTGTTTGGAACGTAATATTTTTTTTAAATTTTGTATTAATTACAATTGACATGTAATGAATTGGTGTAATTTTGGACTGACACTAAGCAGAAAACATTGGGAAATTGATTAAGTTGTCCTACAACAGGACAGTATAAAATAAGAGGGGTGCTATTTCTGTCTGTCTGTTTTAGAGTAGAGGGAGAAAGAGATATCTAACATTCATTTACAGAAGGCATAAACAAAGCAGGTTTGCATACAGACAGCCTCGGAAATTTCATCATTATGGTCAACAAGGTCTGAAACAAACTCTACATCTGCTTGCAATATGAATTCTCCATATTATGACATCTAGAGGTCATGAATTGCCTCAGGCTTCAGGTATCCTCAAGAACTGCCTCAATACACCTTAAGCAGAGACTAGAACCGGTCTCACCAAGACAGCAAAGAGGCTGAAATTAGGAAAATACATACTCATACTTTCCTTCAAAGAAACATACTTGGACTAAGGATACAAAAATACAAGCAAGGAAAGGGGGATTTAGATGCATAACTTGGAACAAAGAAGAGAAGCTGCAGTTAAGTGGAAAAAGAAGCAACAGGCAGAACTGATGCTTCCATGTAGCATTGGACTGTTTCAGTGAACCACACATAAAATCCAGAAAATTATCTCAGAAGCAGAAACAACATGCCTGCACTCCAGGAAGCAAACTGTTAACAGAATACAAAAGACTACAGGGTTCTAAGCTCAACTCAGGGGACACTGGAAGAACAAACCCACAAATCCAGCACTAAGGACAGGGCAATGTCACTACATTATCTGTGAGATTTTTTACCTTCCAATCCAAGAAGAAACAGCTACACTAACAGTGCCTATAAGTAATATTTTCATTTAGAGATAAATTAGCAAAATGACACTTTTTTCATTCAGATACTTTTCAGTTAATCTGGACTCCATCTTACCTACCTAAGCAAGATCTGTGAGCACCACACTTCATGGGAAGTACACTCTAGAGATCAGTATCGTAAACTTTAATGGCTTGGGATCTTATTTTATTTCATCGGTCTGCCTATGGTCTGACTGAATGCTGTTTCCTTAACATTTTTTATAATGTATTTTTAACACTGGGGTTCATCCAGATTCACAACACTATCTTTAGAAATGCACATTAACTTTTAAAAAATCAAAACAAAACCCCAACAACAACAACCTAAAAAAACCCCAAAACAAACAAGCAAACAAAAAACCCCAAAATATCAAACCAAAAAAAAACAAGAAGAAAGAAATTAAGCGCTAGACGCTTGGGTATGTAAGCACTCTAGCAGCAAACCAGGCCATATATTTTAACTTATGAAATAGTAACAGGACATTACTGCTTCCAGGAAGACCCAAGCTTAACAAGCTTTAGGGCCCAGAAGAATTTAAAAACAAAACCAAGAAAACCCCTACTTACGTGTAGGACTACCACAGCAGATCTTAAACCAGTAAGTCACAGGCATTCAGAAACAGAAGCCTGATAGAACTAAGACTTGAGGGAAACAAGTTTAACAGTTTTTTCAACTGAACAGTAATAACCCTCTGGTGATAAAAAAAAGCAGATTTCCAACACATAAGGTTTACCTAAGTATCTTAAAGGCAGGCCTCAGAGACAGCCAGTTTTGCAAATGAAGTTTTTTTGTTGCAAAAGAAGTTTCCTCGCAAAGTTAATTGCCCACACAAGTCTAAGACTCAGGTCATAGACAAGTTCCTACAATCTTCACTGCAGTAGAACGATACTATTTAACACACATTTCAACCAACCAAATGACAGAATTCCCACATTCAGGGGCTGTCACCTAAATGTATCCTTTAAGCACCATTTTCTGGGCAGAAGTTTCAACAGTAGCAAAACCTGAATCAAAGGTTAGTTCCATGAGCAATCAAACCAAGATCTTTATCTCATGGCCTATCAAAATACCTTAATATTTGTTGAATAAGTTATCAGACATGTTGTAAGCCTATCTGCATTGCTCCTTCTGCTGGGATACTATGGCCACAATAAAAATATGAACTTCTAACAGTATGAATATCTATGCTTTGGTTTGTGGCAAGGCTGTAGACACAACCAACAACTCACTTCAGAAGAGAAAAAAATAGAATGCTTTCTCTGTTGTACTGAAGACAGTTACCTACCAGGATGAGCTCATCACACCTTCCCCTACTGGTGCAAAAGCAGATACAGAAGTACTGTAGCTGCTGACCAGCAGTTCTAACAGTCTTATTACCTCACTTGAGCATGAGGGAAGGTGAAGGGCTATTGGTTGGATTCAAAGCAAATCCAATCAACAGTCTTCTGTTATTCTTCATTAGTCCCACCCAAGCAAGGCAACAGGATATTTCGAATTCAGCAAACACTACGAAAAATACCAACACCAGACTTGGTTATGGTAACTTTAATATTTTCAAGTTTCCAAAAATAGAAACACAAAGTTAAAAAAACAGTTTCTTTGGACAAAAGGTTATGATGCTAAGAATGTCATGACGCAGAACAAGAGCATCACCAAAGCACTAGATGCTTTTCAGCAGCCTCACAGATGCTTTTCAGCAGCCTCAGAAAAGACCTGATACATTTGTGAGGGGTATCAGTGCAATCTGATCCCAAACACCTCTCCCTGGAAGTTCAGTTGCTGCTTCTTCCCAACTCACTTGGCTCCTCAACCTGCCAGAACCTGCTTTCTCCCCTCATAATAAACAGCTTAACACAATTATTTTCTAACAGCTAGCATCTCCTACTCTTTACCAAATCCACAGAGATCAGTGCGATTAAACATTAGGAAGGGAAAAGACGACTACTGGATAACCGAAGTAGCTCTGTTAGGAAGAGAGATCTTGACATACCACTAAATACCAAATATTTATGAAAATCTAGAACCTCAGGCTCAAGCGGTAAATAAAGAAAGGGTAATTAGCAAGGTGTGCTAGCATCAGAAAACAAATTCATGGACAAAAAAAACCAAAGTAAAACATCTTTCTTGTCACATCCTTTCTACAGACTCCATATCCCACTACTGGACTTGCTTTGCTTTTCATTTTTGTGGGATGGTATAAAGTATAAAGGACATGGTGTACCTACACTGGCACCTTACTCAAAGATTCAGTATCCTGGCTGACTCAGGTCTTGAAAACATTCTCTGATTTAAGGTACTCCCCCAAGACTTTACAGATTATTAGGCGACTTCCTACACAGAATGCACAAAAGCATTGAGATACATTCTAGCCTTCAAACACAAAAATACACTTTCA
The DNA here is from genome assembly GCA_013397895.1 of Origma solitaria. Lineage (NCBI taxonomy): Eukaryota > Metazoa > Chordata > Aves > Passeriformes > Acanthizidae > Origma > Origma solitaria. The sequence goes on from VZRL01006365.1 coordinate 232,639, forward strand.
TCCTCTTTTTCCCAATTCCTGAAGTAAGCTGATACAACCAAAACACTAGTTAAAATGTAGAAACACTAGTTAAAATGTAGACAAATGTTCTTGAAAATTCTTCAAACCTTACAGGCCTACACATAAGTCAAATCTAATTCAAAGGTAAAAAAGCATGCATTCACAAAGATACGAAACCCTAAAAGGCAGAAAAAGCACTAGTAGCAGAACACTAAAGGAAAAAACCTAGAAAACAACTCAAACAACCAAACACGATGATTACAAAAAAATGTAAAAAAGAGAGATGTGCTAAAGCAAATTTTGAAATGGATTTCCTTTATCAAAGACATCTTAAAACAGTAGCTGTAGTACACTGAATATATCTTTCACACATCCTGATCATGAAGGAATTAGCTGAATTTACCAACTGATAGAGGCTACACACTATGCCATATACAGTCGGTACTGTAATATCCGTAAGAATAAAACAATATGATTCATTTCTAACTATTTTACTACAATTAAAACTAAAGAATGACGATTATGACAGACATCTTTGCACAACTCTAAATATGCAGTCTTCAAAGTATTTACCAGTCTCATTACTATGGAGATCATTATCATAATTGAACTTAGCAGCATGTTTTATGTATATAGTCATGATTCATCAGTTATTCCACAATTTTACTGCAGTCCAATAGAGGTATGATGCTCTAACATTTCTCAGAAGACTTCATAGGACATTTAGAATGGATTCCACTCTAAGGCTAATAATACAAGTACCAATAAAATATCAGATTTTTTCCCCACAAAGGCTTCTGAGTGCTTGAGTTCCACATGACTACGGCACTCAACCAACCAGCAAACTGACTAAAGTCAGCTTTCTCTTTCCTTGAAGCTAAATAATATAAATTCTTCTTAAAAGGCAAAAAAAGTAAAATAAAACAGCCGCTATGTCAAGAACTTACCTTCAGACTTCAACTTTGTGAGAACAAAAATCAGGTAGTTGTTGAAATCTGGATACTGATTGAGTTGTTCTAGTTTCTGAAGAGAGAAACTGTTAAGAAAAATCGAATCTTCACATACAACATTTATAGCTTTCTGGGTACAAAGACTTACATTTGTAATGTACTGTGACATCACTTCAACCAGCTATGACTATAAGGCCACAATATATAGAGTACAAACAACCTAAAAGCAGTTTCTGTAATTTTTTTACTGAATCAATAGTTATGGGGAAGTCTAAAAAAAAATCCATGGACAGACACAAAATTTAATCAATTCTTAAAAATATCTGTAAAACCGGATCACCGAAACAGGTAGCTGCACATTGTTAACAACTGTATATTTAAATGGCTCAAAAAGTATCAGAAAGAAATACAAAAAGAGCACTATTTAACAGAAACTTAAAAAAAAATCCTTAACTGGTCTAAGAAATGAAGACTAGCTCTTAGACCACTATTCTTAACTTCTTCACCCACTTGACTTTTTCTTTTTTACCCTATGAAACATACAATAACTTAATTTGAAAAGGATATGAAACCCTACCAATTTGTAACTTTACTAACAAAGGGTTTTAGCTAACCTATACTCCCCACTTCATTGAATTTGACATCTGAACACCCAAGTGTGCTAAAATAGCATCATAAAGAAAGAGCATTACAGAATCAACACACAGTTTTTGGGATTTTTCTACAAAAAATCATGGTCTAAGTGTACTTTAAATTTGAAACCATTAATCACTACCCTGCTTGGACATGCTACTAAATAGCATTCTACAATACAACAGTCATCACAGGTTTTTTTGTGTGTGTTTGTCAAGTCTCAAAGGACATGCATAAATTCTATTTTTTTTTTATTATAGGACATGATGGCCTGTCAAGTTGTATTAGATCATTTTCCCAAACTGATGTATTACACACTGCTAAAACTATTCCACTTCTCTAACCTTTATGAGCCAACTTGTGAGGACCAACCAGAAAGCACAGGTACCAACACAGCAGGGAGTTTTCACTACCACTTAAAAAGAATTTCAAACATCAGTTGACAGGACTTTGATTCAGTCAAGTTCTATCCAACTTCAAGATAGATAGTATCACCTACACTGCCCATCCTGCATATATGATGCTAGAGTTCAAAAACCAAACTAGATGTTATTAATTTAACGCAGAGCTTTAAAATGTAATTTTACACTAAAGTTACACTATAAACGCTGTTCCTATAAACACCTTGGTATTTTAAATACTGAAGAGCACCAGTTTAAGCTTGGGGCATTATCAGAACACTAGCTCTTTGGACTCTTCTGTTAAGGACTTTTCAAAGAAAGCAATCATGTTTTAAAAACTTGAAACACAGCTGAAAGAACAAGATGATCAAGATGAAACCGACCATCACCTTTCAGACAGGAGCAGAAGCCTTCCTGATCTTCACTGCATTCACTACAAAAGTCTAGAAGTGGCGTGAATTTGGCGAATTTGGCTTAAAGCTATACTCTTAAAATAATACAAATATATAGACACATACACACATGTTCTTACCAACTTAAATAAATTCTGTTGCTTTCTGTGCAGATCTTCAAGCAAATGCTTTAAATAAAAAGGGATCCAGATGACAAACTCATATCCTTCATAGAATTTCAGCACTTCTAGATATTTCAAAGCACTTATGGCTATCTCAAGGAGCAGGAGACAATAGATGAGGTTTTTACTGTTTCAGGCCTATGCTTCTACTAATCTTAATTTAAAGTTTTCCTTTCTCAAACTTTTCTCCTTAAAACCTTGCTATTCATTATTTCCATAA
>VZRL01006365.1:236261-258212 GCA_013397895.1 Origma solitaria
CCCGCTACCGCAGGCCACGCTCCCCCCGCCCGCCCTCGGCCGCCCCCGACCCCCTCTCGGGGCCCTGCAAGCCTCGGCCAAGGATACTTGTTGCACGGCTCTCTGTGTGGTGGTGTCCGGAGACTGGGACTCCTTGAGCAGCTGCAGGATCTGCTGGAGCCCCTGCTCGTCGGGCTTCCACTCGTACTCCATCTTGGCTGTCTGGAAACAGACAACAGGCGGCCGCGGTTGGCGGCGCGGCAGGCCCGGGCGGGGGCGGGCGGAGAGGAAGGAAGGCCGGGCCAAGGAAGGGGTGCGGCAGTGCCCGGTCCGCTCCGGCTCTCGTGCCCCCAAGCACCCCAGCAGTCGCCGGATAGACGTAGGAGACCGACCTGCAGCCGCTGCCTCCGCGCCGCGCAGAGACTGAGTCACGGCGAATTTGTGATCCGGCCCGAAGAGCCGCCTCGCGTCCTGCTGGGTCCTAGCGCCGAGCACGGCTCCGCCCGCCCGGGCCGCCTCGGAGCCGCCGTCCGCCTTCCCCCGGTGCGTCCCACACTGCCAGGAGCCTGCGGGCGACAGAAGGCGAGCACCTCAATCCTGGCCCACGGGAAACGGGGCGCCCACGCCGCCCGCCCGAGAACAGACAGAAACCTCCTGCGAGCGCGACTAGCAAGGGGCGAAGCGGCGCCCTGGGCCCGGCCCAGCCCCCTGGGGCAGCGCCCGGCAGCGAGTGCGGAGGCTCCCGCCTTCCCAGGGAGGAGAAGCGCGGGCGCGAAAGCAGACACCGGTGTCAGGAACATGGTACCTGCTGCACTTCTACGTTAATTGGTTGAGTGCAGAGCAGATCCCAGAAGTTACCAATTCCACGTATGAAGAGGGAATAGGACGAACTACGAGGGGAAAGAGGCTGGGATGTGCAAACTGAAAAGCAACTGCTCTGAATACCTACTCTATCTTAACCTTAGCCCCAAAATACATCAGGGGAGACCTCGGGTTAAAATTAACAATTTAGACACATATATACATATGTATGTATTCAAAATATACATTACACATGATATAGTTACTTTTATGTGTTATACAAATGGGAGAAGGAAAAATACATGCTGTTTAAAACTGGTGTAAAATGTGAAAATGAAGACCAGTAATTCCCTGTCTTTTTACAATCTTACTTTTAGTCACTGTATTTGTAAGCATCTCACTGCACATGAAAACTAGTTTCTGCTGCAGTACAGAACTCAGTTACACATCTCAGCCTTAACAACTGTTCAGAGGCATTGGGGACAGGGAACAATACTGATTCCTATGGGTGTATCCCAGGTAATTTGCTGTGTGGCTCTTTGTCTTGATGCCTAAAACAGGTTACCTGTAACAGAGGCCAAGACAAGTTAGGAGAGTAAAAAGCAGACAAATTTATTAAAGGCCTTTATGGTACATTCAGGGCAAACAAAGCCCTCTCATGAGGCTGCATCCAAAAATGGACCCCGGGTCACAAGCTACTCACCTTTTATAAGTTCTGTCATATTAGCATATTGGCCCTTAATTCTCCAATCACACCCTTAGGTGATGATGTTAACCACTCCAGGCCTGCTCCCCCCCCCAAATCACTGTTGTTTACATATTTTCAGGCTCTAGGGCAATATGCCCTTGGCTTTCCATTTAGAGAAATTGTTTCAGCTAACAGTGCTGGGAACAGGAGTTTTAGCGTTTTATACTACACCAAAGCACCAAATACATGAAGAATAAAAACTAGAAATTCTTAAGGCATCACCTTAAGACTCACCTCCCCAACACTGACAGTCATCTGTCAGCCTAAGGTGCTAAGAAGTGTCCTGAGCCAGCTTCCCTTCTATTACTATGTGATGCTGTTCTTGAAGCAGATAAAACCAGTATTGCATTGTCTTCAACAAAATAGCAAAAGGAGCCATCACAGGCAAGAAGCAAGATAAGTAGTGTAATGATACATATACGGATAGTGAGAGGATATTTGATGAACCAGGAAAGAATGCACACTGAAGTAAGAAGTACAGAACTATACAGGGAAGTATGCTGTACAGCGTGTAAGATAAAATCAATGGAGAGCTTATGAAAAAAAACCAGAAATGGGATATGTTTATTGAGCAACTATTTAGCAACTGCTGTAGTTATCACAGAACTTTTTGGGACACTACAGAAGCTGAGCACCTCTTTAGAGTTTACAGCACTTAAACAAGATGAAGTCAGTAAGGGAGGTACATAAAGACATGCCACCACTTACTAGGAAAGAATGGGCACAAGTTTTTACTTGAGATTTTTGTGATCAGGGTGAATCTCCACTCATTTCCATCTAGTAGAGGAACATGTCAAAACAATGGATTTTGACCCAGACCATAAAAACTGATGTCAATGGCTCACACTGTGTGGGCAGGAGAGATCTTTGTAGGGATGCTTGCCTAGCTGGAACAGAGGAAAGCTGAAGTCCAACAAAACAAGGAAGAGCTAATCTGGGCTTCATTCACCAGTTAGGTGAATTTACTGCTGCTTTACCAGTAAGATTGTAGAAACTTGATTTTTCTTTGAGATTTCTGTCCCACTTGACTTTCGTCAAGTTTGTTTGAACTTGGTTAGAGCTTCAAAAGTTAATATTCAGAAATTACGATTAAAAGGATTAGATCTGTCTAGTACTATCAGGAAACCAAGTGTGCTAAACAAGAACATTAAAGATGGGAAACATGGGAGGAGATCAGAACGGAACGTACACAGCAGCCTGGAAGGGGGGGGAGGGGGGAGGGAATGCACGGCCACTGTGACAGAAGAGGAAAGAGCAGGTAGAAAAGCATGCATGGATCCATAACTAAGAAAAATGTAGGTTTCCTTTCCATTAATGTAATTCGAATTTAGTCCTGGCAAGAATTTCCACTTTCTGCAGTGGAAAGGACAGAAAAAGGCCTACAAATTGAAGCACGAATGGGAGCCTCTACCAAAGACCTCTAGTGGAGATATCTGAGTGCTTTAGATGATCATCCTCCAAGTCAGATAAGAATAATTTATGAGACATTATCAAGATGAGAAGGTATTCTGCAAGATGAGGTGTCTCCTTTGACTTCTGTGTACGAAACCTGTATGAAACCTGAGGAACCCATCTCCTTCAAATTATGTAAGGAAGCAGAAGTCTAAATAATTTGACTGAGACAAGGAAAAAAACCTCAGGTTGAAAGCATTACAGGAAAAAAATAGGAGAAAAGAATTTATTTCTGTATGTTTTGCATTTATTTATGTATGCTTTGCTTTTTTTGTTTCCTACTACCTGTTCTCCCCAAGCAAGAATCCTCTTGTATAGAAAGGAAATCAGAATCAATGTTAAATGGAAGCATGAACGCTACCCTCCAAAACACAGCCTGGTTCGTCCCACTCAATCAGCAAAATGCAGCAGAACTAAAATTGACACATATCACCTATATATGTTAAGATTACAGAAGTTCTCTGAAGACAGAACCCTTGCACAAATGCTGAGGCTAATATTTGATTTCTCTATTATCCAGACTTCAGATGTCATGCAGTAGCCATAATCCACTGTTATCACAATGTGTAATATACAAACAAACAAACAAACAAACAAATTACAAGCCCAAACACTAATGTATATCTTTAATTTATTTCTCTCTTCCTGGAACTTGCAGTTTTCTACTTAAATGTCCACAAAAAGCCTGTAAATATTTTTTTTTTCAGTTTCTTGGCAACAATCTCTTCCATTTCTCTCTCAGAATTCCCCATTAATTCAGGCTGAAATGATACATACCTTGCATAGAAAGAAACAAAAGGAATGGCTACAATATGTACCAATGACAATCATTCAAAATCCAGTAGCTTAGAGTACTAACTGAATGCATGAGACAGGTTTTGATTCTTGCTTCTTTCTGAGGTGATTAACTAAACTTTTTTTCTGCAAAGTATCCTTACCATCACATTAGAGTGCATTTGGTGCTATATCTTTTAATCTTTCCTGTTGCTTTTCATTATGTTCTAGACAGATACTAACAGAAGCTTGGACTAGGATCTGGTTTTTGATCAGCAATATGTATTAATTGACAGTTTATACTCAAAACTCTTGTAGACAGAACAAATAGGAGATTCATAATAGAATACCCACCCATCCCTCCATATTCTCAGTGCACTTAAAAAAGGAAGCGGAGACTGGTGCAAATCCCTCCCAACAATCAACCAGAAAAGAGATTGAGATCTGCACTGCTAGGAAGATGTCCCATCCCCATAGTCTCCAAGCTGTACCTTTGTAAATTACAACTTGTCACTGCCAGTAGTTTTGAAACTAGTTTCAAATAATTATTCTCTAATAAAAATTAATTGTCAAAATAGTCCTAATTTCAGAACAGTTAGACAGTTTCAGCCACTTTACCCTTTAGAAAATTTTTCCCATTCTTTAGTTTTATTCCATTGGTAATATTGGATTTTTTTTTTTTTTNGGGAGAGAATTCTAATAGCAACCTTCTTGTCATAAAATTCAGGCATTGCAATGTGTAATATGGTATTTAATAATGGTAATCAATCATTCAATCCGTTGCTAAAATCCAGCCTTCTGAATTTCCACACAAACTGCTTATAGTGTCTCTCGACACAGAAGGATTGTACACACAGAGGAAATAAGTGATATTCCATAACAGCTTTCTGTGTAAACCCTTTCATGTCAAGCTAAGAGTGATGGAGATTAAGCAAAGCAGAAAAAAAGTTCTCATAACACAGAATAAATGTCTCTGTGAAGGAGCTCATGCAGAATAGCTACTGTTATGCTATTTTGCAATGCCCTGTGCCTAGAGACGTGCCCCAAGCTTTCAGTTAAAAAAAATACTGGTGGTCCTCATATCCAACATATCAAAGGAGCACCCATTCTAAAACACGTGGTGCAGGCTTTCTTAGTTCAGTCATACGATACAAGATTAACATTTATTACACTACAATTTATTTGAATAGTCTTATGAAGAAGACAGTTTAGTTTGACCCTGTGAAGCACCAGAGAGGTTACCAAGGAGACTGATGTGAAGACAGTTTGAAAGGATTTTCTGTTTCTGACTGAAACATCTATGAAATTAATTTTCTACTTTTCCGGAGCTCACTGATGATGATATAAGGGTTGTTTTAAACAGAAACCTGACCAAACTTTGAAAACTATTTTTAAGATGGGGTCTCAACATTACTTTGTGTTGAATTGTACAAAAGTATGAGCCAGAAGAGGCTGTAAGCTTACTGTTTTCTAATGCAACACTAACGAATTCCACTATTGCAAGTGTAATTCTGCTGAAGACAGGACTTTGTGGTTAAGACTGGCACAAAGGGTATTCAGTTCCCACATGCAGGAGTGCAATCTCTTCCCAGCAACTAAGGTTGCAAACCCTCCCCTCCTCCCCTCCATTTTTTAAGAGTTCTGCAGCTTCACATTGGATGACAAAAGGCCAAGAGGAAAAACAGCTAGCAGAAGATAAATTCAACATGATCTAACATATAATAACAAGCCTTGGACTAAAGAAAAAATTTTGTGGAATGTACCACACTAAGAATTTGCTTCATTGGTTAAGACTATCTTAAAAAATAACTTTTTTCCCCCCGTATCCATGGACAGAATTTCTTCTGCCTGTGAGGAGCATTTTCGCAACAACATTTAAAGCAGCAATTGTATGGGTAATGTAACTTCAGACTTGTGTATCGTTTCTTGACCTTTGTTTCCTCCTGTTATTTGTTCTCTCTGGTCAGTAGGCCTAGGAGCAGAATAAGAAGCTGAAGCATTTCAATATTCGAAGCAAATAAATTCTTAATGTGATTTGCTGTCCGTGGAATACCATCAGTTTGATGATAGACTTTTTCTGAGTGTATCTACCATTACAGTAACATATCTGCTCATGAAATCTGTTACACTGTTGCCTGTGTGAAAGGGAAAGCTGTTCTGGCTCATTATTGTTGCAGCCACCATCCCTGATTCCATGGTTTCTTTTCCCAAAGGTGAAGAACAGTATTTCTTTTTGCAGTTAATGTCTGTAAAAGCCTGTACTGTGGAATCCCATTGAACACATGAAATAGTACTCAGGATAAACTGACAGCCTGTAATTCCACTCTACGGACAGAAGTACATTCCCTCTTTATTTAATTAATACCTCTGCTTCTCATGCATCAAATGAGCATAGAGGAAAGAGCACAGCCACACAGATTCCATATATATGAAGGTAGAAACCCATCACACCACTGCAGATAAAAATGGATGACCAGCCTCAGCATGCACTAATATTTGTTTTGTACAACAATTAAGACTTAATTCAAATTAGGATAACAAACACCAACACACAGCATAGGTTTACGTACAGGTTACAACTGCAAACCAGATCTATTGCTGTTCATGGGTTAAATTAGATACATAACATTTTCAGCCGCAGGGATAAAAATCTGCCAAACACCAACTAGAACATCATCAGAAGTGTTTTGATCTTGAATTCTGCTTTGGCAGGATGGAACATCGTTCTTATAATTCATGAAAAGTCCAGCTGAATGAGGAAGTAGTAGACAGTGCAAAACTGAAAAGATCTCTAGATTTAAAATGCCTTTGATTAACTAATCTAGACAGGGATGCACCATCTCTTCAAATGTGCCACTATGAGAGGGCAAAAGGAAATGACCTCAAGCTGAGACAGGGGAGATTCTGATATTAGAAAAAAATTTTCACTCTTATGGTGATCAAGCACTGTAATAGGTTCCCAAGGAGGTGGTGAAGTCACCATCCCTGGAGGTGTTCATGAGATATCTGGACCTGGCACTGGGTGATGTAATTTAGTGGTTTAGGGGTAGCAGTGGTAGTGTTGGATGGATGGTTGAATTGGATGATCTTCCAATCTTGATGATTCTATAATTATTTCATTTCCACAGCTAGAGACACCAAGTGGAAAAATAGTGTGTTGATAATGATTTGCCTGACTGTAATCACACATGTTGGATACTAAAATGATAGTACATGCTTTTAACACTGGCAGTCAGAAAACGATCTAAAAATGAAGGGCTTTTTGAGAAAAACATAATCTCCTGAATTTGGGAAAGAAAATTCCAGATCTATCAGCTGAAATCTAAAATAGTAGAGGGAGTAAGTTGGTGTACAAAGGCAAGAATCATTCTTGAGTCTTATTTAAACCTCTACTGTCAAATTTCACATTTGAAATCCAGCATGTGCTTTTTAACAGCTTAAAATTCTTTTAATCATGATTAGGATCAAGTGCATATGGACTTTATTCCACTCCCTACTTAAAGTATACAGTAAGATTTCTTTCTTTGAGCTGTAGGAGGCAAAGCAACCGGTATCTGCTGGAGGATTTTCATTGAACTTCAGTTTTTCTAATTGGTAATTCAGGCTTCCCCAAGATGCAGATAAAACTCAAAATGATACCCAGCTTTTGAACCTGTTTCTCATGATAGGCCAGAACAGAATGCAAACTTTTGAAAACATCTAAGAAAAGAACCAGATATGACTTAAAAACAAAGTTATGGCTGAAAAAAAACCATATACACAGATGAATATAAGACTGTGAAGAAAGAGGTGCAGCCCCTGAAATTCTAGTGTTCACTTTCTTTCAGTTATGCATTCATTCTTACAACTAACAGAGATTAATAAAAATAAATTAACTAACAGATGCAATATTCCCATTTTGACTTACTGCATGCTGGAGAAGGTGGTCCTAGTCCCCGCAAATCTTGAAAAGAAAGTCATACAACGAGAGACTCCACAGTGCCTGTTCCTCTCACAATGGCTCAGCCAAGACAGAGAGGGCCTTTGTGTGAGGTCTGGTGGCACAGCCATGTGATAAACATCTCTTGCTCTTCTTTTTCAATAATGCTCACAGACAAAGTCACCTCTGCTATTAAAAACAGCAAACAAAAAGGAGAGTATACCTCATCATGGGACAGTGCCAAATTTGGGGAAGTTCTTAGCCCTGAAAAGAATGCACTGTTTCTTTAAAATTAAGTTATTCACAATTATAAAAAACTTAATCTAAGTAAGCGGTGATCTGTTTTTAAGCTAACGTTGAAAATATCCTGCACCATGATGAACCAACACACATCATAGTTCTCCAAACATTGTCAATATATAGGCACTTATAAACCAATCAAGTTTAGTGCAAAATATATATAAAGTACTAATATATCCCCATGAAACAGTTCACTAGTTTAAATTCCTTTTTGTACAACACCATCTTAACAAACACAAACAATAATAATAAATTAGAGTGTAAAAATTAGGAACCTCATTAAATAAGAAACAGAACTTGTAAAGGTGCTGAAGACCTCTTGCTAGTAGAAAGAAGTAACAAATAGAAGTCAAATGGCATTTTTACTTGTAATTATGTTTTGATGCATAAATGAGGTAAAAATTATCTATTGCGGAAAAGAAAAGCTGAATTAAAACCAAATACACAAAATTAAACCTTTCAGCCTTCCATTTTAAATTACTAAAATTAGTTATTTTACACTGTTTAAATCAAACCACTGTATTTTCATAGTATGCACCCACTGTAAACAAACCAACTGTAAAGAAATTATTACAAAGGATGTCTCAAAAAACTGAGAAGTCTCCTCTGGAAAGCCCATCAGGCATAATTAGAAATTCAGTACACCATTCAAGGCAAAAATGATATTGGGAACCTTAAGAACTGATTAATCAGGATTAAGCTTTATTTTTACTCTTGGCAAATACCTTACATCCCAGGATACACAGAATTCAGAACCACGCACTCACCTACTTTGCTCTCTGTCTTTTGCTGAACACTCAACATGTTTTAAAACCTTTCCACACAGAACATGCATTAAGACATGCAACTGTCAGTGACACTACCACTGTCTGATCTGTCATTGGTGACAACAGTGGTGCTTTGGTGATACCTGCAATGCTGACAGCAATAGTGCTGGCTAAACCATCATCACTGGTCATCATAACAGAAGGCTAGTGTGTTGTTCCCTGCATAGGTGATGAATTTCCTTACTGAAGTGAGCAGTTTATCTAAGCTTCTTAAGATGTTGTTGCCTCAAGGAAATGGCAGTATTTCAGTTTCTACTAGTCCCTATACATCTCCAGTGAGCAGGTGTCTGTCCTGCATAGAGATTAATGGGTGGAGTCTTACAAGGGCTGGCAGGTACACAAGTGGAAGAAGACTTATAAATCTTCAGAAACAAACTGGAATTCAATCTTATCCAGGGAGCCTGCGTACAGGGTGTTTTCCAATCAGTAGTGTCAGATAAATATTCTGAAATTATATCCTCGTGGAAAAGAGTGAGGAAATAATTATTGATCTGGAATGGAGCTCCCTCCAAAAGGGGATATGTTCATCAGCGAAGGCAGTCAACTGCTCCAATCATATACATAAACAAAAGGATGATACCCTAACCATTCTAATAAAAGAAGCAAAACTCTTATGGTAAATAAGCAAATAGGACTTACTGATCTTAATGAGAATGCTAAAGAATGACTGCACATTCCTTGTTTTGCAAGCCTCAGATGAACAAGGGAGTTAAAAACAATGATGGATAAAGGCAGCAGTATTGCCAACCCCAAATTGGTCCTGCATCTATATACACAGTGGAATTTGCAGACACATCAAAACCAATGTTTCTGCCTTCTCTGAATATCAGTATTTTCAGATGCTAAGTAATTATATGAGTTGACTTTATTATTGTTTAATATAACAAACAGTATGATCCAAGTGCTTGAAGACTGATTCCACAGAAATTTAGTGAGACAACTACAAAACAACAGAGAAATGTCCATCTTACTAAAGACAGATTATTAATTTACAAATTAAAACAGTATTAAAAATTCCTAAAGAAAATTGCCAGTTTTCACCTGACCAAAGCAATAAAACTGACTAGATATTGTGGCAAGGAAATCACCCTCATCTTAGGAGTGAAGACTATTTCAATTAATAGATGCACACTAAATATCTAGTAGAAATGGCCAATGGAAGAATGCTTCAATGTTTTCAGTTTAAGCATATTCATATTCTGAATGCTCTTGGAATCTGAAGATGAGGTTTTAGAGTGGTCTCAGACTTCCAATTAAACAAGATATTCAAGTTGCTATAGTTTGAAGACAACAGACATCACAAAAGAAAACCTGAAGAGTTCTTCTACACAGATCTTCATGGCGTTCCCAGAGACCACTGAATAATTACAGGTAGACAGGTAACCAGGTGGACTAGTTAAAAAAAGGCACAAATACAGGAAGTAATTTAAAAATGAAAGTATAAGAATTTAATTCTTACTGTATTCTCTCATTTCTAGCCTTGTTTTTTGAGAGCATTCTCACAACTGTATCTGTGAAATCAGTTTTGAAGCAATATCAAATCAGTGTAAAGGAAATTGCAAGTAAGTCTGAATGCAAGCAATTCACCTTACCTAAAGTTCCTGTGCTGAAGAGGCTACATTGCTGTTTCTACACAGAGAGATTGTTATTGTGCAGATGAATGATCACATAAAATTCCTTGGGCAGTTAGTGCAGCTTTAATCAACTTGCTACAAGTTCCCTCAGCAAATCTTTTACTTCTTTCTTTCTGGTTCAAATGCAGCATTTCATGCCAAAAGAAGAAACATTAGAAACCAAAAATTAAATTAAAAGCACATTGTGCATTCAGGTCAGAAGAGCAAGATAGACATAAAGAATCAGAAAATATAAAAATGCAATAAGATGAGAAATTTAATTCTTACTTAAGCTGTAAATTTTCAATATTTTAGTCATTTAAATAGTTACATGTTGGTTTGTGAAGGATAACAGAATGTATCTGAATCAGAGACTAGTTGCTGTGATGAGTTCCTTAGCCTAAATGATACATATGTAAATTAATTCCCTTAAAATGCTACCAACAAAACAACCAATACAAAACAAAAAATTCAAAGTTTTTAAAGGTTTGGTTTTCTTTTTCCCTTGCCCAAAGATAAAAGAAATTTATTTAGTGGAGAATCTGTAATTTTAAATAATTCAATCTACCTTGAATGCAAAGGTCATTTAATAAATTGAAGGCCACTTAAATATATTTTTAATAAAAACTGGTTGCAAATCACTTCACTGACTCCATTAAATAAACTTGCTGGCATTCTACATATCATGTTTGTCTTAAAATGGTAATGCAACCACTACATGAAACATAAAGCCATGAAGAGTTGAAACCACAGTAACAAACTAACCTGCCTATAGCCAAGAGAATAATTTAATGTCTCTCCTCTCTATAACAGTTCTTAGACATTATCATGATGCAGAATATGGGCTTTTTTTCCTGCTAGTGATTTTATGATCTTCACCTTGAGGATCATTTTATTGACCTGCACCATGCTTTCTCATACGATGCCCTTTAAAACATGTAATGCAAAAGGCGTTCCAAGATGCTTTCTGCCCTGTCTCACATTTTATGTGGAAATTCTCCTTAGGTGAAATGTTTGCAGAGGTCTTAAGTCTCTCTCATAATTCTCATTTTCCCTGTATTTGCCCACTGGAATACATTATCTTCTGTTTTGTAGTTCCATTGTAAACTCTATGCAAAAGAAGCTGTTTTGTTACAGGCCTGACATGTTAGAGCCTTATATGTGGAGCTTCTGGGCACTAGCATAACAAAAAATTAAGTATAAAATGATATATTAAGTTGCAAAAAAAATTGAGCTATTTTCTGCATACCATGGCAGCCAAGTTTTTTTTAACTTCTTTCAAATTACCTTCAATAACAAAACTGTTTGACAATGTACTGGCTTGAAAAAGGTGCCATATACAAATAAAAACACTTTTATAAAACTTAGTCTTGCCTGATGGTTTAACACTGACAGTGTTAAAGCTGGGTAGGTGTTCAGCATGGATAAGACCAATACTGGTTTTAAATTTTTTTCAGGATTTCAAAATTGAACCAAAAATTCTAACTGAGGAAAGCAGAGGTCAGTTTCAAACACATTTATAACTAAATTAGCATAATATTAAAGGACATTTGCATAACTTACTGAAAATGTAAACAGGAAGCTGAACTTCACTCAAGTAAAGATTTGTTTGCCTTCTTTCAGACCTACCTACAACAAGGCTGAAGTAATTAACCTAGACAGTACTGTTGCAATGGAGTAATGAATTTTAGTATCTTAAATTCATATAATCTTCTGGAGGACCCAGGGATTAAATTGTAATGAAAATATTACACTATATCTAACCACTCTGAACTTGAGGTACCTCTTGTAAGCTCTACAGAAGACACCAGAAGGGATGTTGCAGAGCTCAAAAAGCATGTATTACGGCACCATTTCTTGAATTCCTTCTGACAGATGTAGTATTTTATCACAGATAATCAAATTCTCAAATTAATTAATGTCTCACCTCCTTATTTATCACTTCATCACACTCAGTTCTAACACTTATTTCTGCTATTACCTCTGATAAAATGAGACAAAGAAGAAAACTTGAAGAAAACAATATATACTCTTTTCTACCATTTTTCTTCCTACCTGTAGGATTTTACTTTACAACCAAGTATATGTAAGTATCACATTTTATTTGTGAAAATAGCACATCAGATTACCAGTAATTCACAGGCCAACATTTAAAATTTCTACCATAGTTTAAGTCCAACTTGAATGCCTTCACACAATTCAGGATAGTTATTTGTTTCCATAGGTATACTCCTTCTCCTAAGCTTCAAGAAACAAGTGTGGTAAAGAAATTGTCCTTATGTTCAATTAAATCTGCATTATTTCTGAATCAGAAACATCCTGAACTATTTACCCAAAGCAAGACATAGAATGAGATCATCAAAAGGCAGCCTCTGCAATCTCATTTAACCTTAAAAAAAAAAAAAGAGAGAGAATCCCACCCCAATGGAGCTAAAATTATCAAAGCCTCACTATGATCCATCTAGAACAAAAGAAACAAAGCAAGGACAGTATCCTCAATGTCTGCTAATTCTCAGTCTCATGTGCTGATACAAAATTCACACTCTTAAGTGGAGAAATATTAACAAATGCAGCAGCTTCATCTATTCTATTAATTTTCTCATATCTAAAAGAAATACTTCATCTTTAAAACACGGCACACAATTAATAAGAGTAAAAATAGAAACAAACAAACAAAAAAATCCACCCAACAGCTGAACTCTGTGGTAGTTACATGCAAGATTAACCCAGAATTCCCTTATCAGCATCATCTTCTCCACTGCACATCTGAAAAGACTGTAAATGGAAGTAGCAACAAAAACAAAGCATACCTTGAAATATACAATGCAAATGAGGGACACTAAGAACACTGGCAATTGTGCTGTATTTAATTCTGGTTTGCTATTTTGATTCCGTGTAATCACCAAGAAATTTATAGAATCACTGTAAGGGACTATGCCTAACCTAAGATATGATTCCTTGCTTAACTGAAAGACATACTATCATCACAGATTGTAAAATATATTGCAAGCACTCATTGGCTCAGAAAACCAACAGAGATATCTCCTGGGGAAACAGGATTCTCCAGAAACAAAGAATTATAAAATTTCTGTGTGTTACCCAGCTTTTAGAGGAGAAACTGAAGAAGACTATAGAAGAAGTCTATAGATAGAAGTCTGAAGAAGTCTTCTATAGATATAAGGAAAATTTGGGAAGGAGGGTGTCTAAAGTCATTTGTTAATGTGACCAAATGACCAACTAAATTTTTACATGTGAAAGGTTAAACGATTTTAAGACAGGAAGATAACTGAACATATGATACACAAACACATATATATTTGCACTTAGGGCACACATGCTCTCTATGTCAGAGAGAATAATGAAACATTAAGCTTTTTTAAACCAACCATTTCCCCTCATCAGTTGGCCTACTTCCATTCCTTTTCCAAGGAACTTCAAAAGCATTTCTGCTTCAGACACAAATGTTTTCAGCCTAGCAATGACTGTTTTCTCACATACAAGGAAAGAATGCAATTACATGGGTCTTGTGTTCTTGTCAATGTGGTTGATTCCCATTTGTTCAAAGGCTCTCATTGAAAGCTCATCTTGCTTGGTTTTAACTACTTTTCATGGTCCAGATTCAACAACTGACGCTTCCATCTTTTATGCCAAATCCATCTATTTACATTACACCTAATGGACTGTAGTGACTCCTGATTTCCAGAGACATGGCTTGGGGCTTGCCTGCATGAGAAAGAATAATTTATTTTAATTTAAGGGTGGCTTTTTTTTCCCTAAGGAATTGACTCATGTAAAACTGATGCAAAAAAGACTGAAATACCTGTTTGGATTTTTGCACAGACTTAGCTTATCCGGTAGAAAAAGCAGATCTGTGCTTTTAAGGCTCTGATGAAAATTACTGTTGCCTTCCCACACTTGTCTGCTACTGACTTTTCTTCCTTGTCTATAAAAGAGGTGGCCAAAATGTAATGCAGACACCGCTTAAGCCTGCTTCCACACTACATTCAAAACTTAAATGAGCCACCGCTTCTGCGTCTCACTGCTCCTATACAGCAGCACAGTGATGGCCCACTGGCCTACATAAAACCTGGGGGAACAGTAAGGAACTACTGCAGCCATCACCAACATTCAACATAATGAACAGCACTGCTGTCCCCACACAGACCTGCACTTTTGGTTCAGGATAGAAGAAAAGGACCAAGACACGGTGAAGTAGGAGGAACAAGATTAAGGCGGTACATGCATGTAGGGCAATCAGGAGGATACAAGGTTCCACTTTGCTTTCGCTGGAAGTGAAGATGGATGGTTTGGGTATGTGGAGGAGAAAATATATGAATGAAGTCTGAAATGAAGAATAAACTTTTATGGGTGCATGAACAGATAGGGAAGGTTAAATGCGAGCATTGGACTGCAATACTAGCTTGAATGATAGGAATATGCAGGGAGGATATGGGATATGATAAGGAAGTTAGGAGAAGAGCCATAGATGAGACTCTGGTTTGGCATGGTTGGAAAAGCATGTGACTCTGGATACCAGAAGTGACTGATGATGATCATAAAACTACTAAGTTTGGGAACTCCTGGTCTGTACTATCTCACCACAATCTGCAAGTGTGTTCTTTTTTGAATTCTAATATAATAAGTTTTCTTGCATTTGTACCACCTACTACATATTTTCTATTCTCTTCCAAAAACATTTTATCTTGCCTTTCCTTCTTTCACACATAGCATTGACCTAAAGTAAGGCACTTAGTGGCAGGCTCACATAAGCAGCACGTTTTCAGTGTTTAAGTGTATCTCACAATGCCTTTTAGAAAATGCTCTACAAAATTAAATTACTTAATAGGAGAATAATTTAAGTGTAATTTTCTGTTCTATCTCAAGGTTTAAAAACTAAAAACTTTCTTTAAACGAATTTTATTTGGTTTTATGCCTTGAGATTTGACTCACATAGGCACAGACAAATACACAAACTCAAAATTTCAAATGCATTCAGTAGACAAGAAATTAAAAAACAATTGTTTTTAAATTGTTTAAATTTCACTCTGGAGCCTGGTTTGGAAAAGAAAACCTCCTAAAGGTTAAAAGTGACATTTGGAGGTTTATTTCACGATATGATATTAAAAAATGCCATATTCAAAGGCATCCATGCACACATGCATAAATATGTACTTTTATCATGTACATGATAGGTCACATACATAAACCAAACAACAGTGCATCTACACAACTATATCTCTTTCAAAGAAAGATTTTAAATAATTTCATATGAATTGTATAATAAAACAATATTAGTATCTTTTTATATATGAATGTTTTATTTATATAGGTACAATACAGGCAATAAATATATTGTAGAGTATATATTTGAAATATGTCAATATTTGTAGAAAACCTACCCAAACTATCCAAATCAATGCTACAAAACAGTGGAAAGCAGTGGATTCCGTGACTGAAACATACTACTTTTATATGTACTTCAATGCTTGCAGAATTTGGAACCAAACTACTGGGTAAAATTAATTTCTGTGATCAAAACTGATCACAACTACATCGTATTCAAGGCATGAAAGTAATGGAAAAGCAGTTCTACCTTTTCAAAAACAAAGCAAAGAAAAATATCATCCCTGTTTCATGACACCTGCACAACTTGACAATAATGCATTGATCAGTGCATACAAAGTTCACAAACCTGTTGTATAACTTGTTTTATGACACTGACAGCAACATTGGGCCTATGAAAGAAGATCTTTACCATTAAGACATTTCAAAGATAAAATGTCAGTCTTTATTTCAGCCTTGCTCTTTAACTGGAGAGATTCTGAGTATCAGCTCTGATGAAGGAGGATAGTACTTGGCCTTCTGCCACCCTCCTTTGTAGCCACAGCATCTTGGTGTGCCAGAAGTAGGAACAGGATATACTCTACCACAGCTCTGCCAGTGTGCTGAACAGCTCTGTGCATACCTACCACCCAACTAAAAGGTAGCTCCATCCCTGGAGCCAAAAATTAAGCACACGCACACACCTGCTTTATTGAACACCCACATACAAGGACTCCTAAACTGGATTCTAAATAAATAGAAAAGTGTGCCAGATAATCCAGTAAAAGCCTACATTCATAAAGCCATTATTATGTTTTTTTAACCTCCCTGTCACAAGGCATAGCTCAATTTAGCAGCTATGCTTATACCTGTATTAGTCAATGAAATGTGTCACTGTCTGTATCCAACAGTAATCATGGTCCTTAGTCAATATTCATCCTAACCAGAGCTCTCCTACTTTAACAGCCAATAAACTGCTTCTGTAATCCTGTTTTTGCAGCATCATAACTATTCTTTTGTATTATCCTTGAGTATAAGCTAGCTAGATCTTGAAAAAATGCATTCTAAAGTAATTTTGATCATACAGAAACTATTCTTCCCATTTGTAGACACCTTTCCTCCATCCTCCCACATATCACTCAAAAATAACTACAGTTCACACAGCAGATGCAGAATGAAGACTTATGGGCTCAGTTTCCAATTCTATCAAAGGCTCCTTTTAAGAGTTTGGGCATATGACTTTTTTTTCTGTTCAATTACTCATGTATAGAAGGAACACAAGTCAACTTTTTGTTCAATGTGTTGTAAGGATTTAACCACACCTGTATAGTATTCGAATGCCACATTAAGGACTACTCAACTATGCAAGAGGACAAGCAAACAGGTTAAGAAGCTGTTGTGGTCTGAATCAGAACAATCGCAGAACAATCCTCACGGCAGGAGGATTTCACAGGTCTTGAGCAGAAAGTCAAGTGAGAGGAATTATTACCTTCATAGCAAGAAGGCAAATATCTCGCGGACTAATCAAGCCTTCAGCACCAACCCAAAAAGCGCTTCTGTCCTTTGTACAGTCACCCGACAAAAGGTTCACAAGTTCTACTGCCAGTTTCCACCGATTACCTAAATTAACAACCTTCCTATGCAAACAAAAGCACTAGACAAGCACGAGATTTCTCGCCTCTCTAATAATTCGGAACAGAAATTTAAAACCCCACCTAGACAAATCTGTACAGCAGGGACCGCACGCACGCCAGAAACCACGGTAAGAAACATGGCCCTTCCCCTGTCCTGAGGCGACTTTCACTTTCTGGCTGCAATGCTGCGGAGACGGCGCCAGCCGTGACACCAGGAGCCGTCGGGGAAACTGGGGGAGGTGGGCGAAGTGGGTGTGTGTCTCGGGGGTCTGCTCGGGCCCCAGGCCCTCAGGTCCTAGCCACTGCCTGCCCCGTCTCACCTTTCACACACCATCCATCCATCCATCCATTCATCCATCCATCCATCCATCCATCCATCCTTCCTGCCCCGCTCGGAGCGGAAGAGGCAGCCCACAGCCGGGCCCCCACGGCTCCCCTCCCAACAGCGGCACGGAGGCCCCTGACATCGGCCGGGGCACCCGGCGGCGGCTACCGGGGATGGGACGTCCCAGCCCACCCCTCGCAGCCCGGACACGTACCCACACCATCCCAGAGCCCGGCGGCAGGGGAGTGGCGAGGGAGCGGCCCGACCTCTCCCTCCGCGGCTCCGCGCGGCGCCGCTGCGGCCCCTGAAATGGCTGAACAAAGAGAACCTCTCTCGGTCGCCGCCGCCCCTCGATTGGCCGCGGGGCGGGGCCGGGGGCGGGGGCGCCGCTGCCCCGGTCACCCCGGCAACGGCGGCGGGATGGAGGCGGCGGGGAAATGGCGGCCCGGTCCCTCCCGGCCTCTCGTGGTGGCGGCCCAGGCCCCCCAGCACGACCGGGCTCCTCACGGCAGCCCTTCCCCTGCCTGCCTCCTCAGCCCGGGCTCTTCTCTTCGCACGTCCTCACGCCCTCGCCCCTCCGGCAGCAGCCACCGGCTCCACAGGAGGTGTCTGACACATGTGCCAAAAATCATAAAAAATAAAAAATGAGGCTAAGGGCTAGACAGCAAAGGTACAGAACCCTGGATTTCATCTTCGGCAGGCAATGCAGGTGCACACAAAGGGTCTTCCCAGACTTTTCTGGGAGTGAATTGATTGAGAGGAGTCCTGTGGAGAAGGCCTTGGTGGTACGGGTGTATGAAAAGCAGGATGTGATCTGACAATGAGCATTTGCAACCCAGAACGGCAATTGCATACCGGGCTGCATCAAAGCACGTGAGGCCAGCAGGATGAGGAAGGTGATGCTCCCCCTCTGGCTTCTATATCCAGCTCTGGAGTCCTCACCACAGGAAAGACATGGACCTGTTGGACCAGGTCCAGAGGAAAGCACTTCCAACCCAAACCATTGTGTCCTATAATTCCGTGATATGTGGCCAGCTGACAGGGCAAGAAGACCACTGCACATTCATTCACTGCTGTGGGTACCCCAGCAAGTAGCAATCTCTAATTTTCCTGCAATCCTATCTCCTTGACTGTAAGCACTAGCTACTTTTTCTTTAAACAGCAAAAGCTGATAATTTTCACCCAATTTCTAAAGCTAATAGACCATTTAGAAAAGCATATTCTTGAGACAATCTCAGTTGGTAACTTTGCTTGTGGTGCCCTTGTGTGTCTTCTGCTCTTGGAAATGCATAGTCTTCTCTCAGTCCTCATTTAAACAATCCTCTCAGTCTGCCTCTTTTGCATGCACATAACCCTTCCACAACCCCACACACTACTATGATTTCACAACAACAAAAAGCTTTTGACAGTGTCTTCCATAAAGGGAGCTGCTCTCAGAGCCACTTGTCTAAGTCAGCACTCTAATGTTGCTGTGTAAGGTCAGCTCTAGCATTGTGCCAGGCTACATTTCCTAATTGTTGTTGAAGAGGAAAGCTTAAAAACATAACTGATCTGAGCACCAGAATTTCATACTCATAACACATCCATCATCTAGTACTCCAACACTTCTCTCAATTTGTTTTCATGGGATCTTCCTGGTAATCTTGCAAATACTAACACTTCAGTACTATGTCTAGATTTCCTCATGTGGGAAGATCTGTTATGTGCACATTCAAAGTGCTTCTTTCCTCTATTGAAATTCCTACCCACACAGTCAAATTAAATACCAGTTATTTTCCTCAAGTACTATTTTACTGGGTATTGTTCTGAGCAGATTGTATTATAGTTATATGCTGAATTGTGGTTTGTACCTTAATACTTACACCTGCGACAATGACTGTTTATTCACTATCTCATAATAAAACCCAATCTCTCAGCTAACAGTAAAGTAGGCATGTGGGGCTGTATCTTCTAGTTCAACCTTCCTGGCTACAGAGACATATGTCCTATAGCTTACTTCCACCTTTCCTGCAATCTGCTGGCAAAGTCCTGGTCTGGTTTCCTCCTGAAAAGATTCTGTGTGATCATGGTCTGCCTGGATGCCCAATTATCTGCTATTCTCTTCCTGACAGTTTTCAACCTGTTGGTCAGCTGCAGTCAAATCTGACTGGCAGATCAGGGTCTCCAAAAGATAACAAAGTTCAAGTCTTGTGACAAACAGCAGGGATATAGGAGAGGGGCTGTGCTAATCAGGAAATGTTGGAAATGGTAGGAGGAAGGGATAGTTTCTGCCTGTTTGATATCCTGCCAGTTTATCAGTACTGACATACTGATTGGTCCAGCCCACACACGTAGTTTAAAATAAGAGTTGGAGCACTGTTTCTGGCCCAGCTGTCTGCCCAAAGGTGTGGGAGGGAGCTAGTGGTAACAGGGTTTAGTGGGTATGGGAGGGGGAACAACAAATACTCAAGTTGCATGTCCTGGTACCTGATACCGGTGCTCTAAACCAGTTCATAGTACAAGAAAGCAACAAAAGCAACATAGTCAACTTCTTAAGTATTCCTCTAAAAGGGGAAGAGAAGCCAGTGTGGGCCCACTGCCATTGTACATCACAATCTCCAATTTGCAGAACAGCACAACTAAAATAATCCAGGCCCAGAATGTCCTTCCACTGGCTAGAGATCAAGAGATGGAAGAATGAAAGATAAGAATTACCTCTGCCTGACTTTAGCCAGACTTAAGGTAAATGCAGATTACTAACATCCTGACAATTTTCTGAAGATTTCTTTGTTTTAATAAAATGAAATACTAGAAGTCAGCAATGTGTTTTCATTTAGCAAGACTTCATTGAAATGCACTTTCAGACCTGATGCCCCAGCCTGTTGTACTTAAACAAGGCCAGTAAAACTGTATGTTATGTATCCATTTTGCTCTACTGATAGATTGCAGCAGAGTATGTTTAAATAATTTTTCTTTCCATGCACACTTGGTATCATCTGTGAAAGACATTTTCCATACAAAGGAAGATCCTTCCCTAGTGGTCCATTTCAGGTGCTGATGCTGTTCTATGAACAAAACATGAAGGAAACAGAGTATTGAAAAATTAACATTGTCTCCGTATTCACATGAAGGCACTGAAGTCTTTTGGCATGGTGAGGTATCTGGGTATTAGACACAACCTAGTTATGATAACACATCCAACTAGTCAGAGCTAATATATCTGTTTTCTCAGTATAATAATTTTGACTGAGAAAGCAAAAGTTCTGTGCTAAACAATTCCTAAGTTTATTTGAAACCAACTTAAGCATGTCTGCATTGCATTGATGGTGCACTACACAAGCATACATTGAAGTTTTTTTTAATTGAAGCTGTGATTCTGTCTGTGTGACTGCAGATTTTTTTTAGGAGCAGACTTAGTTATTTTCACTATCATTTGTTATCCTAATCAATTGGTTTTTGAGCACCCAATTTTTCTAGACAGGATCAAGCATGGAGATTCATCATCTGAAAGCATGGAGATACATCATCTGGAAACTGCAAGGGCAGTTTTCTTAGTCATAAGGGAGGCTGTGCTGTTCCCATGAAAATTTGCCCTCCAATTTACAAAGAATGAGTTAACTGAATTTTTGGGCTGTTGTACAGAGGAATTGGAAAAACCTGAGGCGCTCTACAGATGCTGATAATGTGTCCTGTTATTGCTCCAATTTTTGTCTTCCATTTATAAGTAAGCATAAAGTTAGGATTGAATAAAACCTAGAAATTAATGCAGAGGTATTTTGGTATTTTCATGAGTTTGCAATTTTGACAACAGCAGGTGGAAGAGGTGTTACTGTCCAATACATACCAATACTAACCAATACAGTTAGATATCAATTTGCATAGTCATGGGCCATGTTTAAATGCTAATATTACTGTTTTATTGATCATCAAAACCAGGATAAAACAAAAATTGTGAGTCTCCAACATCTAGCAGCTGGGATGTTTATTCTTGCTTAATGTTGGTAGATTTGTCAGAGGACTAGCAGTTGCTGTGTTCCCTATACCAGAAATAACTGAGATTAAGAAACCTTGCAAAAAAAAAAATAGAAAAAGAAATTTTTTTTAAAGAGAGAGAGAGAGAAATCTGAGAGATAACTACAGCCATAAATAAGATTAACAAGGTGTAAATGTGAGTATTTGCATTATTACACTGTCGGGAAGAAGGAGAGGGAGAGGGAGAGGGAGAGAGTGAGGAAGGAAGGAAGGAAGGGAGGGAGGGAGGGATGGAGAGAGGGAGAG
>VZRL01006365.1:258430-291206 GCA_013397895.1 Origma solitaria
TTAATTTATTTATTAAAATTTTATATATTTTTAATGGATTTTCAGTATATGCAAAGTTAATAACTTAACTATTTCCCGCTCTCCAAGAGTATGAAAGTATCACTGCTCTTTTACCCCTCCAAAGAGTATTTGTTTCTAGTGAAGTTCATGAACTATCTCTATTCATATGGGGACTGAAAGAACTCACTGTGAAGAAAAATTGCATTTCAATTTTTTGTATTTGTGTCATTGCTTTTAAGAATTTGACCCACTTTTTTTAGCTAAATATATTTTTTCAACTACATAGTGGCAATATGGTGTTTAGTGTTAGCTGTTGATATCTATTTCAACTTAGTTTCTATTTTGTGTCACTACAAAGGAATCAGCTGCTTTCCTAAAGGTTTTGATTCACAATTGAAGATAAATTTAGCAGTAGCAACTAAAGCTGTTATTGCCTGAAGCAATCTACACCGACCATGTCTCTGAGATTAGTCATAGGATGCCAAGTACGTTTTAAGTGGAATTTAAAATATAAATGTTCTGGAATAAACGTCAAATTGTATTGATTATAATGTGTTCAAACTTTAAAACAAATTAAATATATGCTTTAAGGATATAGTTTCACTGCGCAGGCTGAGGGCCAGAGTGGTTAAAAGCTAGTATGTTAAATAAATGAATAGGAGAAATATGTGAAGCAGGCCATCAACACATAAACCAAGGCTGGTAGCAGCTGCAGACGTAAAGAAATTATTTCTCATTTGTCTACGTGTCATTTTTAACAGAAAACTCTTCATGAACATTTTCTGAAGTCTTCGTGTTGTTCTTGGTTGGCCACTGAAATTTTTTCAATAGAACACTGAAACCTGTTTGATTCAACTTTCACAAAGTTAGTTAGTCAGTCTGGAAACAGAATTAATTCTGAGAAGAAATCTTTGGAGATATCTGAAAGAGCTGAATGCCATGAGCAGAAAAGGAGCAGTAGTAGAACCAGCTGAAAAGATATGAAGTGCTTACCAGTCAAAGATTTGTTATGTGGGGATGACAAAATTTATGGAGTGGTGTATAGACACAGGCACAGTTCTCTTCTTTTTGTCTTTACTGTGAGTGGGGGCAACAGCAGTAAAAGTGTGCTGAAAGCCCCTTTTCCTCTTTTTCAGGACCAGTGCTGATGACTACATTAATCAATGGTGAAGGTCTCTACATGGGTTATCTCCTAGATAGCTGTTCTGGAAGAGATCGAAAGAAAATATTATGAGCAATTAGAGATTGGCTAACTTGAGAAAAATGAAAAAAATTTGTAGAAAAGAAGTTGAGTTACTTAGTGAAGATGGCAGGTAGATATCAAAGATTTGTGAGCAGTGAAGCTAGGAATAAAAAGGACTCAGAGAAAGGGAAGAGAAGGATTGCCAGCTCTCTCATTTCCCTTTTAATTTACCTAGTTCTTTCTTATGATAAAGTGTTCTATAACTTAACTTGTTGCTCCTTGATTCATGCTTTTATGTACTGTTAGAACCAAAGCCTAAAAGGAGTTTGATTTCAACAGAATGCAATAAACAGACTATTAATCTTCAGTGGTCTTATTTGTTTGTTTGGGTAGGATCAAATTTTAGAGTAGGACTTTATCTCATGTTTTCAGGTACTTGTTTGTGATGGTTCAAGTGTTACATTCAGAATTATGATGCATGGCAACTACAAATTAAAAAATCCTTAAATTTACCAATTTTTGCAATTCCATGTCAACTTAATGGAAAACTGTGTAGGAAATGGAGGTCTTCCATGAAATTTTGAGAGATTTTAATGCCCATTTCTATAATTATTCAAGATACCAGCTGTGCTAACAACTGCAACCAGAAATTATTATGCCTCACTCAGGTTTAGTTGAAGATGCCCCTGCTCATTGCAGAAGGATTGGACTGGATGGCTTTTAAAGGTCCCTTCCAATTCAAAATCATTCCATGGTTCTGTGATTCTATGAAAGCAGCACTTTCCAAATGGTGAGGTATGGAGTGTACCTGGTGAAGCTCTTTTGGCCTGGAGAAGCAGCTGGGGTGTTGCACTGTGTTCCTGGGATGGGTGTGCTGGGGGGCCAGGGCAGACCTGTCTGCGATGCTGATGCAGTATCCTGCCTGCCTGGTGAGCCTGGCTGGGTAGGAGTGTGCACCAGCAGTACAGCCGGCAGGGCAAAGGAGAGGTGGTGACAGGAATGGGATGCTGAATGAGCACTCTGTGGAATACCACTGATTTTTTTGAAGAGTGTCTTTGGCTAATAAGATTTGGGGAAAGATTGTCCTAGAAATTGCAGAGGTTATTGGTTTGTGTGATGACTGGAAGTCCTACACACAGAGAAGTGCCCTGTCTTTGGGGTCTAGAGTGAATACCAAATACTTAAAAAAATTATCAGGGGTATTTTCAAGGTTCTGGATACAAGAGATACCCAAGGACATACCTGTATGTGCCCCTAAATATTCTGATAAAAATAAGTACTTGCAATATTTTTCTCAAGTAACATAATTTTATTACTTTCTCACAACTCTGCTCAATGAATCTTCATCTCATGAATGAAAAAACCCCAAACCACTAAAGTCCATCTGTGGGCAGATCAGCTAGATTTGTGCCACGTTTGACACAGCTACCATTTGTGCGTCCTCTTATACATTATGCTGTATTAAGAAGAAATACAATTACTGAACCATTGGATACATGATCCCAAGTACTCAGTAATGATGACATAAAAATAGAGAAAGCAGCTGCTTGCATTCCAGCATGTAATGTTTGTAAATAACTTAGTACTGAAGCCAAAATGATGACATGGCAAACGGCAAACTTTTAAGAAGTATAAGAAGTATATTATCAAACATGTCAGTATTACAGATAAACTTAGGTTGTTTTTCTCTTTAAATTGTTGGGAGTTTTTTGTTATGCTTACAGATATAAAGAAGAAATTGTATGTGTTTCACAACTGCAATTTAAAATATATTACAGAATTCAAGTTGTGTTTGGGTCTAGATAGTCAGGAAAGTTGTTTAATAAATATAAAATTATGACATAGTCTCTAATTAATTCTGGCTTCATCAAAGGCATTGGCAGCATTCCCACATTTTATGTGGTACTAGGATTTCACTGAGTGCCCAGTGTAGACCAAAAAGCCAAAGAATTTAATTTCTCAAGGGCATCAAGTTTTTAAATATAGAAATATCCACCTAGATATAATCATGAGGTCAAACATTTAATAAAATGCTGTGTTTAACTCAGAAAAAAATTTTCAAAAGAACTCTGTGTGGTTACAGTTCTGCTGTGGCAATCGCCTTTGATAAGTCTAATTGCACCTCTTTAGCAAGACACAATCATTGTAATTTAAAAAACATCGCTCTCTTTTCTCCCCAGTAAAAAAGACTGTTGAAACAAGGAATTCAAAGCTGATTTTTAAAAAAAGAAGAATTGTGAATATGTTAGGCATGAGAGAAAAAATTTCTCCCTCTCTGTAAGCCTCAAAAGAAAGAATTAGTGATTTGACTTAAGTTAACTTGAATATTGGAAATTTGTCAAAGAACAAGCACCCCTGGAAAGCATTCCAGTAAAAGCTGTGAACATTCTTGCTAAGGAAACATGTTTGGAAATAGATTTACTCACCTTTCCATTGCAAAATATCCTTTTATAAAATATCAGAGGTGAGCCTGAAAAAAAATCATAGTTCTTAACAGATGTTAACTGAGCTAAGTTAATTTATGATATATGAGGCAGTAAGTTTGTTTGAATGGCAGCAGAGCTCTTGATTTGACATGTATTTCATCATGATCCCCAGAGGCATTCTGACTGTTTTCCAGAATCATTCCAGAGATTACTGAAGGCATTTATTGCACAATGTTCCTTGAACTCACTGTTGAAGTTTGAAAGCAATGATAATTCCACTGTTTATGAGCAAATTGTGCCTGATCATATTGCAGATATAAAAGGACGGGTGGAGGTTACATGATACCCTTTTATTCCCTTGGCATATCTTTGGGCAAGTAATATAGCTAATTTTCAGCTCCATCTCGAAGGTGAACGAGTGAGGAGGACATGGCAGCTGTGGTCCTCTCCCACATGCCTTTCCAATGCCTCTGAGAGCCTGGACATTGGAAAGGATACTTCCAGGAAGACAGACAAAGGCTCTCAGAGTGGTATTTCATTCTGTGCCAGGCACACTTCCCTTGGAGATGTGGGAGCTGAGGAAAGGAATGTGCCCCATCAGGGATGAAAGTCAGCTGTCTGTATCTTTCAATCTTCGTAGCACAGTTATTAGATAATGTTTTCATTTACAAAGAGAAAGCCTATACGCTTAATCTATTTTTATGCAATGTCTGTGTCTCTCTTTCACCGGCCTGCAGTAAAAGGCTCCCATGAACCTTAGTTTTGGTTGTTGAAAGGAAGAACGGCCATAGTGAGCAAAATTTTAGAATTCTGGAATTTTTGTTCCTTTTAAAAAATCAATATAAGCATAAAAAATTTAGACACTAACATTTCTAGTTTGAAATCTTTCTAGGCTGTGAAAACCTATTTTTCTTCTCCAAGTAACTAACAAGGTAGTTTTCAGTCCCAAGCAGTTCTCCATTCTTTAAGAATATTCTTTAAGTGTCTTAAGAAATTATTTAAGTGTCTCATCCTTTGTCATATTCAGATTGTGAATTTACTTTACATGTAGATTCTTTTGTAATAAAGAGAATATGTAATAATTTTGCAGGCCTTAAACTCTATTGGTTTCCTGGCATTACTGCAAGCGCCTACAAATTTTAACTGACTTTTGTCAGCCCTCTAATTTTCTTGTGGCTTTTTTTCCTTTTCTCGTGCAATTTAACATTACTTTTTTAAATGTCATATTTTTTGTTTTGCAGGCTTATATTGTTCCCTATATGTCTGGGACCAGTTATCATGATCACATGGATGACCAGTGATTTCAGCTGGGAAGTCGTTTTCCTATACAGCAGCTTGCAGCAGAGTTCAGCTGCCACTATGCCTTCTCCGTAAGAAATACTGCATTCTAGTGAACCTATATGTTTCTCTCTCTGCACAGGGAGCTGAGCATCCTTTCTGCCTGTGATCTTTAAGCAGAATTTATATTCATCAAATATCTTCATTTCCCTAGCAACTAAAAATGAAATTGTTGGTGAAGTTTCTTCTCACAGTATTTGTAATACTCCCCAGGTGGAAAAGGATTTCTTTTTCTTTCTTTAAAACCTATGCTGATTATTTTCTTCATAGATATAATTCTTCAAGACTGATTTCCCATGTTTGTAACTTTCTGCTACATCCATTCTGAAAAATAATTTTAAAACCCTCTCAGCATTCCAATTAGAAAAAAATTATTATGAACCAGGAAATGTGTTGAGATACAGTAAGTCAATTTAATATGTTTCATTCACTCCTTTGGTATGGTTAATTTTAGAAGAGATGAAGTAAATAATATACTGTCAAGAGAAGAACTATATGGCAGTTCTGGGTGAAAAAATCTCATTTCTGAATACCTGTGTATAACATTCCATATAGACTTCAGAAATGGCTTTATTTTCTTTTGGAGATTTTTTTCAAATCCTAATGTATTTCATACATAGAATAGTTGATGTTGGAAGGCAGTTCTGGAAGTTGCCTGTTCTAACCTCCATGATCAAGCAGGGTCATCTAGAACCGGTTCCCTGACACCATGTCTAGATGGTTTTTGACAATGTCCAAGGATGGAGATTCCTACTACTTCTCTGGGCAACTTGTGCCAGTGCTCAGTCATTCTCATAGTGTAAACAGTGATTCTTTACATTCACAAGGAATCTTCTGTGGTTCTGCCTCTGGTCCTGTCACTGGGCACCACTGGAAGGATCTTGGATGCCTCTTCTGTGTACCTACCCTTCATGTATTTATATGCTTTGATGACTTTCCCCTTCTTCTCCCCTCATCATTTTCATGTCCCTTCTCTGGCTCTCTGCAGTGTGATCACATTGCCCCTACAATGCAGTACCCAGAACTGGAAACAGCACTCCAGATGCACCCTTACCAGTGCTGAGGAAAGCAGAAAGATCACCTCCCCTGACCTGCTGGCAATACCTCTAATACAGCCCAGGATATCATTAGCCCACTGTGTAGCAAGGTCCTTACATAAGAAATCACATTCTTGCATTGTTGGGGTTTTTGGTGGTTTTTTTGAGATTTGCTTGTAGAAAATTACCTTCTTCTTCCCACCCCCCCCCCCCCCCCCCCAACATTTGAGACATTCCTTTTGTTATTCCTGTGTTTTTCTCAGGGACAATGTAATGATAGAAATTTTTCTAAAGTCCACCATAAACAGGATCTACTTCACCATTTAACCTGTAGTACATAATTAGAGATAGTTTCCAAGTAATACTGCCTCTAGTGCATCAGTTTTGTAGTTCAGCACAGCTAATAATTCCCCAGAATAAAATCCATAAATGAATTATTATTGACATGCAGAATTTAGTGTTGCTTTGATATTTGTACAGAGCTTTGGAAATTTATGCCATGGTAAAACTGACTTTAATCTATCAGATCTGAAACTTGCACTTTATGACCGCAAAACTGAGAGTGCTTCATTCGTATCTGCCACCAGGTTTTAGCCACTGTCTTTTCTTGTTCCAGTGTTGTCCATTATTTAGCAATTACAATGTAGCACCTGGCAGATGCAATTTTGTGTTTATGTTTTTTCTTTACCTCTACTACTGAGAGCAGTAAGAGTCTTAGCACTTGTATGCAATTTGTCTTCCAAGGAAGGCAGCTGATGTACATTCTTCCCCCACTTAGATAAAGAGCAGTTTAATGAGATTTACATGCTGTTTCTGGTAAGAGGCCAGTGGCTGATTAGTGAACTAGCAGTATACTGACCTCTTCCTTTAACCTGCTTTATATTCGCTGCATGTTGACGTACCAGTGTAAAGTTTAGAGCCAAATATTTAATGATGCTTCAATGATTACACACCCATATTTTCACTCACAAGTATTTTCATGCATGTAGCAGAGTTACTGAATGTTATTTGATATCCACAGTTCATCACTGAAACTGATAATGTAAATACTTAAATTTGTACATACGTATATATGCAAACAAAAATGCTAGTTGTCTAAAGAGTCTGTGCCTCACATTCCAGATTTTACATATTGTGAGGTATCCTTAAAAATATTCTGATAATTCAGATTTCTTAAACTATTTTTCTTTGAGTACTTGAGCATGACTTTAAAAAAAACCAGTGCCTTTGGATTTTTCTTCACATGATGAATCATACCTGTGCCACTATATTTTCATATTTGCAAGATAAAATTTCAGAGGAATACCAGAATCTTTTTAACTCCATTAAACTGATTTTTTGACTTGGCTTGCATTAAGTAATGGACAAAAAAGGGTTACAGTGGAATACATCTAAAAAATTGTGCTCTAAATCAAACTATGCTGGAATGTAACAGTTGCTGCCTTCGTGTCAATGCTATTTGCTGATGCAGCTCAGTGCAGTTGAATCACCACAAGGGAGACATTTCAAGAGCTTGGTATTCAAGCATCTCTTGGATGAAATCCATAAAAAAGCAGACATGAGCTGAGTAATAAATCCTGTAGACATGTATGCTGGTGCCATGAAATGGTATCAGTAATCCTACCCACAGCAGCAATTAAAATACCACAGTGGTAATCTACCAATAATTTTCCTTTTAATCAAAATTCTAATAATGAAAGCAACAAAGTAAGAGATAAATTTTTATATGACAATGATATTCTATTTTCAGTTACTAATATATGACAATGGTGAAATGTATGACTGCCTTTCTCCCTGTAAAAGCTGAAATATAAAAATATGGCAGTGAAGTCCATTAGGCTTTTTATGCACAGAGGCAAGCATGAAAGATTCTGCATATATCCATTGTTGTTCTGGAATTCTCAGATTCCATAACAGTGTCTAAACAGCTGGTAGTATACACTGCAGATTGAAGGCTCTTAATTTATTAAAATCTACTTAAGACTTTCAAGCTTAAACAGCTAGAAAGTTGCAGCCTGATTTTTGCAAGGCTATGAGTCAAAAAACTTTGTTTTTCAGGCCTGGTCATAATGGACAAATAATTCAGAATTTCATGACCATTGTTGGCACTCTATTACAGGAGCAAATCCTGAATTACCTGTGACCCACTTGGTCTCTCTCAGGACTTCTGAGGTTGCTCTGACAGCTGCTGTCTTTGACAAAGTACTTCCTAAAGATGACATCTGAGAATGTCAAGGTTACTTTGCCAAAAACATAGGTAGCATGCAAATTAAAACAAATGATAGAGAGAATCTTTAATGGTAGATATGCAAATAGTAATTAGATTGCACTATAAATTATGAAATCCTAAATACACATTGCTAAGTTACGAACAACAAGCAGTTTTCGAGCATGTCCAGAAGAGCTTCCAAGCTGACTCCATCATGATCCATTACTGTGCTTTTCTATTAACCTTGCTAACCCACAGACTTTGGGCACCATTATTTAGGTAGGAGAAACACAATTCCTTTCACATGGACTATTTAATGGTTAAGAACAGAAAGATATTATTTTCATATATTTTCAAGTCATTCAACTGTCTTTTCTTGGTGTTCCATTAATTTTGCGTATGTTTTATTGTAAATTTGACTGAACTAAATTTAATCTTCATATCTAAGTCAGTATTTTCACATAGTTCCTCTAGTGGATGAAGTCCCACAGTGCACATTCAGAGTAGCACTAAACACTTCTGTTCCTAGATTTTCCTGTAGATACCCATTTCAAATAAGTGATATTAGCAATACCATCATAACATGAATTGTTTTCCTAGTGAAGAGTGCAAGGAAATTTTATACTTAGTTTTGAAGGTATGTTTTGATTTAATTTCCAGTCCTTTATTTAAAAGGTAACTTCTGTTACTTATATGTGCAGAGAGGGTTTCAATGTCTGTGTGTATAAATGTTAAGGTATGTGCAAAGTGCAGAACTCTGTCTTCCCCACAATTTCATGAAGTGATTTCTTCCCAAGAAATACAGAGGCATCAGTGAGTTTTGCACTAGGCTGCTGGGCAGCGGGGTTATTTTATGTGCCAGACTTCTTGGAGAATCCCTTGGAATGGATTTTCTTCCTCTGGTCAGAGCATGAGATCTTATGGAAGGAGAATTTTGGTTCAGAAGAACTCCAAAGGAGTTCTTTCCCTTCACAACATTTTGGCCCATCACACTGAATTTCACATAGCTGGGTAAATACATGAGCCATTTTCTGCATTATGTTCCAAGGAGAATCAAATCTCCAACTTGCCAAGAAAAAATGAAGTTGGCTTTGTTAAAAGTGTTGGAAGAATATTGTAGGAGGGAAAAATTATCAAGATAAAGACATAATTGAAATTCACTTGGGAATGGAAAGGGTAATAACAGCAAAACCACTTTACTAAGACTACTCAGAATAGTCAGTGCAAGATATTTTAAAAATTTGAGTCTTACTAGTCTTTTTGTGATTCACTGTATTATTGATCAAATCCACCCTAAAATATATCATGACTTAAATACATGTAGGCCAACGGTTGTTATCTTGACTTAATAATAGTTTTTGTAAAATCTGATTAATTTTTAATTTGTAACACACCTGCATTTCACAGGGGTAATCACGTAATCCAGATAATCTGGAGATAATCTGTTGATGACCCTAACCCAGACTGCACTGTGTTATACTCTGTGCTCCTGTCCATTCATGGAGCTATTTATAACAGTGTAAGTTAGAGAATAGTCTTTACCATAAATAAAAAGTCACAGCTCTACAACACAATTTAACAAAAAATACTTATACTGATAATAAATTAGTGAAATAAAGGCTGAAAGTAGCCTGTCAGGGAAGCCAGATGACAGCAACATAACAGTATTGATACCTTTTATTTGTAACACAGCACCTTGTCCCATTTTATCAGTTAAAAATGCCTGCTTATGTATCTTTTTCTTATTTAATCATTCTTCTACTTTTTGAGTCAGTGAAGAGAATGTTTGGCCATGGGATAAGAAATAGGTTCTCTTTCTAAAGATTAACTTGTTTTAGTACCTACAAACACACTGACATAATTGCTTGGATACCTTTTAGTCCCTAATAATAGAACAGATTATATTTATGTTCTAAAAGTAACTTTTTAGACAGTTTTTACAGACATGGTAATGGATATGAAAATGTAAAGGAAGAGAAGAACCACTATTTGTTTAATGTAAGAAATTTGCATTTTTTATGACTAAAGAGATTGCAATTAAATAACTAATTTATCTTTCTAACTAATCTGCTCTTTGCCTGCAAGCTAATATCTGGGTTCTCTCATCAAATCTGAAAAATTTATCCTGTGGTTTGTTTCTTGGGTCAATAGTTCAACTATTTTTTCAATAAATCTGAGACACTAAAAATTATGTTTGGATTTGCAAATCCTTAAATATATTTTGGAAATAAATATAATAAAAGTACTATAAAAATGCAGGACACAGTTTACCTGAATATTGGCATAATTTTGTGACATAAAACAGCACGTAATTCCAGTTATTAATTTGAGGGTATAAAATTGCAGTGCAGATATCATCATGAAGTGTTTGCTGAAACGCTAAGTGTTTTTAAGAGCAATTTTTTTCTAATAGATTTTTTTTCTGTTACTTTGCTTAAAAAGTTTACATTGGCTCTGTAGTAAAGGATTATTTGAGGCTTTGGAGCAATCAAATATTAGCTGATGAGGTTTTGAATGAAACCAGAGAGAAAATTTTAAAGTTATGTACCATTCAACTGTTGAACGTTCCATCTGAAAAGAAATGGTTGGGAATAAATTAGACAGACTGTGAAGCAGGTGTGCATAATTACACTGACTCAATAGAACAAATATATATATATATAGGCATTACTGGGAGAATGAGACACCAGGGACTGACTAAGACTACAGGTACAGTTAATTTCCTAGAAAATTATTTCAGCTTCTTTTCCTTTTCCTCATACATATCTACTCCCTTTCTACCCCTTCCATGTATACCTTATTTTCTCCCTGTCCTTTGGAACTTCAAGAGGCCAATTCTGAGGCAGTCTGTATGCAGCAAAATGCTAGGGAAACTATCCTCCGAAAGGGTCCCCAAAATATCCCCAAAAAAATCACAGATAAGAGTGCTGAAGAATACAAAAAGCTCTGATTTGCTGGCTTCCAATAGTAAAGTATTTGCAATAACCAGAATAGCAAATCCAAATTTTATTTCCTTACAGCTGACACACCCAAGCTGGCAAAATTATTTCTCTGGGAATGTCAACAATGACACATCGATGGTGTATCAGATTGCCAGCACTGTGAATTTTTACTTCCCCTTCACGTACACAGTTGCATTACATAAGACGTGTAGAAGAGGAGGACTTTTACTTTTCAGCCTTCACTCCATTCTCAGCACTAAATTGCCTTAGTTAGACTCCGTTAATAAATCACAGGACTTCTTTGGGTTTATGAGTCTTCTGTCTGACAGAGCAACTTGAGCATTTACAAGACACATAACTTTTATCTATTCCAATTAAGAAAGAAAGAATCAGCCTAACCCTGTCTCTAGCAGTTTAAATTATTAGTCAGGCAAGTCTGCCTCATGCTGGGTAAATGCAATTCTGATCTCAGAAATTGTTCTGACATAGAATTGCTCTGCTCTTTTGAAGAGAGGTTGGTGTACACAGTGAAGACAAAATTCATAAGGCTCTGGTCTGTTACACCCATTGCAACAAAATGCTACAAGAGGTATATTCACTGTATTTCACTGTACTCACTGCTTTAAGGATTCGCTGCTTAATGGACAAAGTTTTGTACAATTAAGTGAGGGAGAACAGAAAGCAGGTAAAATGAAAGGATCAGTCATTTGAGATGCAAGGTTGCCTTCAAAAGCTTCTTGGGAGCAAATTTTGTTCTAGAGACCATGCAAAAACTGTGCTTATAGCCAAGTGAAAGCCTGCTTGCTCACTTGGTGCCAGAACTACCACCTTTACCTACCTTCTTTTCTCACTCTGTTAGTCTCTTTCCCACCAAAAATGTGTGAAAGAGTTGAAAAGCCAGTGAAGGGTAGTAGCTGCTGCAGCAGCAAGGGGTCTGTTTCTACTACCATTTTAGGATTTTGATCTTTGATGGTGATGAAAGGCATCTCAACTTCCACTCTGTCTTGACGAGTATGGAGGTGTATTATAAAACATGTTTGTTCAGACAATTCCATGGCCTGTCAAAAATCACATTTAATTTCACATTGTGTCTGATGCCCCAGCAGCTGACTCCTTTGGCTGCACTGAGCTGGAAGTTTATGTGAGAAAATGGAGCAACAGAAAGCACTCACTACAGATGGCATTTTCAGCATTTCATTTTCAACATGGAAAATGCAACACTATTACCTCCTTGCTGTTGCAGGGAAATTAATTTTGATATGGGAAGACACTGCCAGTGACAAGTGACATGCTCAGAAAGGGAAAGAGATCTCCAGAAGCCACCAGGTAAAGAAGTGAAGAAATTTGCATCTTTCCAAGAATTTGTTCAGGAGCTGTGGTCAGAGTAAGGTTGAAGGCTAGGCAGCTACAAAGTTGATGTGCAAAACACGCTCCATGGTGAAAGAAAAGACAGCAGGAAAGTCAGGAAGACATAAAGAGATACCAAAGCTAATGAAATAGAAGAGGGAGAAAAAATCACTCAAATGGCACACGGTATGTGGGAAAGGAGCGTGCAACTCCTGGCCAGCATTTTCTTCCTCTTCAGCCAGGTCTGGGTTTTCAGGTCTTATTTATCACAGATAGTAGGCTAGCTAAACTGGCAGTTGCCCAGGCAGATGTATTAATATGCAGTTAAATTTAAAAAGAAAAAAAATATATGCAGAGCTGGTACACAAAATTGTTACACACAAGCGAAGCTCTAACTAAAACCTGAGAAGTGTGTGTGAATTTTTGAGATTGGGACACTGAAGAAATTTTCCCTCTCATGAAACCCCAAACCAAACCAAACCAAACCAAACCAAAAACACATAGAAACAAATAAATAGAACACATAGAAACAAATAAAACAAANAAAAAAAAAAGAAAACAAAGAAAAAAAAAAAACAAAAAAAACCTAAGCCACAGAGAAAAAAAAAAAAAAAAAGGAGAGGTTAGAAAGTTATTCTATTGTGGCTTGCCTGTGGTGAGCAGGCTTGAGAGGCTTCTATTGAGGAAACCTGCTCTTGTCCTCTAAAATTACCAGCTGGAAGGTGGGAAACTCCATGATGCCACAGGAACTGACACAGGTGTTTCCTCTGCTGAGATGGAAAAGCTTACCTGTACTTCACTGTGAGAATGAGTTCTGACACACCCATGTTTGTCTTAGCTGTTTTTTTCTAAGGAGGTCTGTGTGT
Source organism: Origma solitaria (assembly GCA_013397895.1). Lineage (NCBI taxonomy): Eukaryota > Metazoa > Chordata > Aves > Passeriformes > Acanthizidae > Origma > Origma solitaria. The sequence goes on from VZRL01006365.1 coordinate 271,779, forward strand.
ACCTTAGAGTTAGACCTGCCACTACAGTTGCCATTGACTATGTATGTTGGAATGTATATACTGCAAGATGTTTGTACTGTACTCTTTTCTTTTGTTTCCTTAAAATAGGTTATTTTTAGTAACTTATTTCCACTCGATGCATTGAAAAATATTTGTGCTTCAGGAATAATGCAACACTCACTAATTTAGGCATCTCATTAAAAAGTATTAAATATCAAATACCAGCCTGAAGGAAGTGTCTATACTTAGGTTTTAGGGTGAGTGTATAACTCCTGAATGCACTTCAGTTTTGTTTGTTGAAGCCGTTGCTTAAGTTGGCCATATTCTGCAGAATTTCTATGAATGTAACATGTATTTTGCTCTGCCTCTTAATAGACTTCCCAGATTTTCCAAAGAAATAAATACCCATCTGTAATCCTCATAGTCTGTGAGTTCAGTGCTTTCTGAAGTACAAATACATAATATCACATGAATATTCACAGCTACAGTCAAACCCATGGTACATCACTGTGGCATTAGTACCAAACAGAAGGAACTTCCCACTGGAAAGCTGTTGCAAGTAGGCTTAGGCAGACTGTGCCTCTATCCATTCATTTACTGTCGTGTGTGTCATGCAAAACTGACACAACAACTTGTTAACAGGCATAATATCACTGCAACATGTCACTACGACCATAACTACAGAAGCACATATGTACACCAGACTGCAGGAAATACAGAAGGTAGACATGTTAGGAACGAAGCTCTTGGCCAACACAGTTTATCCTAAAGTATCAAATAATAATTTCATTTACTTCATCTAGCTCTTTTATATCTTTGAATATTAAACACTTTCACAAAGACTTCATTTAACACTACTGAAGAGAAACTGGCAGAGAGATAGATTTAGGTTGCACTCTTCAAATTAGCACAAATCAGTGTCAGCACAGACAGAAACAGGAGGTTTGTACTTTACCCAAATGGGTAAAAGTGAGGGGACAAAAGCCTTGCCAGTCTCTGTCATCTCTCAGCAAAGCCACAGCTAAATAATGTTGGAGAAGAAATTCACTTTGTATTTTTGAATATTTCTTCCCACACTTTCAAGCTCTAACTATGAATTAATTAAGTAAAACAGAATAGTAAAATGCCTTTAAAATAGCATGACAAAAAGAAAAGCATTTAATTTCTATGCAGTTGGTTTCTGTGGCAGGGTGCATGATACCAAATTTATGTTTCTGTAAAATGTGAAAAAAAGACTTCATATATTAAACCCATCAGTGCCAAATGTAACAGTCCTGTGACACATTGTCCTGGTTTTGGCCAGGACAGAGTTAATTTTTCCAGATTAGCTGTGAGTGGATGGAGCTTGGAGCCGTGTGGGCATGTCTAGGCTGTTATTCTATACCATGAACACACCCCTGGGGTGGAATTGAGGCACTCTCACTTCCAAGAAGGAGGGGTGTGTCGCTTGCAATTGGTAAAGGAAAGCGTGGTAGTGGAGGGTTTGTCCACCATTTTGTGCATTGTCTTGGAGTTGTGCCACCCTGGGTCAGGGTGAGCATATTTTGCATGTAAATCACCCTGTCTTTGTACACATTTTTTGGCAATGTTGTTGCTGTTCCAGTTCATTTTCTTATCTCGTTGTTTCCAGTAAATTGTTCTTACCTGAATCCTTGATCTCTGCCTTTTGTGTGTCTCACTGCGGTGTGGGGTGATGGGGAAGGGTAGCAATCGATGTATTGAACTTCTGGGGATTCGGCTGCTGATGCAGTCCAGCTTGAAGGGATGTAACAAGGAGCACTCAGTGGCCTGTTCTGCAGCCTATTCCCTGGCTCTGATCGTGTCTGATAGCCGTAAGTCAGTGGGACTCAAGGGGATGCATCGGGATCCTGTGGAAGCTGGCTGATGTTGCTGCCAAGCCACTCTCCATTGTAATTTGAAAAGTCATGGTGGTCAGGTGAAATCCCTGATGACTGGAAAAAGGAAAACAGCTTTCCCGTATTTCTAAAGGAAGGAAAGGAAGATCCAAGGAACCCTACACTAGTGAGTCTCTCCTCTGTGCCTGGGAAGATCAGGGAGCAGATCCTCCAAGAAGATATGTTAAGGCACATAAAAGAAGGGGGTGATTTGAGGCAGCCGGCATGATTTCACTTGGGCAGTCTGGTGGTCTTCTACGAGGTCAAATGACTGCAACATTTCACAAGGGAAGACTGACCAATATTATCTACCTATGCCTCTGTAAGGCCTTTGATGCAGTCCCACAGGACATCCTAATCTCCAAATTGGAGACACATGGATTTGATGGATGTACTATTCCATGAATAAGATATTTGCTGGATGGACACAGCCAGAGAGTTGCAGTCAATGGCTCTACGTCCAGTTGGAGGCTGGTGAGTCGTGTTTCTCAGGGCTCTATCTGAGTGTCACCAAAACTGCGGGAAAAACAAAAACCCTCCAACATTTTTATTGCTAGAGAGTCAAAGTATTACTTTATTTTTTGGCCAGGATGTTGTTCTGGCCAGGGCGTGCCACAGAAATCATCTCATCCACACATAGCCTGGGTGTGCAGAGAGAATCGTTCCAAGACACATAACTTTTACAAGATTTTTCAGATAATTTATACAGTCAAAACTCACAGAAATGTACTGGGTCAGTGTTCATTGGTCCTCTCAGGAAAATTAATCCACAAACGCCAGAGGTTTATGTCCAAAAAGTAGACAAAGGAGTCCTATAACTTTATTAATGAGTAAAGGGAGATGTCATGGGCATTTCCCATGGGGTCTTTCAAATTGCTAGAGGACACAACCTCTTTTTATCCTGCTTTCCCGGCCACAGGTTCCCTCTCTCTTTCCCTGTTGGCTGAGGTACTCAAGAGGTACAGACTTCCTGAAACCTCTAATGCAGATCCCTGTAATATACATCCCCCCTTTCTACTTTTCCTTTTCTGCGTTCTTGTAGTTTATTAACACAGCCTTGGGCGAGTCAATCAGTGGAATTCCTATGGAAATCCTTCCCATTGTTTCTTCTATCTCTCAGTATTGGTATTATCCCACCAGCAGACTCAGGTCCCATCTTACCAGCCCTTCATTTGTAAAGACACTGCCTTATTCTTTTCAGTCCCAAGCTGCATAGTTCTTAGTATCTGTTTTTTTGTTGGATCCAGATTTCTTTCCCTCTAATGTTGATTAGTTCTTCTTTCTTATCTGTCTTTTCCCAGACCAGGTGTCTCTGACCATCCAGGGGTGTTGTTTGGAATTGATGGTCTGTTAATGACCACTGATGATCATTTATCTTTTGGGCTACTCCCAGGCTGTTGATCTGTTGAGTTCGTCAGACTTCACCTGGTAGAACAATGTCCTGGAAAGAAATTTAAAATTCACTTCCTCTAGGGCAAAGGCAAACAAACTTGAGTAAAGTTATATAAAAATTTTTTAACTGGTATATTTTCCAACATGGGGACTGGTGCACTTCAGTATCTTTATCAATGACATCTACAGTCACATCAAGTGCACCCCCAGCAGGTTTAGAGCTGACACAACGCTGACACATCAGAAAGACAGGATCATATCCAGAGGGACCCGGACAAGCTTGAGAAGTGAAACCATGGGAATCTCATGAAGTTCAACAAGTGCAAGTGCAAAGTGCTGTCTGTGGGTCAGGGCAGTCCCAGATTTGAGTACAGACTGGGAGAAGAACTCACTGGGAGCAGCCCTGCAGAGAAGGACCTGAGAGGTCTCCTGGGTGGAAAGGTGGACCCAAGCAGTGTGTGTTCACAGACCAGAAAGCCAATCATGCCCTGGGCTGTGTCATAAGGGAGTGACCAGCAGAGTGAGGGAGGTGATTCTTCCCCTCTACTCTTCCCTCATGAGACCCTACCTGGAGTGCTGTGTACAGGTCTCAGGTCCTCAGCAGAAAAAAAACGTCAACCTGTTGGAGTGGGTCCAGAAGATGGTGAGAGTAATGATCCAAAGGATGGAACATGTCTACAATGAAGACAGGTTGAGAAACTCTGGGTTGTTCAGCTGGAAAAGAGAATGCTTTGGGGACACCTCAGCTGTAGCCTTTCAGTGCCTTAAGGAGGTTTATAAAAACAAGAGAGAGGGACTTTTTCTATGGGCAGATAGTGACAAGGCAAGGGATGATGGTTTGAAACTGAAGTCTGGCATGTTTATAGACTATATGTTAGGAAGAAATTCTTTACTCAGAGGGTGATGAAACACCAGAACAGAGAAGCCCAGATGAAGCCCAGGGAAGCCATGGATGCCCCTTCCCTGGAAGTATTCAAGGCCGGGTTGGATGGGGCTTTGAGCAACTTGATCTAGTGAATGGCATCCCTGCCCATGGCAGGGGAATGGAACTAGATGACCTTTAATGTCCATTCTAACCCAAACCATTCTATGATTCTATTCTGAATGATCCTGGCCTTCTCCTGCCTGCCTTTTATACCCTCTTGTTTTCCCAAGGAGTAGTTTCAAAAGTAGAATTTCAGTACCGTAAACTTTCAGAACTCTGTATTCCTCCTTCATTTCTTTTTTTCCCCCATCTCTTTTTGCAGGTGAAAATATGTTGTAACAAACTTGTCTTTCTATAGAATTTACCATATTCTTTTTTACCCAAATTAACTTTTGGTTATTCTCTTGGCTCTGTCTTTTAAACAAATAAAATACTTTGTTGTGTGTTTAGATGACTAAAATAATGTTTCAGTTATTTATTAATAATAGACATGGCAAGTCAGCCCAACAAGCTTCCTTTCAACAAGAAAAGCTTTCTCCTTCTCGATGAATAATGCATATTGGGGAAATAACACCACTCCTGCATTTTATGCGTAGGCAGATAATGTCCTATCTTTCAGCAAATGCATTAGGCAAACGAGAACACTTTGGGGAAACAGCCATCTCCCAGAATAGAACATTGTGTTCTTGCTATAGCAGAAAGTAAGTTGCAGTGTTATCAACTTTATGGTTTAAAACTTTGGGTGGCTTGTCTTTGCAGTCATAACCAGAGCTGTGCAGCAGGAGGAGTTACATATTAATGGTCCTCCTTGCTGTTAACAGAAGCAGATGGCTCCAAAGGGCTCACATCATCCCCAGCAGGTGGAAAGCAGGGTAATGCTTTATACTGATAAACAATGAAATAAAGTTGCAGGGAGGTGCAGAATGTGAAACAAATATATGCTCATGCCAGCATTTGGTTTATTTAATGATAGTAATCTTCCCAGCAGGTCCTTAGAAACTGTGGTAATGTTCTCTGGAAAGAGACAAGTTATGGCCCTTTTCACTGACATGGTTTTCTTTGATTTGCAGACTTTGAATGGACAGAGGTTGTAAGGCTCTTTAAGGGTTTAGATGCCACTGCCTCAGCTTGCTCAGCATACCCTCTTTCCCAGAAAAACCATCTTAGACTGGCATTAGAACAATGGATTTTATGTGTATTGATAAAGAAATAACAGAAAAAAACCCCATCCATAGACCTCGTGCTATAAGGTCTAAGGCAAGGAGTTTCATGACAAGAATTGCTTTATATATTCACAGGATATAAATGTCCATGATTTTATTCAACATATATGAATGCAGCATGCATACTGCATAGAACAGAGAAATTTTTAGACTATACTGTTCTGAAATACATAGAATTCAGTTATTGTTATTATTTATGTTTTTCAAATTACTTCTGTGTTAAAAAATACCCCTTACAAACACCAAAAAAAAAAACCAAACCAACAAACCAAACGAAACCCAAGTGTTTCTGTCTGAACTATTTAGGAAATAAATGCAGAAAAGTTAGAATGTTCTGACATTCCCTTAGAAAATGTCACCATTTTCTTATTCACTTTCTTAAATCTTAAACAAGTGGGTGGTGAAGACAGCTGATTACTGTGTCTGTGAGATCACAAATAAACTGGGTCTCTGAAAAAGATCTAAATAGGAAGAAGGCAAGAAGGCAGTATGAACAGAGACAGAAAATTAGAAAACTGGAGAAGGAAATACGCTGATGCTAAAATGCCATATTTGACAGCTCTGTACTGAGTATGGGGAAGATCGAATGTCACACAAGATGGGGTTGGATAGAAGATTAAATGTTTGAATGTAGTTTGAAAAATACCTCAATGCATTAGAAAGTTAATCCAAAGTTAAGTTTTATCTGTGGGATAGTATAATACATATATGATATATATTGCATAAACAAAAGAGAGATAATTTGGTAATTTAGAAAAATTTTCCCAAAGGAACATAATGAGAAGTATACCTATGCAGAAAACACCAGGTGTTATTAATGCTCCCTAGAAATCTACATCATGAGGTGTGGTTCAGTCATGTCCTGTGAATTTTGCTTACATGCTTGCAAAGACGCTGTGTCCCTTCCTCCTTGGGGACAGGACTCCTGTCAGAACCATTTTCTCAGTTGTCCTGATCTGTACCAACATATTCTAGTGATTTACTGGAGTTGTGTTGGACTCTTGAAATGGACTGCAGAATTGCCTAGTGATGTTTTCTTGGCTCACTGTCCAGACTGAAGATTTATTAAATATTTTATGAGTATTTAAAGGAGACTTTTTAAAAGAAAAATACCCTAGAAGCATTGGCTATGATTTATGGCTTTTGAAACTCCAGAGTCAGAATGAGGAAGAGATTGAGAACATACCAAGGATAATTCTTCCTTCTTGTTTCTCACTTCATCTAGCAGGAAAGTAAAACTGACCCTCTGTTGCCACAATCTGATTATTTTCTCTGTGTCACTGAGTAACATGATTTTCATCCTGACTCTGGATGCAGTAAGGCATCTGACCAGCACATAAAAACTTTCTGATTTTCATGCTTATTCCTGAAATGCATAGAGAGAAAAAATAGTGCAGCGGTGAGTCTTGTTGGTCTGTACTGCTGCAATGCTTAGAGTTTCAGCCAGAGCATCTCTGTTTATGCACAGTTAGCCTGTACAAACTGGACATGAAAACCACTGTGCACTGGTCTTTGTGCCCCAGTCTCATTTTTTTGCAGAATTTCTCCACCTGAATTCACTTCATTACGATTTATTTCAGGGCAATATCCAAAACAGAAATATAAAAGTTTCCACACATAAGCTATTAATATATACAAGAAGAACCACTGTAGGGCCCCAGTATTTTGAATGGATTAGAATTTTTTAGTGTTATACATGCCTTCAGTGAAAAGAAGAATGATACAAGAATGTAAGAGAATGATACAAATTCTCATCAGAAATTCTGCATTTTTGTACCCCAAGAGTCGTTGCTAAAACTAGAAACTACTCTGAGTCTTTCAGTGTAAGTACTGAAGTTTTCTAACTTCTATTTTGCTTATTAACTGTTTTGTTAATGTCACTTTTAAAATCGGATTCTCTGCAGTTAAGTCAATTTATAGCAGGTCAAGTCAAGTTAAATCAATAGCAGCAGGTCAATTTATAGCATATTTTATGTGAAATTATTTAATCTAAAAGTATGTAATATGGGTTTATTTTACATAAAGAAATTAAATTTTGTGTAAAAAATCCTCTGCTAAAAGGCGATTTGGAAGGGCTAAGAAAATTCTGTCACTCTATTTACAGTTCAGCAACAAAACAACTGCCCTCCTTATCACAGCTCACATATTTTCCTTTTGTGCTTGCTTTTACAAACCATGAAATTTGCAATTGTAGTACTTTACATAGAGATATAGGGAAATGTCTAGGAGACAATTTCTGAGAGCAGAGAAACATATGAAACACCTTCTAATAGTAGAATAGGGGTTTAATTTCTGTTGAAGCAGACCAATAATATAATTACAACTTGAAACCTTGATTTAAAATCTTCCATATGATAGATTGTAGATACACATAAAAATTATTTATAGTACTATAGCAGCAATCATTAAGAGAAAAATCTTAACGGATTGAGAGAAAGCCAGTCTGAGAGCTGGGACTTATTTTGCATTCTGGGCAGAAGGACAAATCTCACAGTGTCTGTCAAAACTGGTAAAAGAAGCAGCTGAATAAAGTAACTCACAAAACATACATGGTAACACTCTCTGAAGATGAAATTTTTGAACACCCTTGGGCAATATTCTTCTACAAAATTCTTGTCTTGTAATGAACAGAGTTCTTAGGTAGTCAAGGTGTTAATGGAGAATTTTCTAAATCACTGCATTTTGAATAGTTTTGAATTCTTTAATACTCACACAGTCAAGTCATGTTGAGACTGGCTACAAAATGGGCACATAATTTTAATAGGAGAAGTCCCTAAAGATGCGAAATACCACTGACAGCGAAGCCCCAAATGGTACTGCTACTCATCCTCACTAGTAGTTACTCCTTGACTAGACCCTTGAAAACATTAGAAGCATTTTAGAAAAAACTGCTACTTAGTCTGTGTATTATGTGAGTAAAAGGAATGAACAGCTTGTCTAGCCAATCCCAAACCTTTTAGCAAGGGCACAACAGTGCAATAGTTGTAGATACATGGCTTTTTTGGCAACTGATCAACAGCTCCAGCACTGTAATCGGCTTGCAGCCTTGGCATTTACAGTGGCCTATGCTGCACTGATCCCCAAGCCTTGCCAACAGTAGCAAATCACGAGAACATGCAATCTAGAAGAGCTTTGAGGTTGGAAATGCCCCACATTTCATTCAGAGGTGAAAGGTACAGCTGTGACCAATTCTTCATTTTAATCTTTGTCTCAGTAGGTAGCCTGTGCTCACTGAAAGACTGCTGTATCAGACAAAGTGCTGCAGAAAAAAACCCCTTCTCTCAGTTGTGTATTAAAATTTAGTGGAAGGTTACCTGTAACCAGGACTAACATACAGCAGACTGTGCTCATCATATTTCAGCTATAGGCTCCTATATTGGTATGCTGATCCAAGAGTCAGGGACTATGGCATGCCTGTCAAAGCAGCTGTCTTTCTGCACACTTGAAAGTGTGGCTTGAAAAGCCAGTTGCTCATAATGGTGTAAGTGATGAGTTACTTATCTGGTAATGCACTGGCAGTGGAGAATCATTACAACGAGCAGTAAATTACTTAAAACAGCATATTGTCACAGTTTAATTCTATAACTAGCATAGACAACAGCCATGTTCAAATTTGTAAGTATAGGGAACTTTGGCCTGTCTAAATTTGTCCTAATATCTTGCTCACCCAGCCTATATTTAATTCCCTAGGTCACGTGTTTGCCAATGCCTAGTTTTACACTTAGGATCTCTGAACTTCTGAGGCCAATAGAATATTCTGCATGGCTTAGACCTGGAAATTTATGCATAATTAGATTGACTTTTGGCCTGATCTTATGGGGCAGTGGGTGACATCTGCTCAGGGCACTTGCAACTCATGGAATCCAGTGTATCATCTAGGTGAGCTTCTCAAAGAAAGCTTGTGGAGTTGTAGAGTACAAGTACAGTAATAGTACCTTTTTTATGCTTGAACCCTGTGTGCTCAAAGCCACTCATGTAAGTTGCACCTTGCAGTGCAATTTTCATGCAGGATAACTCCTGCAGAATGAAGTAAACTGGAGCCGTGTCTTGGTGGGAAGCAATGCTCCACAGCAAGTGTAGAAATATAGAAAAATGCCTTGCATTTGGGAAGTGGCACATGACCAGTGTTCTGGCTGGAGGCTGGAATCCTGGCTAGATACCAGTTTACACAACTTCCCAGGGGCTCTGCAGACAGAAGCACCACTTAACCTTGCCATGGTCTTAACAAGCAGAGAGATTTGCACCCTGCATTACTTGAAATTGTGAATGGAACAATGTACCTTGCTAGGTAGCACAGAGATGGTATGTGCGGTTGTTTGTGTGTGGCAAGTAAGATCTTTCTCACCTGATACCTGTAGCCAGGTAAGGTGTTGCTGGCAAAGAAGAAGAAGAAATAGTGTGTCAAGCTGTTAGTGATGATAACTTTTGGGTTTGCCTAGTGATACTAGAGAAGCGATGTGAGAAATGTCTCATGTTAGAGACAACATGTGGGACAATTTCCTCCATTATTCCTTCTGCTTTTTTCTGAAAATGTAGTAATTGTGTTTGTCTGTGAAAACGAATATCTTTTTGAGGAAGTCTGGCATTCTCAGCTTTCCAAGAACTCACCCAAATCACAAAACCGTAAACTGAAGCTGTCTTCAACATTTTGTGAACCGTGCTTTTTTTCTCAGAGAGAAAACCCGTGCAAAGAGATAATGCAAACACAAACTGCTTGAATCCTGATTTGCAAATAGCATGTTAAACCTGATTAATGTAGTGACTGCACGATGTAGACACCTTCACTTAAGATTATTTTTCAAGCTATCATGGCTGCTAACTCTTGTACATTTTCAATACATGCGAAAAACAAGACAAATAGTTTGTCAAGTTACCAAATTACACATCTGGATTTTGTTTTTAAACAGTCTGCTATTTAAAGTGCTGAACATGTTTTTATAGTACTTTTCAGCAACTACTCAAGCCCTTGAAGGTGCTACCTGAGGATGATTGAGAGTTTACCACCACTATCTCGAGTGAGACTCAGAGATCCAGGAAGATGAGGAAGGTCCAGGAGCAAAAGAATTCTTACTGTCTTATTTTTAACTCATTCCTTCAGTTAAATTTATGTCGTTCCCATTTATTGAATCTGTTATTTAATCACATTGCCTTGTTTAGCTCTCCAAATGTCCTGTTAAGGGGCAATAAGCACTTTAAAACACAGTGCCTCTTCATTATTAATTCAGAAAATGAAATTCACAAGGCCTAGAAATATGTTCGGGTTTTCAGTTTTATCTTTATCACTGCATTTACTAAGATCAATAGGAGAAATAGCGTTGATATAGAAGTTGCATTTCATTAAAATTTTAACCTGATATGATGACTTTCATTCTGTTCCTACTGTTGCCCTAAGTGATACATTTCTCTGTAAAATTCTCTAGTTGCTCTTACTGAACATTCTGTGACACAAAATAGGTAAAGTTATATCCACAGACATTGGATGAAATAACTTGTTCTGCAGACCCACTGAAATCCATCACCTGAGGAATGAGCTTGGCCAACTGGTTCAATCTTTGCTGTCACTTGCCGTATGGAGATCCAAATTTCATTTGATAAATCACAGCATCATACATCATCCCATTTTGGAAGGAACCTTTGACGTTCAACCTTTCACAGTACCCTAAGCAGTCTTGCAAGGACCCAGAATTTGACATAAGGTTAAATTCAGGTGGTATACTGCAGCTCATCTGCAAAACATCCAGGAGAGTGTGACATTCAGCTCTTGAAAAGGTATTCGTATTATGAAAATAGTAAAATGGGTTTATCTGTTATTATTATAAAATCAAAGCCAAGAGATTTCATCTAATTTGGGATCTCACAGAGTAAAGCATTCTACAGCTATGCAGCAAGCTCTGTCAGGAGCTTGGGACTTACATTATTATCTTAATAGAAAAGAAAGAGGAAGAGGAAAACACAGTGACCCTAAACACCTTGTAGCAGGTCCATGAATGTAGCAGGTCCATTTTTTTTCTATGACTTCATCTGCCACGTGATCTCATCAATACAAGCAGATGAAGTTAACATCTTGTCACATGAACCTTCCTCTACGTGTACTTTATATGTGTGTGTCTGTGTGCATGTGGAGTTATGCAGACACGTACCTACATATTTCCATACAAATGGTTTTTAAGCCTTTTTGTTTCGATAAGATGTTTTGCCCCTAAGTATTGACTTTTGTGAGAAACAGAAATATATTGACTATCTCCTTTCAGGATAAATTGTGGGGTTTTTTTATCCTTTCTATTTCTTGTTTATTTACTGCTTTAGTAACTTCACTTGTCTTTTTGTCTGCAAAATAGTGAAGAAAAAAACAATCTAAACAACAGCACTTCAAGGGCAAGCTTGGTGCCACCACACCGTGGCATGATTTTTTTTAACCCTCATCTCTGTTTTTTTCAGCTATGCTGCACAGGCTCAAACCACTATATCACAATTATTTACAAAGGCAGAGGTTATATCTCTGCCCTTGCCAAGATACACAGGCATGTGGATACGTAAACTACTATCATAGTACTTTTGAAAATGGTAAGGAAATTAGGTACCTAATGGCATGTTTGGACAATATATACATTAAAACTCCAATTATTAGATATCAATAAATAATTTCAATAACACATAAAATGCAATATATAATTTGACAATTCATAGATGCAGTTATTTACATTAGGGCAGCAATGCCTAGTGTTTTAAAAGCTGTAATTGGGGCAATCAGTATGGAAAGTTCACATCTGTCCTGATGCAAGACCTTATGTAATCCTCAGTTCTGGATGTTCAAGCCATCACTGGAGATCTGCTTGGTGTGTGATGACAAGAAGACTATTTTCAACATTTTGTAAGGGCAATAATACTCTTGATCCCCTCCTATCTGCTCTCTCTCTGCTCGGCTTCTCACCCTGCCCCTCATCTTTCACCTAAGCTTGAGCAAAGGTGTATTTATACGTACCTAATACTGAGGAGCTGAAAGTGCACAGACTGGCTCAGCTACAGAGCATGTTTGTTCAACCATTCAATACAATGCTCTATTAAGTATTTAGGCATTTACTTAATTTCCAAGTACTATATCATCAAGAATGGTTTAAGGTTGTCTTTTTCTATTAGCACACCCCCAAGGTGAGACCAAAGGCCTGCATTTTTAGAGGCCCTACTCTGCTCTAAATAACTTTGACAGCTTCTTTCCTTTTCCAAAGGGATGTTTGGAAACAGTATTCCTGCAGGTGTGGTACGCCACAACAATCTGCAGAAAAATCTCAGCTATTTCTGCCTTGATGTGTGTAACTCTGCCCCTTCACCAGAGACTTGCCATCTGGAGTACCATCAGCAGTGATGCAGGTTTGTGTGGCTCACTGCCACTGATGGCAGCTTCTACCAGGCTGTGAGAGAGCTGGCCCAGGTCTGCCAAAACCTGTGGGAGGAGATGTCAAACCACCTCTCAGCAGACTTATGGTCAGGGAGCTCTGATCCATTCGCATGCACATTCATGTGTGCATATGCACGTGGAGCCTTTTCCTCAGGAATTCTTTCCATTGCTGTGGCCCTCCACTGAATGAAGCTCAACAACTTTGAAGTACCAGTGTTTGGATGGGAGTGCTGGCAGGAAAGTAGCCAAAACCTACCAACATTTCTCATAGAATTTTATGTTTAATTGGTAAATTGAAGCCATGTACAAAGCAAGTTTCTGTTTTGTTCCAGCATGTCTTTAAATTTTGAGAATTTTTTATGTAATCAATTACCATAAAGTACAGCTCCCAGCACAAAGCATAGCAATGACCATGAAACTCTGCAGTACCCTATGCTGCTGAACTACACTGTTTTGCATTTCTTTGCCTTCTATTTGAAGACAAGAATCCCTACAGCATTTTTTTTTCATTTTGGTGATGGAAACTACACGATGATTCAGTCCAGTATCTCTTCTGATGTCAAACTACTGGCATGCAGGATCTGTGAGAAATATTCAGTTTGACACCTTACTGTATTTTGTAGCTGACAGAAAATAAAAGACCTGTGGGGCTTTTTGAAGCAATAGCAAATGACCATAAAAAATTAAAATGGACATGAGCACTGAAACTTCAGGTGTAATAGCTGAGTTTGAACATCACATCCACTTAAACACATGCCCCAAAGGCATTTCCTTGAGGACTGGAAATTCAAACTGAGATAGACTTGTATAGACTAAATAGACTGAAACCCCTGCTATTTAGATTTAGCAAATGTGACTTATGCCACATGGTTTATGACTTATGTGACTTATGGCTGATGGCTTCTACGTTTGAGATACTGCTGCTTTCTGTGTCTGAGAGGTCTGTTCTGCAGAGACAAGTCGATCTTTTAGAGGGGGCTGTTACAATCTGCAGCAGAAGATAGACATAGGGTTGGCCCTATTTCTAATACAGCTGAAAATGTTGCATGTGGAAGTTTCTTGTTGTAGAGAGACATTGGTACTCTGAGAAGTGGTCTAGATGGAGGTGTATATGAATTCAGGTGTATCTCCAGCTAAAGTGGATTTAGATACTAATATTACATCTTGTGATTAAAAGGGAAGTTGCTGTTTCTTGTGCTGTCATTTTCTTTTCAGATTTAGAAAACATTAGCAGGAAATGTTAATCAGCTTAGCCATCTGAGAATTTACATTAAAATTATGTTTTTCAGGAAATGTGAGCAAGCTTTCACACATTTTATTTTCATGAAAAAATACATTTTTTTCAGATTCACATTAAAATTCCATTTTACAACAAAGGGATTATTTTCTGGTCATCCATAGCATGCAATGTTTTATTTTGTTTAAATTTTATTTTAAAACAGCTGTATCAAAAGTAACTGGTCTGTAACTGGGAATGACACTAGAAATGGGCATTAAAACATCAAACAAAAAACCAGAAAAAAATTATAATGAAAACCCCACTATTATAATTAAAATTTTTTAAAGATCTACTTAATTATACTTAAAAATAACTGGCTTTTTAAAAAAATAAGCACTGCATAAGAAGAGGGAAAACTGATAAATTCTACTAAGCTATTGTTATCAGGAGTTACAGTGATGGCTTTCTTTCCTAAGTCTGAGAAATATATGTCAAGTTTTGTTGCTATTGTTGCAAAGCACTATCAAAATCCAGGATGATAACAATAAAAAACCTAAGTTTTGAGAAGCTTTTATAGACGCAGTGTTTGAGAACACAACCACTGGTATGGTCCAGAAGATCACTTTAACAGGTATAAAAGCTGAAGATTTAGAAAGAGACTGAGTGTTTAGACATCATATGGCATACTTTTTAGTAGGAAACAGTTCACATTTTCTCCTTGTAGATCCCTAATCGAAGATGGGCTGAACTGAGGATGAAACAGGTCTGAAAATATGTAGCAATTAAATATGGCAATTAAAGGGTTAAAGCCAGAGCTATAGGTCAACTGTAATGCAACTATCAGTCAAATGACATTATAGTAATATTATACTTTCCCTTTATATATTGTAGCTTCTTCCCACACAAACGTTTTTTAAAAACTTACTAATATGAAGCACTTGGCATTGCCAGTTGGTTCCTGTGTTTTGTTAGTAATGTATCTGCCTGGGGACTACACTGACTCTCTGACTGTTCAGTGTCTCATGCGACTGGCTGTGCATATTTTCCCGTCTCAGGTCTGTGGGACTAGAAGTGAATATACTGGTGACTTCAGGGAAACTTCTACTCTGAATAAAGGCTGTTGAGGATGCACAAGTCAATGAACAGATTTCCGAGGAGCACTGTAGATGCCCTATCTTTGGATAAATGCAAGCCCAAACTCTGCATGGCCCAGCAGGCTCCTCTTGGTGACCCTGCTTTGAGCAGGAGGTCCCTTCCAATCTCAACCATTTTGTGACTCAGCAGAGATCCTTTGGCTTTTACAGCTCTGAAGGGAATTGAGTGCCTTTGGAAATAAATGCCAGCATCTTGGTTGTCTCTCACTG
Organism: Origma solitaria; assembly: GCA_013397895.1. Taxonomy (NCBI): domain Eukaryota; kingdom Metazoa; phylum Chordata; class Aves; order Passeriformes; family Acanthizidae; genus Origma; species Origma solitaria. Next base: position 287,193 of record VZRL01006365.1, read on the forward strand.
AGTTGAATAAATCTGCAAAGGCACTGACAGCCTGAAAGCATAGATCTTACGGGAATTTTCAAAACAGCTGAGTATACAATAGCGGGCAACAGATCAGGAAGCTGTTTGATATTCTGTCAGGTCCCTTCCATGTCAATGGCTTGTCTTAACTTTCATGGTCCTACATTTCTTATCACAAACTTAAGAAGATGGCATTTTTCTTTTGTGATTATGATTGCGTATACATAACACTGTGTAAATACATATGAAATGATAAATCTCATTGCCCACATTTGGTGAAATGCAATGGACCTTAACAGGTGACTCCTGCGATGCTATACGACATGCAGCTCTTTTAAAATGAGAATTTAAAGTGGCAGTCTCTTTAAGGCCATATAGTCAAAAAAGCACCAAGATGCTTAGGTTGCGTTTATGGCGACTGCTTAGTTAAATAGTTTCCTCTGAGTTAACATTTAAATACCCTGGTTCCCAAGTGTGTGGCTCCATAGCAGACTTGCCCCCTCTGGTCTTAACAAATATAATGATGTAATAAAGTCTTTCTGTCAGCTGCAACATTATAATGGTTTGAGTAAAACATTTTCTCTTTCTTTTATAAAATAGCTAATGCACAGAGCTGATTTGAAATCAATAGCATTTTGCCCATTGAATCAGAAACTGCAGTGCATTGTAAAGAAGACACAGAAAAAGCCTTTCTTAGTAATGAAAAGTGAACATTTAGGTCTTGAACAGCTACTATGAATCCTCCTGTAGAACAGCTGCTATCATTGCCTCAGAGTTCTCTGTAATTGCAACACATAGGCAGTTCACAAGTGCTTCTTTGCCTTGTGCTTCTAGTTTGAGGAAATTGTCCAGAAATCAATTCATTAAAAGTATAGGTTTTGTGTAAAATGAAATTCTGATGAAGGTTGTCTTTGTATCTGCAACATTTTTTAAAATTTATGGAAACAGTGAAATGAGAGAAGAAAAATCTGTCTTACTCCTAACATAATAAACAACGCAATAAATACTTACAAACAATAGGCTATCCTTAAACTGTACTTGTCAGATCTTAACAGCCCTAAGAAAAGCACAGATGGTGTTGAGAGGTATCCTGTGAAAGGAGCCTTATCTGCTGCTGCCTACCCCAGGCTGTAGTGACTCTGAGTCTGGAAGTGAATGTGTGGCAAGCTCTGCCAAGATTTTGCAGCAAATTAAAATGGAATAACTGAATATATTTGTCAGTATCAGAACACTCAAGCACTTGGATGGTCTCTATGTTGTGTGAATTTTCTAACTGGAATGTAGAATTTGGCTACCATTACATGGAGTGGTTTAAGAGTTTTTTTCTGGATTTAGCCCAGTGACAGGCAAGGCTGCTGCTGCTGTAAATCTTGGAGTGTTATGAAAGGATCTCTGCTAGGCTGACTACACCAGCAGGGAAAAATGAAGAGCTTTAATCATGAAAGCTCATCTCCAGCTAAAGAGCAGAACCAATGGTATGAACAGCTGGAGCAACCCTGACAGAGCTGCTACTGAGCTGTCTTCATATTCCCATTAACCCCATGCCCTCCAGCCGCTCCATTCTCCTGTCTTGCTAATGCTCATCAAGATCACAATGCTCCCATATTTCCAGTATTTAGACAATGCAAATGGGTGAAATGTGAAGACCAGTGGGAGTTTTGCCATTGCTATCCACCAGTACCCCAATGGTGATGATGTTTAATTCAGTTTGAGATGAATCTGGCATAGAAACAGATGCACAGTAGTGCCCAACCACTCATGTCTGACAGCCTTACCAGTTCAACAGGTTAGACGACAGATTCTAATATGAATGACACAATGCCATAGCCCTGTGCACAACAAAAGTTGGCAGGTGGGAACATAACTGTGCCACCTTCTTCAAGGCCAGAGCTCTTTCAAAGTGGCCCACAGGTGGCTGGGATTCCAAGATCCTTGCTTTGCAGATCATCCACTGGCAATGCTTTCAGATCAACGGTACACCACTGTTCAGAGCCCTGCTCCTCTCCTCCTGCTCATCCTCACCACACAAATGTGCAACATAGCTTCTCTGTTGGCTTGCACAACTATAAGGCTCAGCCTTGTGCCTTCCTTGCCGAGGAAAGCATTCCAGCACGGGTGTAGTTGATCAGCTCCTGTGCCCTGGCTCGTCCTGTGGTCATGTTTGTACTTCACCAAGAAGCTTCACCTTAATGTGAGTTGTCTCACTCTGCCAAAGCTGACTAGAAATCACAGTGTCTTCTCAAGACTAGCAAGTTTTCTGGACAAGCTCTCTATATGAAGCCCACAAGGTGGAGAGTGTGGAGGTCTAACTACCCTCACCGGATAAAAACTGTAGCCTGGGTAACCAGAGGAAGTATTTTCTCGTAGTTTAGTATTTAGTGGATTAGCCAGACTTGGTACATTTTGCTAAGGGACTTCCCAGTCTAAAACAAAATTTACAAAAATAAAATGATTTATTGGAAAGTTAGGGTTGGAAGCACTTTATGGCATTCTAATGGCAACACCAAGCATTTATATATAAGCTTAAACTCTGAAAAAAAAATTCCAAAAAATACCTTCTAGGAATCAAAACCATCCTAAATTTTGCTGTGTGATAGACTACTGAGGGTCATTCTCTTAGCCAGTTTTTCTGGAATATCACAATGACTGACAATGACTTTCCTCTTGTAAACAATTTTTTGAACTCGAATAGTGAAACTATCCTTTAAAAAAATTAATTGCTACTTTCTAGAAAATTGCTTTGTTATTTTTGCAACCATTATTCTTTTATTAAGTGATCGGATTACTTCAAAATATTACAGTTTTTCACTGTACATATAAACAGAAAGATGACTTTTCCCCTCTCTAGTTGAAACACTTCTTAGTTTTCCATCTTTTTTTCCCAACAGAATAGTAAACTCATCACATTTTAAATAATTTGATTTAGTAAAGTATCTCTCTAATAGATGGAACGTAGTATCAGAAATATTTCTCTCTGTGTGATATCCAGATTAAATAGTTGTTGATCTGACACATATTTGTATGAAGTCAGTATTTCTTAAAAGAGCTATATGATTAAACACTCTTCCATTAGATCAGATTAGATTAGGAACATTCATTCTTCAGAGGTACTCATGTTTTTTAAAATGCAGAGAACAAAAGCGATCAGTGCCTCCAGACACTGGAATGAGTAAAGAAGCTGATAGGAATGTTTCTATGTTATTCACTTACCATGTAGTCAATAATATGAATAATGTGATATTACTTTAAATGCTGGCAAAATTTGCTTTAATATAATAATTAATAAATAATTTTTCTAATTGAATAAAAATAATGGGCAAATTCTGCAAACAGAATTAGAGAGTCACAGTAACTGTAATAAAAATATGTTAGAATTATCAGAATAACAGAACTTCTGTTTCAAAGAAATAATCTAGGAACACATAGTTTTCATATAATATTTTTATATGTATCTATATAACTAATTATATATTATAAAATAGATACTCATTTTTATATGCTTATAAAAATGAGGCTTTTGGGAAGGGGCATATAACAATATTTCTCTGTGTCATAATATGAGTGGTGGATTTCTCTTCCTCTTTCAAGATTTAAAAAAAAAGTATAACAAGAAAATATTTGAAAAATAACATCCATGAAGTTGCAGCACCAGTGCATAAGATTTACACAGATCCTTCTGTGTGTGACAGAATGCTTTTTCCATATTAAAAATGATAACTCTAAAAACATCACATTTTCTAGCAACTGATCCCATCCCTTGACACTGGGAAAACCCCCCGTGTTTTGGAAAAGTGCATAAGATGTAATAATGCTCTATTCTTAGAAATCTGATGATGTGCTGCGAGAAGCTTAAAAGCAGTGATGCATTGTCAACAGGAATGTAGAAGGGCTTTTGTGTTCCTAGAGAGGCTAAAGCCATTCTTTCCTCTCCTAAAAAAAAAAAAAAAAAAAAAAAAAAAAAAAAAAAAAAAAAAAAAAAAAAAAAAAAAAAAGGGAAAAAAAAAAAGTTGTAAC
>VZRL01006365.1:291261-406753 GCA_013397895.1 Origma solitaria
GACAGTAGAAAGTAAACCAGAAATGGAACATGAACACAGCTGTTACAGCTCTGCTGTGTAAGAGGGAAAAAAAAATCATCTGTACGTTTGTTTACACAGTCTCTGACATTTGGTCAGGCCACACAGCTCCCAGCTGAAGCGAAATACAAAAACCACATGCTGCTGGCACGCTCGGTGCGAGAGGCTGAGGCGCCCCGAGCTGGCGTCCGTGTGAGCGAGCAGAGACCCGAGTGACCGCGGCAGTGTCCAGCACTGACCCCGGCTCAGTGTCCCGCTGCCCGAGCCGCCCGCTGCGGAGGGACGGGGCAGGTCGGAGGAAGCAGAGCTGCAGAAGGGGCTTGGGGCCCTGGGAAAGGAGCCGGGACCCGGGAGGTGCCTCGGCGGCATCCCGGGGGTTGGCAGGGTTCCCGGCAGGATCCACAGGGGAAAACCCTATCTCACTGCCTGCAAGCAGCTCACACAGAGCACCTGGGCACTTGGGGGTGTTTTGCTGCTAGACAAACCTGATCAGCGCTGTCCCTTAAAGAGGGGCCCCCAGCAGCTCGGAGAATGATCTCACTATTTATTTCTGATGCCTTCTCTGAGATACCCTAATTTTAAAGTACCATAAAATGCAAATTGTGGTCTCACTGCGTACCGCTTCATGATCCCTAAAAGTTTTCCAGAGAATGCTGAGAGAATATTAATCTATTGACTGCAGAGATGACATCCGTAATTCCTTTTTTTTCGGGAACTGAAGAAGTAGTCCACAGGTCCCCAGGGGCCAGATGCATGGATCCTAAGTGTTGTTAGAAAACAATAGCAAACCTATTTCTGCAAATTATTATATCTTCTCATTAGTTTTAATTTGTGTCTATATGTTAGAAAAAGTGTGAAAGCAAACTTGATTCTATCTAGATGTAAGAAGTTCCAGCTACTTGCTATGACATCATGGTTCAGTCATTTAATTCCTGGACATTCTTCAGAGAGAGGTAAAATCAACATCCACTTGGTGGAATTTGTTTGCTTTTCTGTTCATCCTTCCATTGTTTTTCCAGTCCATCTAGATTTCTACAGGAAAACAGTATTTGTTTTCTTTTGGAAGTTGACAGAAAGTACAACATGTTATCCATAAAATAAGTGGAGGCCTTATGTGTTGCTGAGCTTCATGAGCCAGATTCCATCAACAATTAGCTGTAAGTTGTACCTATACAGTTAGCACATGCGTATCACCTCTCCTTCCCTCTTCAAATAAACTAAATGTAGAAATAATAACATATAGAAATAACATATTAACAAAAATTGTCCACTTTTTTTCTTTCCCCCCAGGTTTGTTTCCGATCCTGTAGGCTTTGATCTAACTTGCAGGAAAAGGAATGCATAGATCAAAGCAAAATCTGCAATGAAATTCTAATAACATAATGTGTCTACAGGTCACATTAGACATACAAGCAGGAGGATTGAATTTGAGTATGATTTTAAAACTTGTTGATGAGAATGTATAAAAATATACTTACATAAACATGTTTTTCTCAATTCCAAGCCACTTTGAGCTAATTTAGAATTACTCTGGAGACTCTGTGGTGCAGTAGATCAGATTGTAATTTAAATGACATCACGGTGACCAAGTAGTGTCAGTGATTAATATCTAAATATATAGACAAAAATTGTAGCTGAGATGCCTAGTATGTTGAACCCTTGGAGAGAAACAATCTAAAAACTTGTCTGGAACGTGGTGATTTCACCACCCCCTGGGTCAGAGCCTGCTGACAGTTACAGATGTGGAAATCTGTTCATAGCTATATGACAAAGCACTCCTCTAACCACAGACAAGTTCAGACTTGGCATGATGGGTTGCAGAACAACTTTATCCATCACAAAAGTGAGATGCCAGGGTCCTAAAGAGCAAGAGTGAGATCACCAAAAGCTGTCGATGAGTGAGCACAGCCTTGCGAGAATACTCCTTGCTGGAGTATACTGACCAAGGACCTTTCTGTATCCTTGGTGGAACTCCATTTAGTTAAAGTAGAAGTGTCACACTGAAATCAGTCCTATGGACCGAGTAGTTTTCCAGTGGTTGGGTCTGGGAGAAGGCTCACCCCAGAGCACAGCCTGGAAGAGAGGCACGGAAATTATGCAGTCTATTTAAGCCTCTGATAGCAATGTCTGATAGAATGTAAAAATGCAGCTAGATATCACGGCAATAAACTTATGATGCTGTAATTGAAATAAATTCACAAAAACCTTTGTTAATGCTGTTTTAAATTTCATTTAGTGTATTTTGCAGCATTAAGTAATAAATATCCTACTTCAAAGCTCAATAAGGAAATTAATAAGAATACTGCATGTGAAAATGACAGAAGAATCTGAAATAGTCTGGTGACTTGTCATTCTTGACTTAATGTATGTCTGTTGAGGAAAAGACATGATATCAATATTCTGAGATTATTGAAAGTCTGAGAAATGTCTGGCAATATACCCAGTACACCTAAGAATTACATTTGTCTTTCTAGTTCAGAACTCAGAGGTAAAAGCCCCCATCATCTGGACACAGACTACCAGGACAGGAGCAGTGTGGCTTTGATTCTACTGTTATTCTATGTGAGTTATTCTAAGTGTGCTAAGAATGAAAAAGTGGGATTTATATAATTCTCGTTTCCTTTTTCAGAGAAAGAGCAAGTGGCTCCCCACGGAAGTGACTCACTCTGACACTTTACCCTGCCGTGTCCTCAGTGAGGTCTCCTGCAGGGTGGGCTGTGTGTTAGAGCCGTCTTACTCTCTGTGGAGAAAGAAAAAGCAGAATGTGGGGGAATTGTTTTGCTAAATATCATCTGTAGGGACTTTCAGGAGCTCCTAAACTGCATCATGTTGAGGTACTTGGTAGGGCAGGGCTGAACAGAGATGAGCACTGTTCTCTCTGTCAAGGCCTTGACTGTGCCCCCAAGCAGTGACCAAAAGCCACTCCCCCAAAATGAGGCAGAGATCGACAGCTCTCCTTTAACACTTCATAGTCTCAGAGTTTGGCTTCGATGTCCTTTTACATCACTGCTTAAAAGGTCAATACAAGATCTTGTAAAGAGAAACGAAGAAAAAAATTTATTGTCAGAGAAAAGACAATAATCACTAAGCAAACCAAGGACCTCAACTGTCCAAAACTGTCAAACCAGTGAAGATTTGATCTGAAAAACATATGCTGCATATTCTACTATTTCCCTCACGGAGACAGCAGTCCTGAGAATGATGGGTTTGTATCTTCACTGCAAGTACGAAATATCTAAAATCTATCATTTGTTATGCATACTGAGAAGAGATTCATTCCCATAACTGTCAACACATTTCAAAGTTTAGTGCTTATATTTACAGTACTAAGGGTGTAATGATAATTGATAAGGAATGTAAACCTTTTTGCTGCTTTGAGGTTAATGACAGGATAGGCTGAAAGACAGGTCAAGATGGTTGAAGTTGTTCAAGAGAAATGAAAGGTCCAGCTGGTCACAAAGAGTGCTCTGGCTCACATATGCACTCCAAACTGTGGAGTACTGCTTCAAATTAATTTTCTTGTATCTTTTGAATCTGTAGCCCTTGCTTTTCCGCTTAGAGAAGAACAATGTAAACATTTTGCTTTTTAAGTTACATGCCCCTGATTAAGCAAGTATGTAATTGTTTGGCTTTTAAAATTGTTACTTCAGATCTTAATTATGGAACTTCATTGAAATAAACAAGGACACTTCAACAGATTAAGCAGTCTTTTCTTCTTGCTGTAAAAGATTTAATCAAATTCGCTACATCAAATATATTTCAGTAGCAACATCTGATTTGACAAACACAAGATTAAGCTTTTGCTGCTAGAACGTGGAAATGCAACTCAGCTAAACAAAGTGGAGCTGTGCTGTCTGTGTCAGCAGGGGGTTTGACCCCAAGGCTTCATCATCTAGATTGTGAACTCCTGATGTGAGGAACTATCTTTCTGTTTGTTTGAGAGATCCTTCAGCTTCTTTATAAATAATAAATAAAATCTCAACTCGAAGCGGCAGGGAAGAGGAATACTCATTGTGAAAGAGAGGGGCTTTGTACAAACACAGAAAGTCCCCACTTCACCTACCTTACAGGGCCTTACAAATTAAAAAGAATAGTTAAAGTATTTATTATGTATATTGGTCTTTAAATAAAGCTTTGAACTGTGTGTATTTAGATCCCTGGAGATATTTTAGCATAGGTGCTCCAGACAATCCAGGACAGATGGTCCTGCAGATCCAAATGTATTTCTCAGGTTTTGGGTAAATACAACGAAGAAAATAAAATATGGAACAAACTTTTATGGTCCGTTTTTCAGACATGCTTGGGAGAGGATTTACTGTGAAGGGTCCGGGAAGATAAATGTCTCACTGCTACCTTCTGGCCGTGTATCTCACCAGGATGCCAATGGTGATGCCAATGAAACCATCACCTCTCGGAGTACCGTGACCATCCTGGTACCTTCCCACCTGGAGGCAGCTGACCTGCATGCAAACCTGCCTTACACAGACAAATCAAACAGCCAAAAATTTGCTTTAACTTACCAATACCAAACAGCTAAGCAGTGTAGCTCTAAGAATTAAGCACAATTGGTCACATTTGCAAGTAATTGGTGGGATTTTTACTCTAAATTTAAATAAAATAGAATGTGGGAAATAATAGTCTTGACATTAGCAGTCAAGTATCACTCTCTCTTGGAGCAACCTGAGAATATGGCTAAACATGAGCTTCAGTAGAGTGATGAATACGAGCAAATCACAAAGCAATGACTTTACAGAACTGAACTTGTTTGAATACTCATTAAACAAATATATAAAGGTTGTAATACAGTCAAGTTATTAGTGGGAATTTGCAAGACCCCTCCTGCTGCAGAAATTATTGGAAGATGATAATCACAGTATATTTTTTCCAGCACAGACCAACAAAATCCTAAGAATTATATACAGGGGAAATTTATCGGGGTGAGATGTAATTCTAATTTATTCCCACAGAAAATGTTAACAAGAAATGTGTTTCCTATAAGGACTTCTCAAATAATATATACAGTTAATTGCTTTGAGACAGATAGAAAAGTAGCTTCATTTGAAACTGAGAAGACAAGAATTACTGGGGGATTACAGATCCTTCCATAAATCTTTTAATCTTCAAAATTACATGTTAATTAGAAAATATGTTAATTATCTTATTTAAATTTATCTAATCTCAGGAAAGCTCTGAAAGCCACTGAGACTTTTGTCAGTGGTCTTTGACTGCCAAAAGTGTTAATTTGGGGTCTCACACAGAGCTTCACTGTACATTAATGTATTGTAGAGCTGTGTTAAGAGAGACATATGACCTCTTTCAGGTTGTCTAATCTGAAACTGTTTTTCTGTATCAGTGTTTTGTAGACTCAGCTTTGAAGGCCCAGGGAAAAAAAAAATGTTCTGTCTTAGGGATATGAATGTCATTAAAGATTGGATTAATTAGAAAAAGGAAGTGTACTTAGATGTACAACGGTGAATGAAATGTATTCTTCACTACTATGGAGAAGAAATTGTCAATGAATCACCAGTAATGACGGTGATGGTGACTTTACTACAGAACTGACTCAATTGTATATTGTCAAGTAGGTCTGCTTCTTTTCTAATAATGCAAAAATAATTATTGAAGGTCCAAGTGAAAAAGCAATTGTTGACAGGCTCCCCCCAACTTGCTCATAATGTGCTTCATTACTCATCATCTGATCAAATCATCTGCCTTCCAAGTGCTTGTAAAATTTACTGAGAAAAAATAGTCTTTTCCATCGCCCTAAAGGGCAGACAAGATTAAAAAAAAATCCTTCTGTTAAAAAAGGTGCTTCAATAGAAGAAACACTTTTTTCTTTATATAGATAATCTCAGAGAAGAATGGAATGTTACATTACTGTGAGTGGAATAAGAATTGTGTGCTTCTCAAAAAATTAAGAACCATCCAGAATACATGATCAGTAAAAGACCAATAAGACCCAGCAATTTAATCAGAGAATTTAGTTCGTTTTGCTGAAATGTCCAAGAACTGATTTTTCTCAAACTTATTCAGCCAATTTCAGTTTGTGCCAAAGGATTACATGGAATTAAGCCAAACCTTATCAATTTGACTCAGTTGTTATGAAACAGTGAAACTGTAGTAGTAACATTGTTTCTCTTCCCAGAGGTGAGGGCATTTCTGATACCAATCATAAAATTCAGCTTTTGCTTAAGCATGCAAAAAAGCAATTTTACTTATGAAGAATGACGGGAATAACTCATATGAAGAGAACTCCCTACTTGTAAAAAATCAGGTAGGCTTTATTTTTGAGTTGAAATCAATGTACAATAGAATTTTTTGTTTCAGATAAGAGTGAGTGTGTGTGATTTGTTTGGTTTTTGTATAGAGGGAGGGAAGCAAAATAATTTTGTAATAGTCATAACAGCATTTTTGAACATAATTTGGCCAAACCCAGAATTTATGTTATTTGATTGGCAAATATGTACTTCTGGAGGTATTAATATTTCAAATAATCATCTACAGAAATTAGATCTATATTAAAATATTTTAAGCTGAACTAGTAGTTTTTACTCTCCCATGCTATTTGCTGAAAATTCTGTCCACTTCCATTTGGTTAAAGAATACAAAAGTTAAAAAAACTCTCAAGCCACCAACCCAAGCCTTTCATGTCTCCAAGACTGCTCTGTTCCTGAAAAAAGGCAGAGAGAAACAACACAGTTTATTCAATTCCCCAGGGTGCAGTACTTGTAGTTGATTTTGTACTTGTATTGCCAGACAATAGGGAGTTCACTGAGTGTCTGCTGACTTATGAATGTCATTGCACTCTAGGCTCAAAGAAAGTTATTTATGACCAAAGTATATCGGCACTGAAGTCTTTGTATCCATGACACTCATTAGAAGGAGAAATTTGGGAATGAGAAGCTGTCACAGAACATTGGTTACAGTAATAATAAGAGATCATACTGTGGTTTTGTAGTCTGGTGCAGGCAGAGTGTTTTCTATGAACTTCACAGCTTCCCTCCTTCATTTTCCCTGTATGTGAAATGGGAACAATGTCTCACTGCCTCAAAAGAGAATGGAAGAATTAGCAGGGTGTTTGTAAAGCACTGTACAAGAAACACAGACAGTCAATAGAAAGCCAAGTTAAATAGCCGTATTGAAAATGAAATAGAAATCTTTAGGAAAAACTCCAAGAAAAAACATCTGGCAAAGGAGGCATTGGGAGGCCTGACAGAAGGAACAGAAAGGCAGGATTATTGGTTTGTTTTTCCCTTTGTAGATCAAATCAACATGTCAGATGCAATGCAATCTGTTGTTTGCACAGGAAAAATTGGGGGAAGAAAGACTAAGAACATCTGAACTAAAGAGTGTCACAAAAATTAGCTGTGCTATGCCAAGAAGTAGATGGAGTGTGTGGATGGAAGCACAGGGATGCATGGGAGGATCTGGCATTGAGCTGCACCAGTCTCCCAGGACAGTCTCCCAGGACAGCGATAGTGTCACCCAGGATCCAGGCTGGGCTGCTTTTAAGGGTGCTTATGGGTGGATGGAAATAGCTTTTTGAGTCTCTAAAAGGAAGTGAAAAAACGTGGCGAGATGTCTAACATCTATCAGATCAACTTCGTAATATACTGGTTTGCATTCAGGTGCATCAGTGAAATGAGCGTTCAGATTGTAGAGACTTGATTTTTCCATATTGTCTTCTCCCCAGGCTCCCTGTTGTTCTTACTGAAATTTCAGCTTCCCTCTTTCTCTCTTGCCTCTTCCATTTCTTCATTTCTCCTGTACTGTCTTGCCATCTTCTGTCCTATTCCTCTTTTTCTCTTTTCTTCATTCATTTATTTCTTCTTTGCATTCCACAGTGCAACTATGCACTAATTTTCCTGAAGTCTCACCATGTGTTGTTTCTTCAGTAAATAATAACAGTGACAGCTGTTGGTTTCTCCAGTTCTCTTGCCTAGAGGTAATGTTCCTGTTTAGAGAACAAAAAACAAGCTGATGACCCAAAACCTGCAGCTATGAACAGAGACTTCATTAACAAAAATCTGACAACTAATGTAAGATAAAATAAACAAATTAATAATGCCAGATGGTGAGTTACAAGGGAGAAGATCCTTCCAAATGAACCAAAGACTTAGCAACTTAGCTCTAAGAAAGATACAGATGAGACCGATCTGAGGCAGAGTGGGAGGACCCCTAGGAGATGTAAAGAGCAACAAAACATAAAGCAGTGTCATAGTCCTGGGCATAGAGTTAATTTTCATCATGGTGACTAGTATGAAGCCACGTTTTGGACTTGTGCTAAAATAGTGTTGATAACACAGGGATATTTGGTTATTGCTCAGCAGCGCGTACACATCATCAAGGTTTTTCTGCTCCTCACACCACCCTGGCAGCGAGAAAGCTGGGGGTGCACAAGGAGTTGGGAGGGAGCACAGCCAGGACAGCTGACCCCAGCTGACCACAGGGATTTCCCATATTATATGGCATCATATTCAGCAAATACAGCAGGGGGAAGAGGGAGGAAGGAGGGCACATTTGAAGTGTTGTCATTTCCCAAATCACCACTGTGTTGCTTGAGCCCTGCTCTCCTGGGAATGGGTGAACAACTGTCTGCCCATTGAAAGTGGTGACTGAATTCCTTGTTTGTTTTGTGTATGTGGCTTTTGGTAACTTATTAAAGTGTCTTTGTTTCTACCCGTGAGTTTTCTCAAATTTTTCTTCTGATTCTCTCCCTAATCCTGCCGGTGAGGGGGTGAGTAAGCAGACGAGTGGGGCTTAATTGCCAGCTGGGTTTAAACAATGATAACCACAACAAGCAGAAAAGGGCTTGTGTTGGAGATCCATTATGGAGCACTGTAGGATCATTGTGAATGACAAGATCTGAGGATTGACATTGCCATACTGAATGGGAGACAGGGAGGCCTGTAGAAGGCTCTGTTGGTTTTGCTTGGCCCAGTTTTTCTAGTGAGTAGGGTGGGGTAAAAAGAAGGCTCCTGTGTGTCCTGTGTGAAGATTCTGGAAGTTTTTCACCATGTCCAGCAGAGCCAATCTCTGATGGCTCTGAAGATGATGGACATGCTGCTGGCCAAGCCTGGGCCAATTAGAGATGTTAGTTACGCCTCTGTGAAAACATATTTAAGAAGAAATCAAAACAATGTGAGCCCTCACTTCTTTTTGGCCAGAGGAGAAGGTAAAAATATGTGAGGGAGAACAACATGGAGGCACCAAGGTCAGTGGAGAAGGTAGGGGAGAAGGTGCTCCAGGCGTCGGAGCTGAAAACCCTCTGCCAGCCGTGGTGCAGACCGTGGGGGAGCAGGTGGTCCCCCTGCAGCCCACGGAGCCCAGGGGATGCAGAGAACCCCCACAGCCGTGGGGAGGTGCCCACGCCAGAGGAGCAGGTGATGCCTGCAGGAAGCTGTGACCCAGTGGGAGTCCCAGAGACTGAGAGTTGCAAAGGCCTTGCAAGAGAGAGAAAGGCCTTGCTCCCAGGATGGAAACAGCCTGGCCTCGGCTTGGAAGTCTGCACGCTATGGACAAGAACTTGTGCTGCAGCAAAATTTGGGCGGGTTTGCTGCTTGTGAGATTGGACCCATGCAGAAGAAGTTGGCAGAGGACTGTCTCTCGTGGGAGGGACCCCATGGCTAAGTAGAGGACTCTTCTCCTCTCTTTGGTCTGACCAAAGAAAACCCCCATACCCTGCCCCCCTCCGGAGCTGTTTGTTGGAGGGAGGGAGGGGGTGAGCTGAGAAATGGTGTCTTCATAGGGAGAGGGGTGAGTAGAGAAACAGCGTTTGTAGCAGAAGAATTGTGGTGATGGACTGACTAAGACAAAAACCCCCATACCTTGTCCCTGCCCCAGAGCTGTTGGTTGGAAGAAGGAATGGGGGTGAGCCGAGAAACCATGCCTTAAGAGGGAAGGGGCGTGAGTGAAGAAATGGTGTCTTAAGGGCGTATTTTTACCTTTGATTTATCCTCTGACTCTGTTAGATTAATAAATCACTTTGCAACTTTATGTTTTCTACATGTTTTTATGCTCTTTCTGTGCATTCTCCCACCAGTGGCTTATCTCAACTCATGAGTCCAGTGTGTTTGTGTTAGTTTTCTTCCCTCTCATCTGCATAGCTGCAGCAGGAGAGAGCATAGAGAGCAGACGTTGTAGGTGCCTGGCATTTAGCCAGGGTCAAACCACGACAAAGGCGTATGAAAGGGATGATGGATATGTGTTATGTGTTATGTCTCTTCTATGTGTTAGAGAGGGAGGAGCCAGCAGAGTGACATGGCTGAAATTATTTAGCTAATTAGGTAACAAGAACACAAAGCCCAAGACAGAGCACTGTGGAACCCCACTAGTGACTGGTCACCAGCCTGATGCCACCCTGTTTACTGTAACCCTTTGTGCCTGGCCATCAGCCTGTTGCTTACCTATCACATGATGTCTGTATCCAGCTGTGTGCTGGACATTTTGTCCACAAGAATACTGTGAGAGACAGTATTGAAAGCTTTACTGAAATCCAAAAAGATTACATCATTTGGCTTCCCTTAATCAGCTAAGTGGGTTACCTTGTTGTAACAGGAAATCACATTTGAAAGCAGGACTTTTCTCTCATGAGCCTGTTCTGTCTGTGACCAATGACTATGTTGTCTTTCAGGTGTTTTTCAATACCTCCCAGAATAATCTTGTCCATAACTTTTCCAGGCACTGAAGTGAGACTGTGACAGACCAGTAGTTTCCAGAGTCCTCCTTCTTGCCCTTTTTGAAAACTGGGACAACATTTGCAACTTTCAGTCAGCTGGGGCTTCTCTGGATTCTCAAGACTGCTTAAAAATCACCAAGAGAGGTTTTGCAATGACATTAGCCAGATCTTTCAGGATTCTTGGATGAATCCCATCGAGTCCCTTAGATTTCTTGTGGACCACCTGAAGCAGCAGATCCCGCACAATTTCAAGGGCAGCTGGGAGCTGATCATTCTTACAGTCATGGTCCTCCAGCTCTGGGCACTGATCTGTCATCTGTGTTGAAGAGGCAAAGAATGCATAAACACCTCTGCTGTGTCCTTGTCCCTGTTTGTGATGTGACTCTCTTCATCCCATAATGGGGTTTTATTTTTACACTGCCTATTGCCATTAATATATTTTAGAAAGCTCTTTTTACTGTCCCCCTCAATTGTGGCCAGCTTCAACTCCAGCTGAGACTTGACTGAACAATATTTCTCCCCACAGTGGTGAGCAGCACCTCTGTATTCCTTCCACATCACCTGACCTTGTTTCCACTGTGCATACACTTTCCATTTTTGCCTTATTCCCAAGAGAAGATCCCTGTTGAGCCAAGCTGGCCTGCCTCACCTGCTTGACTTCCAACTTTTAGGAATTGCCTTTTCCTGTGCCCTTAGAAGATGGTGTTTAAAAAGTAAACAGCACTGACGGGACCTCAGCACCTGCAAAAGTATTTTCCTAGGGTACCTTACTAGTACCCTGAGCAGCATAAAGTCTGCTCTCCTCATGCTCAGAGTTGAGGTTTTGCTGGTGCTTTTCCTTCTGTCAACAGAGATTTTAAACTGAATCCCTTCATGGTCGGTGTGGCCAAGACAGCCGTCAATCTCCACTTGGCTCATGAGACCCTCTCAGTTGGCAAGCAGTAGATCAAGAAGGATATCTTTCTGAGTCTGCCCACTTAGGACTTGTTCCATAGTGTTGTCATCCAGGTTTTTTAGGAATCTTCTGGACCAGCTTGTACCAGATGTGTGATGCTCCCACTTAATTTCTCACAAGTTCAAGTTCCCCAGAAGGACAAGGGCAGCTGACTTGGAACCACCCATTGGTTCCTCAAAGGTTAATTCGTCAGCATAATTGTCCTGGCTGGGAGGTTTATAGCAGACTCCCATGATGATGTCTGCATTATTTTTTTACCCCTTGATTCTTAACCAGAGGCTCTCAGCTGTGGCATTGCGAGCTCCATACATTCTAACCCTTCTATATACTGCCACCTCTCTGCCTTTCCTGCCCTGCCTATCCCTTCTGAAGGGCCTGTAACTATCTCTCAGAGCACTTCAGTCACAGGACTCATCCCACCAGGTTTCATTTATGCCAATGATGTCAAATCTCTGAGACTGTGCCAAAGCTTTGAGCTTTGAGCTCCTCCTGTTTGTTCCTGATTCTCTGTGCATTACTGTAGAAACATTTCAAGTGTAGTATATTGTAGCCTACGCCTGGTGAAGCATATTAAGGCATTTCATTAGTGCTCATTTCCTCAAGTTTTGGCACACCGTTCCGTCCTTCGTTACTCATTTTGACATTTCCTCTCTTATGAGCTAATTTAAAGCCCTGTCAACAAGCCCCACTAGCTCCTGTGCTACAAGTATTTTTCCCATCTGAGATAGGTGTGTCCCATCTGGCATCAGGTGTTGAGTAGATTGTGCCATGGTCAACAAACCCAAAATTTTTCCCCTGACACCAATCATGGAGCCATGCATTGATTTAATGGATCTGCCTCTTCCTATCAATATTATTTGTTGTTACTGGAAAAATTGGGGAAATCACAACTTGTGCTCCTGATCCAATTGTCTCAAGGCCCTGAAGTCTCTTTTCTATGCTGTCAGACTTCTCTTAGTAATTTTGTCCCTTCCAGTTTGAACAATCGATAGATTACAGAGAGTGATCAGACGGCCTTTCTGGACTGGAAAGTTTTCCAGTGATGTCCCTCACCTGAGCCCCTGTGAGACAGCAGACTTCCCTGCAAGTTAAGGGTGTGCATGTTTGGGCCCTCTGTGACCCTTAGAAGGGAGTCTCCTATTACAACTACCTTTCATTTCCTATTAAGAGAGGAGGGCTGTGATGCAGGGTACAGTTGGTGTTTTAGGAGTCCCCACTGTTCCAGATGGACCTTCACCCAGATCATCAGTTGTCTGGCCTTCTAGTTCCAGAGCCTCACACCTGCTGTGGAAGGTACCAGACCTCTTTCTCAAAGTCTAGGAAGGAGGAGGAACCTTCCTCTTGGTATGTGCCGTGACCTGCTTCCAGCCTTCATCTTGAGCAGGCCCTTGGCTACCAGCCCTTTGACTAACTGCCCTGCAGGGTTCTGAGTCCATCTGCTTCTCCACTACAACAGAGGTTCACGACTCCTGAGAGTCTTAAGGCTGTAGCGTCTCTGAAAATAACTGGTCAATCTCTTGCTCGTTCTCTCAAATACTGTGTAGCCTGTTCACTTCTTCCTGCAGCTCCTTAACCTGGTGACACAGCTCCTCACCTCCTCCTGCCCCAGCCTCATGGAGAGCTGTGCCTGCCATCAGCAGGGTGGTCTGGCTGGAGGCCTCTGCCACGGCTGGTTCTGTGGCCCTCACTGAATGGCATTGAGCTTTTAGGGCACGTCAACAGCATATCTGAGGAAGATTAATCTGGTATGCTAAAAAGATTGAGGTTGGAAGGATTGTTTTGCTCTTCCTTACCAGTTACTGTGTCTGTTGCCTCTACTGGCTGCTCTCGGATGGTCAGAGAGGAGCTCTTCCCACTCGCCCTGCCTGAAGGAAACGCTGTGCAAACTGCCCTGCGATGCCCTCACGGCTCTGCCATGTCTGTTTATTACCCAAGGGCTTTGGAGTGGTTGTGATGAGGCCTGGTGGCTGCTGGATGGGCTCCTGAACTTGGGAACCCCTCTGCACAACTCGATCTCACCTCTGGTCAGTCACTGCCACTTCAAAATGAAGACATAATTGTAAAAGTTTCAATGCAGACTTGCAGTTGGATACAAGTTTTCCCTAAGTACCAAGAGGGCAAAGAAGACATGCAAAGTACTCACCTTCATCTGAAGGTAGTAATACAGACGACACAGATGGAAAATTGCATTAGGCAACTTCTCCGGAAAAGGTAATTATTTGACAGTGTATCTGTTTCTGGGCTGCTCGCCTCCAAGACTTTTTCCAAGAATGTGGCAAGCCGTTATCCAGTTTTGTCAGGGACAAAGGGTCTAAAGTATCAGATTCCAAATGCCATCTCAGTGCAAAGTCCCTGCTCAGAACCCAGTCTAGGTCTACTCACCTATTTCTTTCAGCTCAAGGTCATGTCCCCACCACATCAATCAATCATATTGCTTTTTGCCCGCAATTATATCGCTAAACTGATAGATCAAAAGGCATCAGGTCAGACTGAGAACACATACAGTAGGCTTCAGAATTCCTGTCATCTCATCCTCTAAAGTATAACGGCTTTAGTGAAATTGTTATTCTAATTTCATCAGATCTGGGTAACTTTTCAAAGCAGAGATATTATTTAATCTAAATGGGATCATTTCCTTTCTCAGTATTTCCTTCATATAATTTAACGTCAAGCATGCAGGAGTTTAGCAGCACCTCCTAATCAAACACCCAAAACAAGAACGGTAGGCAACCAGTGAATTATATGAAAATCAATTGAGATGTTCTTGTACAAAGAGCCTACTTAGACAAAACATATAGCGTACTGCTTTTCAGGTGAAAATCTTACTGACATGAAACATCAGAATCAAAGTTAAAAGTGTGTAGTAATCTTGTGGTGTGAGGACTTAAGTCTCTTTAGCATCAACTTTATGCATGGTTCAAAGACATAATATACACCAGAATTTAACTGGTGTATAACTGTTTTAAATTAATAGTGTAACTGATTAATTAGTGTAACTGAAATACAAACCTCACTGCAGGCACGTGAAAATATTAAGGATCTTATTTGGCAACTGCTTCCTCACCTAGTTCACTATCCTGTCACAGTGAATTTACCTATGTGCAGGAGGGTTGACTGAGTCAGGCCCTAATTTTTGCAGGCCAAATCCATTCTTTGTATTAAAGAAAAATAGCTAACCTTGAAATTATGGGTTTGGAAATACATTTCTTGGTTATTTTTAGCAACACAATTTAGTCCTAGCATTTGGTTTTTATTCCACTCTCAGTTGCAATGAATAATAAGTAAGAAGAATAACAGTAATATGTCACATTTATTTAATGACCTTCGTTTCATGATTTTAAGGGCTTCATGGTCATGAACAAATTAAGCATTAAGACAACAGTCTGGTAGTAAGTAATTTTGTGGTATAAGAAGAAAATGAAGCATGAGGAGTGACATGAATCACTCAAGTTGAGTCAGTGCCTGACTGGGAAGCAGAACCTGGATGTTTGGGCTGTTGCTTTTCTTCTAATCACTAAGCACATTTTCTAAATTTGATCACTTGGAGTACTTTGCGTGAGAAAAACCAAACTAAACAAAGAATAAAACAAACAAACAAATGCTATGGAAAGACAATAATGATTCATGAGTCAGAGAACATTCGGATTGTGGGAGTTTGAGGAGACAGCCTCCCGAAGGTCTTTCTAGATACTTTTCTCCAGCAAGCATAGAGAAAACCAGAAGCAGCTATTCTCAAGAAAACATTGCAAGACTCCCCCTGTGGTTTCATACCTTGCTCTTCCAAAGATATTTTTAAAGCAAATTCCATGCAAAAGTCAGAGGTGGGTGTCTGTAAGGGAAGGAGAGGAAGGGAAGCTATATCCTCACCCACCCACCATGTTCCTCAGAGGTACCACCAGCTCTACACCTCACTCACAATGAATGAAAAATAATCCAGCAGGTATTTTTTTAAAAAACTCTCAGATTTACCTTAAAACTGAACTTGAAGTGCTTGCTACTAAAAGACAGACTTTCAGACTTGGCCTAGTGCAGCATACATTGCAATCAATACAGTCCTTCCTCTTAGCAGCAAAACTAAGATTATGGTAATTTTGTTAGTCAAGAAAAAAAAATGAAATGTTTCCCTTAGATATTTCCTAACATTCTTATAAAAAAAAAAAAAAAAAGAAAAGGAGAAAAAGTGATAATGAAATAACAAAATGACAATGTATCTATAGCATAGAAAAATGCTATTGAAATTCAATTATTTACCTCTATGCCTTGAGCTTGAGATACAGTGCTTTCCTCAGAGCAGTAACAAGCAATGAAACGGATTCAATAATCAACAATAAAATTATCAGATTCAAATCTGGTAATTCTCCTTTGATCTAAAATGTACTCATGGGTACCCAGGTACAGGAACATGTTTCCTCATGTGGCTGATTTTATAGTGTTCATGCTTAGGTTTTTTGATGGATGGTTTCAGGCCCATCATATTTTTGACTACAGGAGACCTGAGCTGAAAGATGAAGATGTGTCCCTCAGCAACTACTGATTCTGTCACACTGGGAATGAGATCTCAGCTTTTTTGCTTGGAGTATTCTGTCTTAATATGGGCCTGAAGAGGCTCAAAGGATTCAAGAAAGATCAAGCAAAACTTAAAGGGAGAGCAGAGAGTCACAAGGAAGAGAAAAACAAGGAAGCAAAAGGAACATGGAAAATTTCCCCTCCCGGTTACAAAGCAGTAAATCCAGAAAAAATGATGACTTATGTGCACTTACGCTAAACATGCTCCAGTAAACAGCAGGATGTGTGATTTGAAGTGTTCTCAGCAAAATAACTTTTATTTGTCCTTTTGATCACTGATATTTTGGTCTGAGAAGGAAAGTATTCATTCTCCTCTAAACTCATCTTAACCTGTTTCTATAATTCTTTGCAGAGATTCTTTGACCAAATTGTTGTTTAACATCCAGGTGAGACAGGGAAACTTTATGGTGGCCAGCCTGATAACAATTATGGTTAGTACAACCACTGCTGGAACCTGGGACAGGAACAGCAGTAGCCTCTGGTTCCTCAGACGTTGTTTTTCTTCTGCCACTGCTTATCTCGTGTTGTGACCCAATGGGAAACATGGTTGCCATGGAGTTTAATGAGTGCCTGAACTGCTTTCCTTCATTTTTCCATTTTTGAGTCCGTCCATGGAGTTACCTCTATTATACCCAGCTACCTGCTGGGCTCAGAGCTGGACGTAACACCATCTCAGAAGCTTTACCACCAAACCTTCAGACTCCTAAAATCTGCATTTTTCTGTTTCCAGGCTGAACACTGCACACAAGCACAAATAATGCATGCCAAAGAAGTTCTACATTTTGTAGAAAATACATAAATTTTGTAGTTTCTGAAATGTACTGGCTCAGGACTATATAACTTCTGATCTTGTTTAATGGAAAACATTGCACTAAATTTAACCCTCTGACTGAATGCAATGCTGCTCTGATAACATGTCTTTCTCATTTGTGTTGCTCAAGGAAATCCTGCTCTCTGACGTTAGATTTTATCTGCACCATCAGTCTCTAGCAGACATACAGAAGCTCTGCTTAGGCTTCAAATTCTTTTTTATTATTATTAATGCTGAACATAACCACTTCATCTTTGTAGTCATTATTTTCAGAATTCATCTGTTCATTTTTCTGGAACTTGAGAAAAATGTAGTTTTGATGTCTTATTTAATGAACTGTGGTTCGCACCATAATGGAATAGCAAATGACTGTCACATCACAGATAATATGCCATCTGTGATGTTATACTAAGTTGTTGGGCCAAATATTCTGGTATAAGTCAGCACAGCCCAATTTATATGAGCAGAGCCTTTCAATCAAACTTAAAATAAAAAATCCATCCACTCAAATTATCTTTTCCTTCTTCTAACTGCAGGGCCAAAGTGCAGATTTCAGAAGTTGTATTACAACCTCTGGGAATGTGAAAGCACTACAGCAGGAAAGCAAATCAACAAACAAATCAAACCAAACTTTTAAAAAGAAGTTCACATATACCTTAAATTTTTTTTCTGCTATATTTTTTGTGTTTTGTCTGCCTCTAAATATTAAATTATTCAGTATGTAGCAGAATTTATGTCTTCAGTCCTCAAAATTTAATGCATGAACTGAGTCTTTTCATTTTTCAGTATGCTGGAGACTCTCAGGGACAGGCAGGGAGATTGCTGCGGGCAGCAGATTGTTAAAACAACCCACAGACCTCCCATCTCTTCCAGTGATGGGGATGTTACCTGACCAGATTCACATCAGACACGTGATGACAGAATCAAAATTTTGATAAATGTAGGAGGCACTTCTGGTCATAGGACAAGAGAGAACATGGCTTTGCATTGCCAGCGTGGGATGTTATATGACCTGTCTCTGCTATAACATTTTATGTGGAGTCACAACTCTTGCCATTATCAGGCATCTACAAGGGCAAGCATTATGTGAATACTGTGACAGGTCTGCCTGTGACTTGGCGAGGCAAGAACCTTGCAGCAACTCAACATGTGGGCAGGGGTACAGACAAATATGGGAGCAGCACAGGTGTGCTCAAAACCTGCCCAAATTCCATACTTTATAGCAAACTGGAAAGATTAAAAAAACCCAGTAATTCTGTGAGGGGGGAAAGCTGATCTAGGACCTTTTGGAAAGACCCAGCAATAATTGCAATAGCTATAGATACACCCCCAGACTGTTTAACACTCATCAGCAATAGAAATTCTGAACTGAGAAGGTGAGAACTGAATCTCTGCCATTTTTATCCTCTGAAAAAATATATAGCTTTCACCTTGTAGTGCATCAGCAAAAACAGACCTGCCCATATTCAAGCACTCAGAAACACATTGCCAGCACTCAATCACTGTTTGGAAAACAAGCAGCTTTGGGAGAGAAAGGATGGGAAAATTTTTCCACAATGTTTGGGAATGTTTGGCATGCAGAAAACCCCTGCTGGCTTCCTGCTGCTCTGCCTGGGAGTCTGAGCACAGAACTGCAGATTCTGCTGATAACATCCAAATGTGTTAATTTTGCTGCTGCTTTGAGTGTTTTTCATCATCCTTGTCCAAAGCAAGAGAAAGACAGGAGGGACTTTTTGCAGCTCCCTTTGAAGCCCACAGCAGATTTTCCTTCAATGGCAAAGTGTCAGAACCTCTGTTTGACCAAATAATTTAGTGTTTCTGCAGCAGACTGCATTTCCCTAGAAGTTCTTATCTGAGCCGTAGGTCCTAACCATAATCCCATGATTCCATAAGAACAGATTTTGGTCTTGGAGCTGGCATCCCGTGCAGATGATGCTCCTTCACCTTGCACAGAGAATCCTGGATGTCCTGCTGATACCAATGCCCCCACGTTGTCTATGGGGCTATGCCTTCTTCTAAAGTCATATCTCAGCCCTGCTTGGTTTTCACTTTCACACTTGCACTCACAGTGTGACACCAGCACTATCTGTACTAGAACCTTGTCAAGTCAGGGCAGGAGAGATCACCAGGATGGGTTATCTTCCTTGCTGACCCCTTGGTTCTGGTCCTGCAGCAAAGTGTTTCTTTGCAGGGAAAGTCATAAATTATATCCTTGATGACGAGTCCCAGCTCTGATTCTGGTGCCAGAGGCTGCTTGAGGGATGTGACCCTCGAACTGAATACTGTAAGGAGGCAAAAGATTCTCACACCCAAAATTACTTTTGTCCTCAGACAGAAAGGACACTGGTTATGTTAACTGGAAAAATAAATTCAAGACTTGAACACCATGCTCACGCTGGCTGCAAGCACAAACGGGTTCACATCGATATGCAAGGCGTGTGCATGCTCCTGTGGTCCCTCCCCATTTGTGGGAGGACAGATCAAGGGAAAAGCTGTAAAAAGAAGAAAGCCTTTGCAACATCCACCACCAACTTTTCAAAGTAACAGTTTGGACCTAATTCCTTCCTCACTGCTGTGGGCAAGTAGGATGGGAGCACAAGGAAGCGGTATCACTCCATTTTTAAGCTCAAAAGCATTAAGAGAAGTATGACACTGAAATTAAAAATAATATATGATTTCTGCCCCCAGGAGATGCATGCTTTCCTACCAAGGAGATCAAATTTGAACAGGCACAAAGAAACATTTACATAACAGCAAAGTGTGCTGCTTCTTATAAGACTGTAAGAAGAAAAGGGATCTATAGGCCAGAGCTGAAGTGACATCGATTTTTCTGGTGATAACAATACTCAAATGCAAATAAACCACAGGGCTTTGAGAGCACATCCCAGATATGCATTACTGATTTAGGCATTCAGATAAGATGAGAAATGAGCCTGCTGGAGCTATTCGATATCTGAACAAGATGCAGAGTAGTAGAGTTTGCAAGATGCTTGTGTTTGCAGAGCTAACACATAGAGTCAGGAAGCAGGAGGGTCTATTATGTGTTTTCACAATGCATGTCATAGTGCTCTCTATCATGATTCACATGACAAAAAACAGTGTGTTTGTTTGTACCCAGACTCACACACTGTAAAACAATCAGCAAAGGACTGGATTGCAAAGCAGTTTGTCACTGCTGATTGTCTAAGCTTTCAGTGACCTCTGTTTTCACCATATTTTTGCTGTTTGTCATTCTAAACAACATGTGACAATGTAGCAAGTATCAGAGCAGGAAGAAAGAAACATTGCTGATGCAGAAGTTTAACTGCATCAATCCCTGCTCAAAGCAGAGCAGGTGTTGGACATCTGCAGCCTGGATATTGAAGGACTGCACCTTTCCCCTTCCTGCCTTAACACCATGCAACTCACAGTGTTATTTAGTGTCCTTGCACCCTTCTGCAGCCTGTGGTTCCATGTTGTGTCTGTGATTGTTTAAAGCAAACAGATCACATGTAGATTTTCTCTCAGCCTTTTCCTATAATTGAAAAATACCAGGTCCCAAGTTAATTTTGTTTTGCTTTTTATCCAAATTTCATGCTTTACAGACAATTGTTAAACCTCACGAATCTCATACGAGAAAATGTGTCGGTGCATTTTGTCAAAATGAAAACACAAGAACACAGTGGTTAAATGACAAAATGAAAATCATACCAGAAAATTAATGGCATCACCAAGAATGAAACAAAAATTAAAAAGTCCTTGCTCAACGGGTGTCTTGTATCAGCCATTGTACCACAGAGTCTTCATCACTGTCCTTAAGTGCAATGCATAGAGGTGTACAACTGCTTCCACCGATGCTCTATTATTAACAATATTTTTCCATGCCGATGGGAACATAATTAATTATTCAATGTAGATTACTCACTGTCTGTAACAACTGTCTTTAAAATCCTCAAGTGATTCTCCAGTGTTTTGTGCTTTGAAAGCAACATCTGCAATAAATTTTACTTCATGATCAAGAATTTATTTAGTTTTTTTTTTTTCAGGTAAGGTATTGGGATAACCAGAAAATATGACCCTCTTCTTAAGGAAAGTTTAATTAAGGACCATAATTTTCTTAAATTATTGCCATGCAAGTTGAACACTAGGGGTCATATTTAGATAACCACTGACATGCTGCAGAGCACATCCAGGAGAAAAACAACCACTCACTCACCAATGACACACGAATGATAAACAATTTGCAGAGGAACAGCAGTGACTTTCGTAGTATACAGTGCAATTGCTGGTTTGCTGTGAAGTGCTGGGTTGACTTCTGTATTACTGTGGTTTTGACAGTTGGGAAACAAAATGGGAAGACTTACAACATACTTACAGCATTAGATGAGCTCTGTCTTTCTCCTTAATGGGCACTGCCCCTGTGCAGTTATTTCAGTCTCATCCTTCTGTATTTTCAGTACCACAATAGCTCCAGTTCAGGAAAAGGGTAGCACAAAATTCTCGTTGTTGAGACAAAGTGCTCTGGGGAAAGCCACAAAGTTCATTTAGGAGTCATATTCAGAGTCAGCAACACCCGTGCTTCCATCAGTTTTACTAAGCTTTTATATACGTAGCCATTTCCTGTAGTTAACTTTCACCACCCGTAATCCCCACACAGAATAGAACTGGCTCCAAGCAAAGTACCTTGATGTCAGTTTTCCATCATTCTTACAGTAATGGGAAGAGACCACAAGGAGATTCATGCCCTGTGGAAGTGCAGCTCTGCCAGTGTTGAGACACAGATGTGTTGCCCCACATCAGGCAAGAAATGTGAGAAGTGGTCTGGGGGGTGCCTTTGCATTCCCTCTGTCCCCAGCTGTGCTGTGATTCTCCGATGGCTGCAGAACGTTTGTGTGCTCATGCTGTTATGGGCTGTCATCATTCTCAACTTTCAGCCTTGGGCTTCTGCAGTTCCATGAGATGAAATGCAGGTGTAGAACACAAGACTTAGCTCAGGCGTAACACCTTTCTGCCAACATGGCTTGCTTGTTTCCTGTGTTATAATTTCCACTACATAGTTGTCCAGTACCTTAAAAGTCCTAAATACTAGAGTTTCCAGCTTTTCATTTAGAAGACTATTTTACAATTTGAAATGTCATGCTGTCACAGAGGTTTTCCTGATGTCCATCCTAAAATTTCCTTCTCTTAATTTCATGTCACTGTTTCTAATTAAATGCCCATGCAAAAAATTCCTTCTCACAACTAGAGCCAGATTGCGGCTGATCTTTTGTGTATGTGCAAGCTGAAGAAGAAACAGAGAACCTGAATTTACCCTTGCCTGTGAAGTAAATGCAAAACCAGCTCCAAAACAGTCTCTAAAGAATATTCTTTCAAATTTGAAGTGATGAGAATGTTAATACATGCAGTTTGTTTGAACTCAGATGCTGTAGAAAATATGAAACAAAACTGAAAACAAATAAGCAGTTCACGACGAATAGAAGGTCTAAAGGTTTTTTAAGAACCTTTACTGCTCTTTCATACTGGATGTATCTCGTCACAAATATGTCTTTCAAACTTTCTTTGAAAATGTATTGCCACAGTTAAGTATCCCCACAGCTTTGTGGTGCTTCTTGTATAACTCCCTGAACAGTACAACAGCTTTCTGAAGGGGTTAACAAGTTACTCCAAAGCCTTATTGCCGATAACTTAGTAGTAACAGGTTATTCCTCAAAACAAGGATTTGAACTCAGGCAAGGTGGTAAGAAATCCTGGATTCATAGATTTGATTAAAACTCATCAGCACTTTGCACAACAATAAGAGACTACTCCATGTTGTCCTGGTTAAATTCTGATTTACCTCTATTGTGCTGACATTCAGTTTTCCTGTAGTTTCAAATGGAGAGGGTTGGTTTTGATACCCTTTCTCAAAAAACACTTCATTACATTTCTAGTGCACAGCAGCTGGTTTTATTACATGTACTGCAGACACTGAGCCTCAACAGTGAGTGGAATAATTGATGAGATACTTCAATGTCTAAACTCTTTGCAGGAAATCAAAAAGTTCTATTCATATAGAAATTTAGCAGTATAGACACTTTTTGTTAAAATACATAGTTGTTTACAAAGTTTGCTCTTCAGAAACCCATGTTATTTCGTATATCATATTTATCTCAGATTTGGTTGCAGAAAAGTCAGAATAGTGTCAACTGAGATCCGAAAGGACTAAACTAACATTTCACAGTCAAAACCCTACAGAAGTAAAAAGAACATTTAAAAAATGCTCCAATTCAAATGAAATGACAAAAATTTTAAAAAGCCTTGTTTTCTTTGGGATCTCTGGGGAGAGATCAGTGTGTCTTAAAAAATGGATTGATTTTAAAAAAGCACACCAAATACCAACTATTGAGTCTTAGCTCTATTAACTAGGTTTCCAAAAATGATGTTATTTTTATTCTTTTTTCAGCTTGGGGCAGAGAAGCTCCACACAACTAATTGCTGAAACATGGTTCTTCCTACATCATAAGTGGCTGAATTTGTGGATTTGATTCCAACTGTAAGGCATGCCAAAGAGTATTGGTTAACAATATGGCCCCCCCTCCCTCTTTCATCTTGACAGGGTGGATTTTATCTAGGGACAGTCAGTAACATGATGCTGATCCTGATTTCAGGGTGGATGAGGAAAGCACATATAGATCATGATCAGTAGGGATGGGCACTTCTGTGGATTTCAGGTGGAAGGCCTGCTGTCTGCTCTGCCAATTGAAAAGGGCCTTGTCTGTAGTAAAGCCAAGCAGGCAGTGAAATGATTAAAAAAATCGGGTGTCTTTGAGGCTTACAGACAGTTTGTGTTCAAAAGAGTATGGTAATGGTGAAATTATATATTATCATTATTCTTCCTTGGGTGCAAGGTGCACGTAAAGGCTAAGACTAGTAGCTTTGTGAGTTTTCACAAAGATTAACTGTTAGTATTGTCATACTGGTAGGTTTTAAACAATTTGTTGCAATCTATCATTGTGACCCATTTCAAATCACAAAAAGTGCCCTGTTAATTCTCGAAAATATCATCTCAGAAAGGGGGAAGTTTTACAGACTGTTGGAAGTTCTGTGTTTTGCTACATCTCAGCCTCAAAACCAGACTTTTTGCCGTAGTATCCCTAACTCATACTGTAGAGAAAATTATTTTATTGAGCATTTATATTTATTTTAGCATAATCCATTCCTATAATCAGACAAAGCTAAAAGAGGAGGAAAAAACCTAAGCTACAGAGTTTCTATCCAATAGCAATAGAGGGCTATTTTCATCAAGTGTGTGACTTTGGGACAAAATAAACACCTGATGTACTAAAGTAAGGCAGATGGGACAACTCATGAGAGGCAGGTCAGAGGCCGGAAGAATTAGCACAGGACTCTTATACAGATCACATTTACTTGATGTATTTTTGTACTCCAATAGGAAATCACATAAACAAAACCTGTTCAATTGAACATTGAATTTAGCATTTCAAATCACAAGGTGGACATCTTTTAAAAGCTAGTGAGAAGACTTAGCTTGGGAACAGCTTGTGCAAAACACTGTAGCATGGACGTTTGCTGTGACAATGAAGAGAGTGACTCATCTTTGGAATACTAGCTTCACTTTTCAGTGAAGCAAATCACAGTTTCCCTGCTTGGGAATAGAAGAGGCCCTATAAAGCAGAGGGCTGAACATCCTACTTCTTCTTTTCAATGAGGATCGGTGAATTCAGCACCTTGCAAGAACTGGGTTATATTTGAGGAACTACACTGTCGTGTTTTGTTTTAATTTTCGTAAAGCTGAGAAAACATTCCCTCATTGTGGCTGGAGAATTATTTGCACACTGAAAGTAAAATTTTTGATACTGTAAGAACTAGGACTATATGCTGCAATCTGCTTATCTAGGGTTTTGTCCAAAACACATGAATAAAATCTACTGATTCATTGGGGAATACCCCACAAGTACATCTATACCAAATGTTATTGTTCTGCTGTAGAAAACAAAGACATAAAAGTAGGAAGTCCATTTCTACGGGCTGTCCCAAGACACATAGCAGCAAACCAGCAAGACAGCTCAAGAAAGGGAGAACTGAAGACCACTTGGCTCTAGCCTTTCCAAAGGGAAAGAGAGGGTGGGAGTCCTTGGCTGTCCCAACAGCTCTCTTTGCTGCAGATGCGGAGCTGTTGATCCAGGAACTCTATGAGATGGCAAGGTGTCCTTGGGATGAGGTGCTAAAATGTTACCTCTCCCCTTTCTTCCTCATGCACCTTTCAGAAGGTGGTTGATTCATGAATCTGTGGCACCATAGCATGACATTGGGGTCACAGAACCTGCTCAGGATGTTGTAGTCCTGATTTCCCCACCCTACAAGCATCCTGCTTGGCCCTGCCGCAGTTTCTAAGTGACCAAGCAAAGGGTGACTATTCCTTTACTTTGGGATGGATGAATCACTGTTCCTTTTGATTTTTAACCACACAGTCTCTGTACCTCAGCACTTCCTGCCCAAAGCACTGCAGGTCTGTCCTAGCTTTTCATTTCCTCTGTCACCAGTAGCTCATTCTGCCCCACTGCAGCCCGGCTGGAAGAACAACTGCTAGCACTGGGGACCCTGCTAGGGAGGTCACAGACACAAAGCAGGTTCTCTCATATTCTTCCTCATATTCCAAGGGGCCCCAGGGCACTGAGACACTTTAGGGCCAGATGAAGAGGATAGTGAGACAGCCATGAGAAAAGTGAGGCTTCTTGTGGATTCAATTTCTCCTTTGAGCTGTGATCACTTCCTAGGATGCCTCACAAGACAATTAGAGCTTATCTAGGCATCCCCCTAGGGATGTGTTTACACTGTCTAATTTTAGGCATCTGATGTATGTGCTCTGACAAGTCTTCTGAATGGCTCTGTCTCTCCCTCCATTATCTCTGTGGGAGCACAGGCATCCAGGCTCTCCCCAGGCTCTTCTGCACTTTCTCCTGCTGTTACAAGTCCAAAGTGGTTCAAGATATAGAGATCATACATTTGCACAAGTTCCACACTCCTGGACTCCAGCAGCAGGAGCTGCTAGTCAGGGCAGGCAGCAAAACACCCCTAGCATTTCTTCTCCTGATGGACCAGCTCCTGCTGAGGTGACAACTGGGGCATGAAGAGGTCTCCCCTTTAGCAAGCACTGCTGTGTGTTTGCATCCACGTGTTCTTTGTGGGACTCACCTGAAGAGACCCCTTTGACATGAACAGCTATGCTTGATCTTCCTCTGTCTTCCATGGGAACGCAAAACGGATCCATGAGGCAGTATAACCCATCCTGTTATACTGAAGATACCCAGGATGCAATAAAAAGCCTAGAAAATGAGCATTTTTTGTCTTTTCCTAGAATGGATGATATTTTTATGAAGTGTTTATCTCCCACTTTATTTCTGAATAGGTTGTGATCTGTCTTGCAATTGCAAAGTGCTTCAAATGTTATCCTTCAGCGACACGGTGTTGATGCAAAAATGAGATGCACCAGAAACTGAAGACTACTTGCTTAGTAGGTTACAGAAGCAAATTGTTATTGATAACGCACAGATGATCTTTGTGTAATTATCTCTCCATGTGTCTGGTTCAGTGACAGCTGTTGACAGGGAAGAAGAAAAAGGAATTCATATTTCAAGCAGTGACAGGAGAATTAAAAGAAAAGGAAAAAAATCTTCATAATCTATAAGTTTTTTTTTAAAATTAGTGCATTAAAGAAGATTTACTGCTTGCTAGTCACCATAAAAATGTAAAAATTAACCAATAGGTAGTTCAAGACCAAATCTTACTACTCCCAAAACCAATAAATGAAAGGTATACAGAACCCTAAAGATTATTGAAACATCTTTCAGATGAATGTGTTACCAAAAGACAATTTTTACGTTGAATTTTTTAACCTCTATCTTTCAAACCCTCATTTATAAAAAAGGTATATCTGATTAATCCTTTTATGTAGAACTGAAGGCAAACACAGAACAAACAAGAGAAATAATGAAAAATTTATGGAATTGAAAAAATAACTCTGAAATTCAAGAAAGAAAGTATAGATGTGTGAAGGCAAAAAAGGTTAACGTAATTTGCTGTAAAAATATCTGACTGTCTCTTGCTGAAGAGCAGGGATCCTCCATAACACTGACACATGGTGGCATTCCCGTGACGTTTGGGAGCATGGGATACTTTCCACTTTCCATGCATGTTGAAGGAGTGGTGTAGCCATTGTATGATGTGGATGCAAGGAATTGGTGCAGTGTGAGCAGCTGACCGTCAGAAATCACTGTTTTTCCCCAGCCACCCATCTCAGCGTGGCACAGAGCTTGCCAGTGACTCTAGACGCTGGAAAAAATATCACCTTCTTTTAGTATTTTTCTCTTAATTCTATGCTGAATCACATTCAATGTAAGTTTCTGAAAATGCCATCCTGTGAAAAGAAATCCAAATAATGTATAAATAATATAATAATATAAAAAGAGCATCTATTTTCCCTCTTTTCCCTGCAAAGATTTGCCTGATCTTAACTGCCTCTCCACCCTTGCAAAATGTTTTGATTTTATTCTGATTTAAAAGATCAAAACCTGATATTTTTCTTTAGCTACATCAATCCTGGAGATATTCAGATGATATTGTGGAAATTGAATTTTGATTTTGTTCTCCTTCACTCAGATTTAGGTTATATTCACTCTTTTTCTAAGTTGCTACATGTGCAATTTCACGCATGGACAATCAATTTTCCTAGAGTCTGAACCAGAATCAGAGTCGCTCTAAGCATTTTTGCCTTTTAGTTCTGTTCTTAGCAGAAACCTCTCACTCCACGCCTGGGACCTTCCCTTGCCCACATATGGGACATTTAAAGCTCCAGTTTTTTTCCAGTGTGACTCCAGAACTGCTCTTTTTACTTAGAGAGAAGAAAATAAAAATATAACCAGAATCAGGCACTCATTTTCTGATTTGGCTTTATCATGAATGCATGCATGAAAATCATCCATTTCAGTAAATTCAGCTAGCTTTTTCAACATATTCTCTGCCTTAACACTTAGTTATTCTGAAATACTTTGGTGGACATCAAATAGTTCATGCTGATATTAGAGATTAGGATCATCTTCACAGTTATGCGAACGATTTTGCCATGTATTACAGAAATCTTAATCCGCATTAAAACTTCACATGTGGAAAATGAACAAAAGCCATGTTGCAGCTAAGCACAAGAATTATGGTACTACCTGTTGCATCCAATTGACAGCTATTTTCAGTATGATCTTGAGAGTGCTGGTTTACTCCCACAGTTTGAACAATGATCATAAAGTTATTAAGAAAAAGAACAGAGAAGAAACCAACTCATTACCTTATTACTACTTGTTAACCATCTGATTTGAAGCTCCTTGGTCACTTACTCTGTGGATATAACCTCTGTGGATAGGATGGTTGCCAAGCAGAGAACATCCATCCTTCTCCCCTTTTAATGTGACATGGGTTGCCACATTATGCAAGCTGATCACCTTTGCAATGTAGGTGGTTTCTAACAAACAAGAGAAAGACAAACACAAACAGCATGTCTCAGAAGGGAACAACAGGCTTGTTAGAAGGCATCCCCACTCTGAGGAATGAATCAGGAGCTCATTTTGGTTTCACTACTTATTCATTAGCTTATTAACATACTCATAACCTACTCAGGCTGTCACGTTTATGTAATAACGTGTCTGGCTTATAATCAAATTACATGCAGCGCAAAGGGCATGCATGAGACTTCTTGGGCCCACAACTTCCTTTGCTGCGTGATACAGGAGCCTTGGAAAAGCCATGCACCATTTATGTGTCAATCACATAATTGATGTTCCAAATTCATATGCATTGATACAGACTGGGGAATGAGATGCTGGAGAGCAGTGCCATGAAAAGGGACCTGGGGGTCCTGGTCGATGGCAAGTTGAACATGAGTCAGCAGTGCCCTGGCAGCCAACAGGGCCACCCATGTCCTGGGGGGCATCAGGCACAGCATCGCCAGCTGGGCAAGGGAGGGGATTGTCCTGCTCTGCTCTGCACTGGAGTGGCCTCACCTTGAGTGCTGGGGGCAGTTTTGGGTGCCACAATATATGAGAGATACAAAGATACTGGAATGTCAAAGCAGGGCCATGAGGATGGTGAAGTGCCTTGAGGTGAAGCTGTATGAGGAGCAGCTGAGGTCACTTGGTCTGTTCAGCCTGGAGGAGACTGAAGGGAGACCTCATTGCAGTTACAATGTCTTTGTGAGGGGAGGGGAGGGGCAGGCACTGATCTCTTCTCTGTGGTGACCAGTGACAGGACCCGAGGGAATGGCCTGGAGTTGTGTCAGGAGAGGTTTCGGTGGGATATCAGGAGAAGGTTCTTTACCCAGAGGGTGTTTGAGCACTGGAATACACTCCCCAGGGAAATGGTCACAGCACCAAGCCTGACAGAGTTCAAAAAGCATTTGGACAATGCTCTCAGGCACATGGTGTGACTCTTGGGGATGTTGCTATGCAGGGCCAGGAGCTGGACTTGATGATTCCTGTGGGTCAATTCCAAATCAGCTGATTCTGTGATTCTGTGATTTTGTGATACTTTCTGTGTCACTCTGGTCTGTAGTGGGTTTTCAGAGAATAAATTGAAAGTGGAAGAGTTCTTGTCGCATTGATGACTTAGGCCTTTACCTCCTTTGGAGCCTGTATCAAAATAGCATTACTTTGTTTAAGGTGTTGCGTGCATCTCTCACGAGAGGGCTTCTAGCTGAAGTCCATTTTCAATGCTCGATATCAAGGAGCAAGGTAAAAATCCAGCATTTCGAGTCTGATTGACAGGAGATGAAAAAACCCTGCCGTAAACAAAACCAGGAAAGCTTAACAAGCAAGAGATAATACTTCTTTGTGACTGCAGTCTTCAGTACTGCCCTACATTGTTCTTCCATCCTTCTTTTTAATTATTGTTGCATAGATCTAACTCTTTCCAATAAAAATATCAATGAACTTTAAACAAGTAATTAAAAAACTTGTTTAAGGTTTTTTAATTACTCACAAAATAGTGCTGTTACAAGTGACACACACGCACACATACAGAGACACGAAACCACACATACACAGAGCACACGCACATAAAGACGGCTTCTTCAGAAATATTCAGGAGCCCTGCTACACTGTTGCGTAAGTGATAACTTCTCAGAAGGGATAATCTGTCAGTATTCTTACACAGAATGATCACCAGCACAGTGGTATTAGGGTATGCTTTGGGTGAATGAACCAAAGTGGTCATCCCTGATGAACCAAAGGTGAATGTAGAGATGAACGAATGCCAGTGACAAGACTTGTAGTGTAGTCTGAGGTTTTTCCTGTAAGTTGGCTTTTTTCCCCTGTGCTTTAAATCATAACCAAATACTTTTCTGCAAAACAATAGCAGTGTCAGCAAAAGTGTTTTGTTGAAAAAGAGTAAGGTCTGAAAACAAAACCTATTTAAACATTTTGAAGAAGAGAGGAAATCTAACAAACCTAAGAGGTCTGCTTTTTCCCCCAATTATTCTTAACACTCTCTTTTTATTTATTGATAACAGCTTTGAAGTACTGTGAGTTCATGTATCAATCCATATACTCTGCCACATGCTGTCAATTAGTTATGTTGTGACTACTGGCTGTAGTCTTTAATAGGTGTATGGGGCCTAACACAATTATCTCCAGTTATGGGGAAGTCTTATAGAAGTCAATTGGAGCACCAAATGAATGAGGACTTCAGGAGTACAGTGTTTGCTCTCTGTAGTATTTCATTGTGTCAGGCAGAAAAACAAACCTCAAAATACAAGAAAATCAAAACCCAAATACAAAATAAGGAAACAAACACATCCAAATTCTAACTTCTTTCCTTCCTTCCTTCCTTCCTTCCTCCCTTCCTCCCTTCCTTCCTTCCTCCCTCCCTCCCTCCGTCCCTCCCGTTCTCTCAATCTCTCTCTCCTTCTTGCCCTCCCACACTAGGAGGGCTTTTTAAAAAAGCTTTAGAGACACAATTAATTTATCAGCATTCACATGGGTATGGAGTACAGATTTTTCCAGGAGTTTTTTAATCTCGACAGCCTAGCACCTGTAAATCAGAGGTGCACTGCTAGGTAGCACTTCTCTATTTTGCTCTCAAAAAGGGCCTTTGTAAATTGCTCACAGGATTTCAGCTGTAGCACAGTCACCGTATACTTTGATAAAAATATCAGAAACTAAAGGACTAAAAAATATCTCAAAAAGCAATACTGCCATTCATTTCATGTAAGACAGAGACTACATTCGCTAAGTGAGGAAAATACTTAAAATTAAAATGACAGCAGCTGGAGACTGATTAAAAAAAAAAAAAAGATAAATTCATACTCATTTCAAATTAATCTTGAAGTAAAATATCAGGCTTCCAGAATAAGTAGTTTTATTATCAGAGCGAACAAGGTAAGAAATACCACTACACAGTGAAGAACATGCAAACATGCCTTTTCCACATATTTTCTGAAGAATTACACATTTTACAACATTAGATGCCCAGTTTTCATCTGTAAATATATGAAGTAGTTTCAGGTGTTACAGTACATTAATCAGACATCAGAGTCCATGAACATACTTAA
Source organism: Origma solitaria (assembly GCA_013397895.1). Classification (NCBI taxonomy): domain Eukaryota; kingdom Metazoa; phylum Chordata; class Aves; order Passeriformes; family Acanthizidae; genus Origma; species Origma solitaria. The sequence goes on from VZRL01006365.1 coordinate 322,862, forward strand.
TTGAGCAAGATAACCAAGAAAGACCAGAATATATGTTAGATTTATTTTCCAACGTAAACAGAGGTAAAACTTAGCAGGTGAAACTGCTGTTAAATAGCCATTTTGAGAAAGCACCAGAAAACTTTGTGGATACTTTCTCAACTTTCCCCATGTTACAGATCTTCAATGGGACATCAAATTCAAATATACTGACCAATGCCAAGTTCTTGTCCACCTCTGACCTGAATAAGGCTCACAATCCTGGTCTCATAACTTCATACATGTTAAAAGATGAAAACATATCCTCTTAATCAGACCATCATATTTTAAAACATCTTTTGATTGTATTGTTTTAGCAAAGGTAGTTGTGATGATTACATACAGGGTACAGGAAAAGCATGTCTTTAAGAGACTGCAGCCAATGTCATTTACCAGAAATTAGCTTCGACCTGGATAAGTTGTAAAGGCCATTTAAAATTATAATAAGATGTTTATTGCCAGGAACACTACTCTCTTTGATACAAATTCCCACATTTCTCTCCCCAAAACAATTGACAAATGTGGTTGGTCCAAAGCTTAGAGAATGCAAATGTTAATTGTTCTTTACAGCAGTGATTAGGTGTTACCTCTCTCAAAAGTAACATACTCATTGATGAAACAGTAGTAAATTTGGCTGTACAAAGACATACTCACATGAATTCTCTGGTCGTACTATAATCATGAAAGATTATAGTTAAACATTTGGAATATCTCCTAGCATTCTAATACTTTATAAGCTGAGAAACGAAATGAAATACATATCAGTGTATGCAGGATTATTATGTTGCAATACAATAAATTGGAAAATATAACCTAATATCGGTAACTAGAGCTATGTCCTCCACATGCTGCAGCACAGCTCTTTAGACTCAGCCTGTGCCAGTCTCTGGTCCTATTAGCCTTCTGCCAGATTGCTCCTGAACAATCTCTGTTAAACATGTAATGCAGAAAAGAGACCAGGAAAGCACAGAAGAGAGTGACTTATGCAAAGCAATTAGTTTTTTTGTCTCTGAATGTGAACCAAATTATTTTTACTCAGCTAAAATGCCACAGGTATGTTGTAGAAGGAAGGAAGATACTAATCTTATTTTTTTCACAGGCAGTTCAGATTATTGTCCTAAAGCAATTCTGGTTTCATTTTCTCAAGATGAAGTGGGATACTATTACTGGTACAGTTACCTCTGTGTTCTCCCCTATTTTGTTGGATAGAGGCTGAACTTGTTTATTCCATTCTGATTGTGAACATACAGGAAAGTATTCTGCTGTCATTGGAAAGAGACTGTGAAACACAACTCGCTCCCTAATGAAGCAAAAAAGAAAAAAAAAAGAAAAAGAGGCTCAACTTCATATATGCTAATCTTATTAAAGATCTAGTCTAATCATACAGACTACTACTAGAGGAATCATCCTGGTTTTCAGAACTTACCTTGACCATGAACACAATAATGTACTCTTCGTGACCACTCCTTGCAGGACACTATGTGCTAGACCCAGGAAGTACTTACACTTAGAGTTTTTCATCTAGTGCATTGAGGCTGACACTGTATCTCTCTGAATTTGTATCAGTGCCTTCATTTGGATTACAGTAAAGTGAGAAAAGGTAAAAAAAAACCCAGCAAAAACCCAGGCAAACACTTCTTCCAGAAATGTTCTGAAAAACACGTTAACTTGTCCCTTAAAACTTGGGTAAATATCATAGCGTCATCCCTTGTTACCTGGTTTGCACGACTTTAGATACCAATGATTTTGTACATGCTTTTCTTTCCTCCGTAGGCAGTAATTGCACATTGACCTGACATGCAAAAGTTACGTATAGCAAAAAACATGACCTTGCAAGTCATTTTTCTGGCATGAAAACCACGGTTTCAGTGTGTCTTCCTCAGCAGTATTTAGGAGAAATTAGAAAAGTAAGAACAGGTCAAGTACTTCAGTGGCTGCATGCTGGGAAGCAAGATTACTCTACCTGGACTTGGCTGGGGGAATTAAGTCCTGACCTCTTGGATGGAGGAAAGGCTGCTGACAGTGGAACCTGAGATAGGATTGAGTGAAGGAAGACCTGACATCTCCTGCTGTCTTTGCTGAAGTAGGGGTCTCACACAGTCTCCTTCAATCGGAAGAGCAAAGTCTTATAACCTGTCGGAGGCACTTCATGGATATTTGCGCCCAGCTGATTCGCTTTGGAGTCCTCAAGGAAAGGGAAACTGCTCTTTGAAGAAGAGCAGGACCGCTGTGACAATTAAGTCCTTCGTAGAGCACTACACAGACTATGACATACCCTCAGAGACTTACTTAAGAATGACCCTAACTTAATCAGTATAGGTTTTCAAATATGGCTCTGCAGTGGGTTCTCAATGGAGAGAAACAAAATGCTCTGTAACGACAGCCTACAGGGTCTCATTAGAGCACCGTGCCTTGCAAATAAATAAATTCAACTGTCTGGAATGGCCTGGAAGCTGCTACTATCTTCAAGATAATGAAAAACAATTTTGAAACAAAATTACATGTTTTGAGCTACTAGGCTGACCCTGCAGGACACTGCATTACTTTGGTGGCCTTCCATGACTCTTTACTTTCCTTGTGCTCAGTATGCACAGGAGATCTCTTTGATTAGCACCTCCATTCCCAGGGGAGAATTAAGGACTTAATTTGCAGTATACAATCTAAGTGCATTGCATTCTTTTGCTTTTAAAATTCACTCTCTTGTTATGGTTTTGCCAGTTTTAGAAAACCCTGGTGATGTTGTGAGGCCAGAGATCACTCATAGCACCTGCACGGCTCTGTCAAATGCTGATGTCCATTACAAAGATTTCAGTTTCTGAATATTAAGATAAAAGCCTCTCCAGACAAATAATTGCTAGATATCTTCAGGAAACAATACGAGGAATGGCATGAAGGAACACAGGTTCTGAAGAGCTACTTCCTATGTCAGTTTACAGCCTATCAATTCTTGTTATTGTACAGTAAGTGAAATAGTAATCTCTATGGGGTAACATAACAACTTATCCTTCCATTGGAACTGGATTTACAGCAGTATTTAAATTTCTTTCAGCATCATTGATCTGGATATTGCTTCTAGATCAAAATCTGGATGCGGAGTGTAGAGGAGACGGCCATTTGAAAAGGCTTTTTTAAAAATGTTGTTCACAGAATTCAGCCTGCATGTCTTGTTGAGAAGCAGCTCCATATTCACTACTGGATAACCAGACAAACTAAAAACATAGTTCCCATGACAGTGTGAAGGTGTTTACTGGCAAATAGATTAGAAAGAAAAAAGTTAATGGGGAAAAAAGGGAGCACCTAATCACTGTAAACGACCTTCAGATGATAAAGTTAGGGGGTAAGATACAAGCAAACAAAAACACTGTGGAGTACAATGGGCTAAACTTATCCCAAGTATAACTCCAGCCAGCTGGGCAGTGTCTGGTTGTCAAAATATGTTTGATGGGGAAAGAAAGATGAAAGAAAAAGAAAGCAAGAAAGCAAGAGAGAGAGAGAGAAAGAGAGAGAAAGCAAGAAAGAAAGCAAGAAAGAAAGAAAAGAAAGAAAGAAAGAAAAGAAAGAAAGAAAGAAAAGAAAGAAAGAAAGAAAAGAAAGAAAGAAAGAAAAGAAAGAAAGAAAGAAAAGAAAGAAAGAAAGAAAAGAAAGAAAAAGAAAGAAAGAAAGAAAGAAGAGAAAGAGAGAGAGAAAGAGAGAAAGAGAAAGAAAGAGAGAGAGAAAGCAAGCAAGAAAGAAGAGAAAGAGAGAGAGAAAGAGACAAAGACAGAAAGAGAGAAAGAGGGAAAGAAAGAAAGAAAAACAAAAAGCAAGCAAGAAAGAAAGAAAGAAAGAAAGAAAATCTGTTCTAGAACATAGCAGATTGGTTTTGTTTGGATAAATGCCTTCTATAATGCCATTCTTTGAGATTAATTATTGTTACTTCACTGCCAGTATCAAGCCATGAGTCTTGCCATTTTTCTGACTCCTTTCATCTCCCTTTATATTTCCCCACAGCATTCTATAAATATCCAAAGTGCTATTTTTCTGTGATCACAGTAAAGAGGGGTTTTAGGCATTTTTTTACCTATATCACCATGGAAACAAGATCTGTGTATACATCTATGATTAGTTTTTCTCTAGAGTAAAAGCCTTCATTATCTATGCAAGCTTACGACTAATTGTTCTGCTTCTGCAAGATATGGGTGTCTTATTCCTATCCACTACTTCGGAAATTCATTTCATGTAGTTGCACATAACAAGCTGTAAAGAAGGTTTTATGAAGCCAATAATGCAGATATAATACTTGAGGAATTCCTTTTGGATTGGATATATTTATTTTTCCAAACATTTTGTTTGAGAGAAAACGAGATTGCTATCTGCTGTTTCCTTATTTTTTTGCAGGAAAGCAAAGGGTTGTTGACTTCCTCTCCCCTCCCTTCCTTCCTTCTTTCTGAAGGTACTGTACTCATCTGAAAAAAAAAAAAAGAGAACGAAATGATTGTTCCTGTTCTCCTTCTTAAGTCATTTGAAACATTGTCCCTACTAGTTTTCTAAGTTTACTGCAATCTCTGCACGGGGGGGAGGGAGACAGAGGGAGAGAGACACAGATATTACAAAAACGAGAGCAGGTAGAGTTTAGGGCAAGACTCCTTCCAGCTTCAACAACTGGTAAGTTAAGTAAAATGCTTTTATGGTTAACTCTTTAGAAGTGCAATATAGATATATGTGCTTTTGTATTAAGAAAAGGAGTTAATCAGATACACATTTAAGTCATATAAAATAATAACCATATGCATTAACAAGGGCTATTTACGCTATAGATACCTATAGTCTGGCTCTTAGATACTGGTGCTATTACCATATGGTTTAACCTATGCAGATAGGAAAGTATTTTCCAATGAGGCTGATAATAGTCAAAACATAATCTGCTGTGAATTTTGCATATATAACTCCTGCTACCCGAATCTTGTTACAGGCTTCACTAACTTTATCCTGACATTTTCAGCAAGATTCACTGGGCCATTGCTGAAATATAGAGGAGCTGTGTCATATGCAAATCAATGTATTTCATTTGTTGTCTGCCAGTACTGAAGTCTGCTCCAACACACCAACCTGTGCTATACTGGGAGAAGAATTACTGGGGCTGTTTTTGTTCCCTTCAAACTGCATTGTGTTTAGGATTACACATGTTTATCTCTACTCATCTGTGTATATGATTAGTCTAGGGACAGTGACATTTAAGAGGTGGTAAGACAGTTCCTGGATCTCACTTGGAAAAAACAAAACAAAAGAAAAAGTTCATGTTGTGTAGTACATAACAACACTGAGGCTGATCACCCACATCAGTAATAGGATGGACTCAATTATTTATCTCTTGTTTGCATTTTTGTAGACATCAGTAATGTTTTTCATGTTGGTCATAAATGCATCAGAATTATCAAAATTGCCATGTGAAATGAATGATTGAAAACAAGAGTATGTTTCAAATATTGGATGAGAAAAACCCCCCCCCGTCTTTTACAGAAACAGAATGCAGAGGTGGGGCAAGAATTAGGACAGGTGTCCATTTCTTTGCAGAAGGAGAATTTGTTCATCTTATGATTCAGTATTTCTTCAAGCTGCTGCTCTCTGAAGTGCAGGGTCCTCTGCAGGATGCCCAGAGCCCAGACAGAGAGGCTGCAAACGGTGGGCAGACATTGCAGAGGGCTGGCAGGCAGTTCCAGCTGCTCTGCTCCAGCTCCTGCTCCCGCCAGGGTACCTGGGCTGCGCTTCCACCCTGGGACAGCCTTCTGCTCCCACCCCTCACTCAAACAACTAGTGGAAAGGACTTTCTGCCTCCCTCTATCCCGTGTCTCTCTGCAAGTTTTTCCATAAGAAGGAATGATCTACCACAAAATCAGCCCAGTTTCTGGGTAAGTTGTAGATTCCTTTTTTTTGGGAGCAGCCAAAGGGGGTTCTGCCAAAGGACATGGAAATAACTTGTTTCTTGAACTCCTAAGCTTAATGTTGCTGTTCAGTCTAGTTTGGCACCAGTTAATAGTTTATTTGGTTTTACTCAAACCACAAAAAGTTTGTTATCTGCTAATAACAAAGGTATGCCAGGTCTTCCCACGAAAATTATTTGCCACATCCTCCGCTTGGGATAGCTGGCTTTATTTTTACCTAACTACATTGTGATTCAAATTAAAGAGGTGATTTGGACAGCTATTTTGACAGTTACATGTCAAACATCTGGAATACCAGTTTTTACATTAAGTGAGATGTTTAGGAGGCTTCCAAACATACACAAAAATGTACATAAGCTCTGTGTTTGTATTGGTGTCTTGCTCAAACTGCAGGGTGCTAGTCTGCATAGCAAACACTTGTAAGTTTCGGTCTGGTTAGCTCAGAAGTTCAGTTTACCATGTAGGTAAGAGTAAGCTGCAGCCTTTAGGTACAGATTTTGTTTTGGAAGATGATAAACATTTGTATATTCTTGATTTAGATCATGTATACAATAAATTCTTTCTCTGAAACATTGTCTGAAATACATAAATAAGAACAAGTTCCTTCAAATCATACTAAGTGAACAAAAGCAGTACACACCATTTAAAAACCCAATACCCAGTAATGAGCAGAGAAAGAGCATTTTTAAAGGCATGGTCAGTAATTTGACAGTAAGAAACAGATCTTGAATTTTGGACTTCATTCTTAGATTTTACCTAGTAGGCTTACATTTCTTCAAAAGTTACATTTTTGCAATCCTTTGGAGCTTATTTGTTTTCATTTTGCATAATTTATTGTCAGAACAGCTGTAACATGATTTAGTATAATAGGAGCCTGTAACAGAACTAATATCTTTCTTGAGGTGTCAGGAAGATGGGTTTTTTTGGCTGACGTGATTCTTATCCTACTCCACAGATATTTACAAGAAGGTAAAGGTATAGCCTGAGTCTGGATTGGGTACAGATTTACTACCAGTTTACAGCATAAATTCAACGTTTGTGAAATGAATTTTCAGTTATTCACCCCAACATTTCTGAGAGACTGGACTCCTTTTGATTAATGACTCAAATCTTAAAATTATGAAAAATATTGACACAACAAAGCCAGAATAAAAAGAGATAGATTGTGTTTATTTTGCTTAAAGTCTTATTGCTTCTATTGCTGATAGCCGTATTTCTATATACAACATAAATAGGCAAATGGTCAGTCAGTGTATTTCCTTAGAGAATTACTTAAAGCTATTATTTCCATTTGATGTGTTTCCAATTTTTAATGAAATAAAATATAGAACAATATTGCTTTTGTTTAGAAATGGAAAAATAAAGCTGTACCAGTTATGGCAGAGAGGTTACAGAAACAATTTGTAGCCTGTGGAAATCCCAAGTTAACAGGTCTGGTTCAAAAAGAATAGAAACTAAGAGAAATATTGCTGGAAATGTCAATTGTGTTTTTATATATAGGACCAGTTTCTTTAATGCTGTAAACTATGGAGACTTTTTGGATACAGTATAATAGCACTGAGTTACATTCCTGGTAACATTTTGGTATGTCTAATACATATATTTTTTACCAGGGGGTATTTAGAATCTTTGAATCTCAAGGAGGTTTTCTTAAAAATTATTTTTCATTCTTAAAAACAAACAAGCTCATCAAGAAGAGCCTTTTTTTAGGACTATCTGTTTGCAGAGCAGATAGCGGTGGTCTGAAAGACATGATGTGCATCTCACAGGCAAACATATTGTCATGTCTTTAAGGTGCTGTTCCTTGTAGCACCAGAGAGATATACAGGATTTAGAACAGGATAAGCACAAGGACATGAAGCATGGGAGCAACCTAAGACAAGCCCCATATGCTGGGGCAGAGAAATAGAGATTACCTCAAACAGCACTTACACTGTTTACAATCTTTGACATTTTAAAGACTCAGTGGTGCAGAAAGATGTCTGAGTGGACTTCTCCACTCTTCTGGACATATCAGCAGAATGACACCACAGGAAACAAAAGCAGTAAAGGCTGTATAAGGTAATAGATTTTTTCTGTGGCTGTGGTTGAAGGACACAAATCAACAGTGTGTAAGGCAATGATGTGTAAGGGAGCATCTTACTTACTAGTTGATAAAAAATGATCCATATCTTCTGGGCACCAATGCATGTTCTTCAGTAGCAACTGGTCCAATCAAACTGCTCCTTCAAACAGACCTTGTAAGTGGTGTGAGACTGCTTCAGATTGTTGTCAAAGCATTCATTTTTTGATGGACTAATTTTATAACCCAACCAATTTTTAAAAATAAACCACCTGTAAAAACCAAATAGTTATGCTCTTCTTAAGTGCAGTAGTTTTCCACAATCTAACTTTCGATGTCAGAAGACCACCGAAAAGAAAGGAATTTCATCTTGGAAAGGAAAAAATTATAGAGACAGAAATAATGCAAAGACTTTGAAAAGAAAGAAACAAGTCTGGGGGGAAGAAAAAGAGACAAAACTTCACTTCTGTAAATGCTTTTTTTGCTAAAAATCTGATATTCTGAAACTGAGACTGCAGCTCTCCATTGCTGTAAAAATGCAGTGGCATTTTATGAATGACATTCAGATTTTTACCCAATGAAGAGGCCTAAGTTAATCCTCAGCAGTTATTCAAAACACGAACTGAGTTGCATGCTGGAAGTGTGTTTATTGCTTATAACTAACTCGCAGGGACTTGTCCTTCTTGCTTGACTTCTAAAATACTAGTGAACCAGTGAAAAATATTACTCAATATTTGGTTTATTTAACTTATAAACTTTTTGACTTACTTCTGTAAAACAAATGGCTTCATATATGTTACTCTGCTCTTGATAAGCAAAACACAGCATTTTTCTTCTAAACCAACAATGCTTAATGAACTGTGAAAATTTCTAATATCAGTGGTAGTAATTAAGCTAAGTAATCATATAGTAAAAGAAAATATTTTTGTGCTCTGTAGGTTATGCAAAGAAATTATGTGAATAATTGGGGTTTTTTTAACTTTCATTTCTTATTTCCTGCTTTTTATGTTAGAAAAAAAACATTATCAATTATTTAAATGAAGGATGAAAGTACCACTCTAATTTCTCTTCCCTCCCTCCCTTTTCTACCAAGGCAGCTAAAACACTAATGCATTGTCCTTCTACTTCATGGGTGTGCAGGAATTTATTTGATTTAAAGGAAAAATCTTAGGGTAAAAACTGTGTTTCCTGAAAATCTATTTTCCCCTTGCCAATCTTCAAAAAAGTAAACCTGGAAGCATCCAACTTTCATCTGTATATGTTCATTAGAAGCACTAGAATTCAGAGAACACTGAAAAATACAAAGCTGAAGATTGGTTTAATTACTAAAAGCTACAAGGTGAACTAAGTCTCCTACATTGATAACATCACATTTTGATAAGAGCTAGAGACAGGTACAATTGACTTGAAATGGAAAGCAAAGGTATGAGAAGGAGCATGCATTTCTCGTTGTTTTTCTTAGATTATGCCATAGTGGAAGGCATACTAATGTACAGCAAGTAGGCATCACCCACACGGTTCTCTGCCTGGAGGCCTGATGAAGAATACACACCACCTAATTTCCCTACATGGAAGAATTTTGAAGGTTGGTTTTCCCAGAATGGAGGAGCAGATGTGGTGGCTTTGGGAGAGAAGCATGTGGCTTTGTCCCTACTTGGGCAGCAGCTTGCTCTGGCACCAGCCCCTCTGATAAGCCACAAGTGTGTTGGCTGGGAAGGACACTATGATTTCTAGTCTTCCTTTTTACTGGTTTGTGGCTATTCGTGACTGTGAAAGAACCACTTATACTTCAGTCTTCCCTGTTTAGGGCTGCAGTGTAACTGTTAGACTCTTTCTGCAGTGATGGAAGACTTTCTGTTTTGTGGTGGGCTCTATGCTGGACCTGCCTCTAAAGACTTTGCATATTGGAAAGAGTTTGTGGTCTTAGCAACATGCAATACGCTAGATTTAAACCAAACCTATATTCTAAAGGTATCCAGGAAGAACGTACTGGAATGTATTGACTATTTCAGGTTTAGCTGTTTCTCTGAGCTGCTTTCTAAAGCGTGCACTGTTTCAGGTTGGTGCTTTAGCTCCAGGTAAAAGTTATTTGAGAGCATTATTTGAAAAGGAGGTGTCTGTCCTACAACACTTCCAGTTAGCACAGTATTTTTCTAAAAGTCTGATTTTTCTTAAAAGTATTTAGAGTACATGTGTAATGAAAACAGTATCAGGAGGTGGAAAGGGAAGGCATGACCTGTTTTTAGAGCATCTGTCAGCTTCTAAGAAACAGCAGAAGTTGTTGGAACCATCTGGTAGGCACCAGCCCACGCCTGAGTTGGTTCCTTAGTGCAGATTTCTGACACTGTGAAGATGATCCTGTATTTGTCCAAAACCATTGTCCTGTGATAGGAATTCCAGAAAACTATGTAGAGGACCTCCTGGAAGAGCAAGCTGACAACAATTTGTTCATAGGTTCACCAGAAATTAAACCCATCCCAACCCGTAAATATGCATGAAAATATTTTTTCAATAGAACCACAGCAAGGAATCACACCAGCATGAATGCTATATCAAACAGTTTTCCTGCATAATGCTGCACTCACAACATGAAGTCACCAAGATTTCTAGCATAGTTTTGTATGTCTGTAGGCAGCATTTTGTCAGGATGTCACAGAAAGTCACATACAACCGAGAAATGGTGCTGACCAACTCTTTCCTCTGCCAGAAAAACGGACATACTAATCTTTCAAATACATTAATTGATTTTTTCACATCCCACAGAAAGTGAACCCCACCTAAACTTCAGCCATGGGTAAAGAATGCAATTTAATGTCTATCACTGGATTCTGCAGGAAAATGATCAGGACTCAGGATTCACCCTAATGACATGCTGTAAGGATTTTCACTAGCTTGTTTCCTGCTAAAAAAACAATGAACAAGCTCCCACTGGAAGGCACTGAAAGTGGTTGGGACTGTAAGTCATAACAGAATTCACAGGGTAATTGTAACCATGCTCAGACCAGAGCCTTACCTGTTATTCCTCCTAAAATACAACAATAATTCCTATTAAATTTTCCAGGTTTTTGTATGTGATACTTGTTTTTTCCAGGCAAAAAGTCCTGGGTAGAATGATTGGGGGTGGGGTTCTGGAGGTGTGGGCAGGTATTGATAGAGACAGTTATATTAATATGTAAGGTGATTACTCACAAAACTTCATTTTGTAATGCCGGTTGGCCATTCCTAGTCATGCTGTAGAGTCACAGTGGTTTGGTGGGGTTTCTTGGTTTCCTTTTCCTTGTGATAAAAATCTGAACCGAGTTAGTACCCAGAGCAAGGCTTTGCCATCAGTCACGGTGAAAGATTAGTACTAGAGTGGTTTGGGAAATGTTCAGAATTAAAAAAAAATTTATTTTCTTGTCACTCTTGGGGGTGGGGGGGATGTTGTTGGTTTTTTCTTCCTTTTTTGTGTGTGTTTGGTTTTTTGTTTTTGTTTTTGTTTGTTTGTTTGGCTGGTTTTTTGCATGTGGGGTTTTTTTGTTATTTCTTTTTTGGGGGGTGTTTTGTTTTTTCAGTGTTGTGTTTTTGTTTGTTTGTTGTTTTTTCTTTCTTCTTTTTTTTTTTTCCTCGAAGGTTTTTGATTTTTCCCCTTGGGCAAAAAATAATTTCCCATTTGTTTGTAATTCTAGTCTCTGTTCCAGTAACTGCTGGTGATACTTGGCTAAGCCTGAGCTGTCTTTCCCACTCCATATGTTAGTTTATTGAATTCAGTAAAACTAGCATTTGAAATCTGCTTCAGTTTAAAATAATTAACCTCAAGAATTTTTTCCCATATTTACCATAGGAATTTGTTTTCTAATTGACAGAAATTGCAGACGCAAGATAAAATTTGTTTTGAATCCCATATTTTCTGTAGTTTTGGCAACAAAATAGTGCTTATTTTTAAAACTTTCTAGAAGTTAACAAAATAATTAAGAGCAATATGCAGGATGTGTTTTGGGGACCAGAGAGGGAAAGTATTTTTGTTGCTCAGCCAAGGACAAGATTCAAGTTTGGCATCACAAGTGAAGGGCAAAGCCAGAGAGGAAGGCATCTTAAATTAGTTTGTGCAGGTACTTCATATAATCAGACAAAAATGCCATTCTGTGCTGGAACTGAAGAAGGAAATTCATTTCTGTTCAAGTTAGATAAACTGATTTTTAAAAAATAGACCCTTATTGAATGAAATTGTGAGATGTATGTGCAAGTGATAATTTTTCTGGACCATAAATACATATTCAACATAGTTTCAATGTTTTAACCGAGGTTTTATGCTCAGTCAGTTTGGAAAGTAGAATTCTGTAATCACAGAGCAGATATATCAAAAGAAGTTCCTCCAATGCCTCAGCAATTTGACTTAAGAGCCTTTTAAAACTCTGTCTTATTGATATGACTCCTACTTTTATCTAGTTGGGTCTCAATAAAATAAACACAGTGGTGTCCTAATAGCACTGATATGCCTAATTCCTTTCTGTGTTTTCTACTGTACTTAGGTTCAGAGGGAAATATCTAAGTCACTACTAAGCCAGCTTAATTGCAAGTAATAGAGGCTAATAAGGATTAATCAGTCTTTACAGCCAAGCAGCTTTTCCAGCAAGAAATCTGCTCAGACTTCAGCTGAAATAAATTTTATTCATCTTTCCTAAATGAATAGGAAAGTATTATCTGGTAATTACTTTTAATAACTGGACACCAAGAGAAGTGTTCAGTAGCAGATATATTTTTATAAACATGTACACACATATGTAGAGAGAGAGAGAGAGAGAGAGATACACTACTATCACTTTCTGGGTGAAATCCTCTTCTTTCAGTTCTTATGAGATATAACATGTCTTGCTGAAACACATGATGCTTACCACTTGAGCAACCTTCAGTTTCACTATGAGTTTTGAATTGTGTGAAACGAGGAATTGAGCACAAAAGAAATACAAAAAGCAGTGGTCCTGCTGAGGACTAATGGTACTCATCCATGCTTAAGAAAAACTAGCCTTTCATTAAAACTTAATCTGTTTTGGAAACTTTTTATGAAATGTCTTCCATACAATCCTCTTGTCCCTTGGCCCTTCTCTAATCATGTGTGCACGTTTTACCAGGTACTTTCTTTTTTGAGGTGCATGAGACACCCAGAAGGTGCCGTTAACTGCTGCTGGAGGGAGCCAGCTGGCTGGCTTGAAGAATCAAATTGAAGGTGGCTCTTAGCTACCCTTTAAGATAACAAAGAGATGGGAGGAGAACAGACCATCTCTCTGTCCTCCATATAGGTGATAAGGATGCTGGGATTACAGTAGGAAGGAAAGCTCACTGTATTTCCTTTTTAAAGGTCATGAATGCCAGTGAAAGGTTTGCTTTCAAAACAACAGCTCAAGCAGGACAGCATGAGGGTTATGGAAGAACATGTTTTCTGATTATTCTAGTTTTGGACGTTCTACATAGCTCTGTTATTTTTCTTAAAATAACAGGTCAAACCTTCTCTGTTCTGTTTATTGTGTTTAGTGATTGTGCCTTGTAGGTGGAAAGATTATATGCAAAGTGTTCTCTAAATACTACACACTCTATCAAACATCACTATTTTACTACCAAATCCTTCCTAATATTTATATTATTCATTTGTTCTTCTGTTCAACCTGTCTCTTATAATATCTGTATGGAGAAAAAAAATTCCTATAGCTTCATTAATGTTATTTGATAATTTTCCAGAGGGAAAACTATTTAACACATAGGATTCCTCCAGTGCCAAATATGTATTATTTTAATTTGCAGTGGCAGATATGGGATAGACAGGAAACAGGAATGGAGTGATAGACTTCTATAAACAGTGATTAAGGTGACTCCACATATTTTATAAAGGCAGGGACACATCCATGGTTCCAGCCTCTGACATGAGAGCTCCTTATCCACTAAAGAAAAGGAAGAAATTTGTCTAATTGACATCACCTCATATCAGTCTAATCCCAAATCTTGTTCTCAGCTACACCCAGATATTCCATAATTATTTCAGTACCACACAGACGATGTCAGGGAGAGAAGTCATCTGCTTAGGATAAGAGTTGTTTAATTGAATAATTAATTGAGCTAGTCAATCAGTCATTAATTCCAATGCCTAGTGGGGGCAGGGTCAAATTGCATTTCCACCGTGTCTGCTGGTACCAGCTACACTTTGCCCATTTGAAACTCTTTTACTGCATGTGCTCCAAATGTTGCCATTATGGCCAACCTGATTTTGTGAGCCCTGAGCTTTGGGCAGGATACCTGTGCCCAAACGCTCTTGGGAGCTCAGTTCTGGAAGAATACTTACATGTAACTGAATACACACTGACAACACCAAATTCGGGGCAAAATACAAGAGCCACAAGATGGGAGACTGATTCATTTCCCTCCCTAGGAGTTTGGACCCTGGTATCTAACCTCCTGGGGGAGTGCCCTAGATAAAGCCTGTGCAGGTGACCTTGGTCTCCTTTGGCCAGAGCTGGACCTTTAGACAAACAAAAGTGCAAGTACCAAGGGGCAGGGAGCAGAGAGAAGTCAGATGTGATTGTTAGGGGCTGCAGACTCCAACCCTCTAGAGTCTGGACTCCTCACACATGTAACTTCAGGTTACAATTTGTTTACAGGAAGTTTTTTAAGATGCTTGAAGATTATGGTGGAAAGTTTTACATAATACGCTTTCGTGTTTCTTATATTCTTCACAAGACCAGTGCCTTGGGTTAGCTACACTGCTAGCCTGAGCTGACAGGTCTGGTTTTACATCCTCCTGTGCCTCACTAGACGTGCTGCTTCCAGTTACACTTAGCAGGTTTTTGTGGAGGAAGAAAGAAAGGCAAAAGGTGGGGCCAGAGCCCACCTTGCTGTGGGCAGAGATAGGGCAGGGCTACACTGTGGACCCAGAGGTAGAGATCTGCCAGCAAAGAGCTGTTTTCTCTCCTCTCCCTTCCCACTCCAATGCAGCCTTGAATTCCATGTTGGAACCCACAAATCAGGCAGGGGGACGTGCTCAACTGAGGACGTAAAATCTTGGTTTCTGTATACACTTTTAGACTAGATAATTTGCTCTGCCTTGCAGGCTCCCATCATGTGTAGTTGTGGTTTGCAGTGACTTCGTGTTAACAGCTAACACTTCAGAGTCTGTGGACTTAACATTCACTTCATTACTCAGGTTGTCTCTGTGTTGCTGACCATTTTAGCAAACAGAATAAAGAAGTAGAGAGAAAGTGAACAACAGATGGAATACAGAAGTGAAGAAGGAAGAACATAGAAGAACTAAGAAAACTCATAAAGAGGAAGAAAAAAGAAAAAAAAAAAAAAGGAGAAAGGAGGATAAGAAAAAGAAAAACAGAGAACCAAAACAGAGTCCTAACCTATACACAAAAACTACTTAGCACACGCCCTGAAGTAACTGGAGCAGTGCGTAGAGCTCAAGTTCTGCTAGGGGCATTCCCGATTAAGGCCCTAGGGTGATGATCAGAGGGTAACCTGGCCATACTGCTCTGTCACCCTCACTTACTCTCTTGTTAGGCCAGAGAAAAGTAAGAAGAATGCTAGCAAAGGTGTCCCTGGAGTAAGAACAGAACACATGTAAAAACAACAAAAGGGATGCATAGCAAACCATTTTGTTAAACTGACAACACAACACTCATACTGGGGAGAAGAAATAGATCTGCAGCTATCTCACTACAGCATCCACCAACTTACTTATTTTTGGTTTAAATCTAATCAATGCAAGCACTGAAAAGAAAATTATACCATTAACTGCCCTAAAAACACATCTGATGCCACAAACAATGCCCCAGCTTCGGCAGGCTGTATGGTGGGACTGCTCCAGACTTTGAGCAGAGGAAATCTGAAAATGTAATTTAACACTTTCAGTAATTATCAAAACAAAAATGATCTGTAAATTATGGAAAAGTGAATGTGCATAATTTTGATTATATTTTAAGGCATTTTTCCTATTATAATGAGTACCAAAGTAATTATGCTCCTGTGAAAGATCTCATAAGTGTCTTGCTCTCTAAAAATGGATACAAACCCAAATTATGCACAAATCTAAGACAATTTCAAAGGCTACTCTATAGTCAGTGCAGGCAAATGGGTACTTTTGTGAAACTTCTGTATTTCCCAGCTAATATAAAAAAATTATGCAAGTTAAAATGTTAAAATTTGGGAAAAGCAATGAAAATGCAGGGAGACTATTTCTACTGTGGAGTTTTCTCTGAGAAGACCCATTTCTCTGTTTTGGTGCCACCTCCCAGACAATAATAGTGCAGCTATGCTGGATAGGAAGCCCTGAGACCAAAAGAAATATCTAAAATGACCAAACTTCAAACATGAAGCTGACAAGATGCCAAAAGAACAAATGAAGGGAAAAATATTATTTAATAAATTAGATATGCTTGAAAGTTCATTCCTTGTTGCATTTGTTTACTGCATCATATTAAGATGTCAGATTTTTTAATCAACTAAATTTCTTCGTTTTCCATTAAGCTTGTCTGCAAAGGTTGCCACCTGCTGACATATGTTCTGTGGATATAGGTGTTTTTCTCATTTGGTTGCAGCATAGATGGCTTCCTATCTCATTGGGTAACAGAACCCACCAGAAATAATAAGGCAAACTGTCAACATTACTTGCAGACTTCATTGGAAGTCTTCCCACAGGAACGTAGTGATCTCTGATTATGTCCTAGGAAGAATTACAAAGGTTATCACTTTTCTTTTACCAAGCATATACTGAGAAACACCCCCACATTTGTTGACGGAAAGAAGAAGTTTTATCCTGAAGCCTGCAGATGAAGGTAATTACCAGCAGATGAAGGTAATTTCCCAGGGAGAAGTGAAAAGACAGTGAGCTTCTTAGTACTATCATAATAATGTAGGAAGAAAAAACCTGATCTGGTCCACTTCTCATTTTCAGTCATTCCAGGTCACGTTCATGAACAATTGTTTACTTGTTTCCAATTCCAGTTCTGTTAGTGATGTTAATCCAAAAAGGGAAGAGGAATATTTATGGCAATATCTTTATCTTGATAGCATTACCCATTTAAGCAGACGTATGCCTCATAAAAGGCATGGGACAAGAAGCCTTAGATCTCCATAGACAATTAAGTTAATGGTTAAATCACGGACTCCATTTGACACTGGGTCTACATGCATATGAGAGTGAGAAAATAAGTGTGGAAGTCACGTTGAAAAAGATTTGACTAAGCTCAATGTCTATTATTTGCAGCTCAGGTCTGCTTTTCTCTAAGCTTCCACTGTGCCTGTATCTCCCTCATCAGATTCTGCACTCGTTGATTTTGGATACTTTCCATAAATCCGTATTTATTTTTATAAGGTAGTCCAAACATTTTCTTCTCCCAGCTCTAGACTGTGGCAGAAGAAACGGTCTCTTCATTTAGAATGTAAATAATCATTTAGCTTAGCTTCAAATATTGTAGCATAGAAACTTGAAGGCTGATTTGGGTGTCTTAACATACACTTAGTTTATACATAATATTCACACAGTTTGTATACTCAGATTGAATATATTAACATACACTCTGTATATGTTAATGGAGTCCATTTTTCAAAATATTCTGCTTCAAATGTGGATATTTATGCCTGGAGAATATGGATGAAGAATACACTTTGCCTGGGCTTCTCTAAAGAATACGGTAGTAGGTTTGACACTGATTTTAGAAAAATTCTGGTGTGTGTTTGGACACTGTTTTTGGCCTTCTTCCTAGGAGGGTTTACACTGCCATTGAAGGAAAATAGCAAGGAAAATTGTAAGGAAGGATCAGGTGTGTACTACCTGAAAACACTTGGTTACCAGTAATGGACATATTTACCTTTGTACAGGTATTCTTGATGTTTTCAAAGTCTGACAAACAACTTAAAGTAGTGTAGCTTCAGTAGAGACCACTTCACTGCTGAAATGAAATTAATTCATCATAATAAAATCTCTTGGTCAGATCCTGAGACAGATACAAGTTTTGCATAAATAGCAAATGAGAGAAAACAGTGTAAATAATTTTCTGCTTAGTTCAACAGCTGTATAACTGAATACATTTATACGTTTAGAACCAAAACATATTTGGAAGAGCAGACTGAGAGCCCATTAAACCTATTAAGATAATGATAATTATCGCCATAATAACAGTTGACAAGAATCAGTGATTGAAAAAAACCCAGCTGGTTGTTCAATAAAGCTGAAGCTCACCAACTGCTCAACTTTAGCTCAAGAAATGTAATAGTGTTAAATTTAACACTAATTCTTACTACATCCAACAGAAACAGCCGTTAGTTTTCATTCTTCCCTTACAGATGCCTGTATTTAATGCCTCAAAAGGACAGCAGAATTGCACTCTTACACGGCATGGTTTCTACAGTCCTACATATTCAATTAAACATGGAATTTCTATTCCAGATAAGAGAAGCTATTCAGCCGATTTGGCCCGCTCTAGACTTCCTCCACTTTTGTCTGTTTCATCTTCTTCTGAAAGAGCAAACCTAAGTGCAAACCTCCTAATAAAGTAGCCCATTTACCTTTGTCGTATCCCTTTCACTCAGCCTTATTTCTGGTTTTGCAATTGAGTTGACCAAGAGAAAAATCGGAATTGTAGTAGTCAGTGCTTAAATTTGAGAAACTTCATAATGTCACGTTTTTATGGCTGGACATATTATTAGTCTTTAGACAGAAGGTACTTTCATCTGGGAAGCAGAATCTTGATTCTACTGAAGTCTTAAGAAAATTTGCTGTTAACTCCAGTACAGGATATTAACCGGAGACTGTAACAACACATTTACTTGTAGACTGAATAGCATCATTTATATACTTTCTTTAATTCTTTGTCTTAGAAATGAGTAGACATAAGACAGTGAATGGTCAGTCATATTCTGCATTAAACTCTTTCCTCATTCATGGAAGTTAACAAGATTTTTAGCTGCTGTGCAGATACTCTATTTTGGAAATGCTTCAATAAATACCTCAACTCAGTGTAACATTTCTTGTTTTGAAAGGGCAGGAAGAGCTAATTTGTGGTTCTGGTTTTCAAAATATTGTATCTCCATTTACTTGAAGAAAGAAAATTTGAGGATGTTTGTCTCTTCTATAGAAACGAACTTATTAATAAGTTCTGGAGTGCTTGGTTTGGTGCAGGATGTTATGTTTAAGTCCAATACAGCATGAAAATCTCTGTCTCAGTGAGCTTTCCAGACCAAGTTTTCAAAACCTAGTAGCTGATATATTACTGATTGAAACTAGAATTTTTAATAACCATCCAAAGTTTAGAATCACACTACATAGCACTACATTTTAAATACTAAGTTCTGTAGAAAGGAAGAAGTTTTAAAGTGCTTGTGTAGGAAATACAAAAGGCCCCTAGGTGATATTTAAATATAAAAATATTTAAATCAAAAAAACCATTAAAATAATGAAAAAAAAAGAAATTTGGAATCCCTCCCTGCCTCATTTGTTGCTGAGTATTAAAATGACATCACCTACTCCAGAGCCAGATAGAAAACAAGTACTGCAGACCTACATTTAAACTTTAAAGGTCTCTACTGAAGTTATTTAAAGAACAATAGGACTGTTCCCTATTTTTTTTCATTGGGGTCAAATCTGTTGTCTCTTCTATGGGTTCCTATAATGTTTTAATGGAGTTAAGTTCTGGACGTAGTTAAGATCATGCCACCATTCAAATTAGTAAGGCTCTGCTATCAGAATGAAAGAAGAAATAATTTATCTATGTATTATGGAATTTGGCAGATTTAAGGAGGAGAAAAACCGACAAGGTGATCCATATTTAGAACTTCACTTTCCTTTTAAGTACTCTCATGTTGAATTATGCTGCATATGCTGATCACTGACTATAAACAATTCCCCTTTTAGGTTTGGTCCTGTGATGCCTGTAGCTGTGGCCAGTAGAATAAGCCCATATGCTCAGTGAAAGCAGCCAAAGGTAAGTAGTGCAAGGAAATGGTTTCTTTCTAGTGATTTCAAGGAGTACTACAGATCTGTGTTCCAGAAAGAGTGAAACTTTGCACAAAACTGTGTGTGGAAGAAGGGAGTAACTGGCAGCCAAGGAACAAGAGAGCAATTATACATAAGTCACTGTCAATTCTGTGTATTTCTGGCAGCATTTCAATAATCTAACAAAAGCAGTAAATAACATATCTGGGTCCTCAATTTCTATGGACTTACTAAGGAAATTTATACCCTTACTGCTGGGGAAAAAATGACACACAAAAGTTGAAAGATGTTTGAGGCACATACTTTATAGGGAAGCTTTTGATCTATAAGCATTATGTTCAAATTGTGTGAGTTTACTATGCTAAGAAGGACTTTTAAAAACTTTTTCAGAAAGAAGTGGAGAATTTTTCAATATTTGGGGAATACCATTCCCCTTCTCCCTTTTTAATAAGTCAAACCTTTGTACCCAGAGAGTTTACAAGATCAAACTGGTCCTTATTTTGACCAGGGAGCTTGGGTGACAAGGGAACAGTAGGATGAATACCCAGTAAAAATCCTTTCTGATGGATCATACACACACATAATATATATATATATATGTGTATGCATGCACTCAGACACAGTGTGCAGTTTTGAGTGCTACAACACATGAAGGATATGAATCCATTAAAGAGTGTCCAGAGGAAGGCAATGAAGATGGCGAAGGGCCTTTAAGGGAAGCCATATGAGGAGCAGCTGAGGCCATTTGTGCTGGAGGAGATGGAGGGGAGACCTCATTGCAGTCTACAGCTCCCTTGTGAGGGGAAGAGGCAGGGCAGGTACCAATCTCATTACTTTGGTGACCAGTGACAGGAATTGAGGAAAGAGCTCGAAGCAGAGTCAGGGGAGGTTTAGTTTGGATATCAAGAAAAGGTTCTTCACTCGGGTGGTGGCTGAGCACTGGAAGTGGCTCCCCCGGGAAGTGGTCACCACACCAAGCCTGACAGAGGTCAAAAAGTGTTTGGACAGCACTCTCAGACACATGGTGTGATGCTTGAGGTTGTCCTGTGCAGGGCCAGGAGTTGGACTTGGATGATCCTTGTGGGCCCCTTCCAAATCAGGATGTTCTATGATTACATGAATTGATACTGTGTGTATATATATATGTTCAGTATTTCCAGTCAGTAAGCTAGTGACTGAAAGTAATATCATGGTATAATTATTAGATACTTGTCCAAGTTGTAAGCAATTATTTTATCTTTTCCCTCTGTCCAATGTGGTTTTTGAGTCGTAAGTTTAGAATCTTTCAATTTTTCCTTCAGTTAGTCCTCCTTCTTTGTGCACTGTTGGATCCCTTAGTCTCAACTTTCTGTCTTAGAGTTTTGTCACTGAGCCTTTAGCTTCACACTTATATCTGAGTTACTCAGTCTACACTGTCAGAAGGAAGCAATCTGTTTGCAGAAGTTTTTTAAGATGCCTTCTCTTGCCCATGGCCTAACTAGGTCACAGACATGTGCTTTTATCTATCTTTAGAAGGTTTATCCAGCATGGAGGTTCCTGAAATAGAAATAAGAGTGTATTTAGTACTCCACTCACCTTCATGCTCTCCACCCATCATTTCCAAGAAGGATGTTATAAATAGCATCAACGTGTCACAGCTGATAGAGGGAAAATGTGTCTAGTTTTCCAACCTAACCTTTGCCTGGTTGGCTAGATACATGCACACAAACACTCACGTTCATATAAGTGCATCCCTCAGGGGGGCTGCAAGGATGTCACGGGCTCATGCACGGAGAAAACTGGAATGGCCAAAGCCCAGCTGGAATTCAATCCAGCTACTGCCACAAAAAGTAACACAAGAAGTTGCTATACTTAAATTCACACCAAAAAGTGGGCTAAAGAGGATCTTCATTCTTTATTGGATGTGGGGTAAAACTTAGTGTTACGCAGTGTAGAAAAGGCTGAGGTACTTTGTGCTTTCTTTGCTTCAATCTTTCATAGTCAGGCCAGTTGTTCTCAAAGTGCCCAGGCCTCTGAGCTGGAAGACAGAGACAGGAACAAAATGAAGCCCCCATAATCCAAGGGGAAGAGGACAGTAACCTTCTACAACACTTAGATCTGCACAAGTCTGTGGGACTGATGGGATCCAGCCAAGGGTATCAAGGGAGCTGGTAAAAATGCTCACTGACATACTTTCCATCATTTACCAGCACTCCTGGGTGTTTGAGGAGGTCCCACTTGACTGCAGGTTGGCAAATAGGACTCCCACCTACAAGAAGGGCTGGAAGGAGGGTTGTGGAGCAGCTCATCCTGAGTGCCATCACACGGCACATACAGAACAACCAGGAGATCAGACTCAGCTACCATGGGTTTATAAAAGGCAAGTCCTACATTACCAACAGGAACTCCTTCTATGACTTGAGTAGTGGAAGAGGGAAAAGCTGTGTATTCTGTCTTCCCGGACTTCAGTAAAGCTTCTGACACCATTTTCCACATGATTCTCCCGGAGAAATAGACTGCTCATGGCTTCATGGGCACACAGTTTTCTGTGTAAAAAATGTCGGGATGGCCTGGCCCAGAGAGTGGTAGTGAATGGAGTTGCATCCAGCTGGCAGACAGACACCATTGGTGTTCCCTGGGGCCAGTTCTGTTTAATATTTTTTTGATCTGAATGTGGTGACCAAGTGTACCCTGGCTATGTTTGTGGATGACACCCAGCTGGGTGTGAGTGCTGATCTGCTGGAGGGCAGGAAGGCTCTGCAGAGGGCTCTGCACAGGCTGGGCCATGGGCCAAGGCCAAGGGGGTGAGGTTCAACAAGGCCCAGGGCTGGTCCTGCCCTGGGCTCACAACAGCTCCGGGCAGTGCCACAGGCTGGGGCAGAGTGGCAGGAAAGCTGCCCAGGGGAAAAGGCCCTGGGGGTGCTGTGACAGCAGCTGAACATGAGCCAGGCTGTGCCCAGGTGGCCAAGAAGGCCAATGGCATCCTGGCCTGGATCAGCCATGGTGGGGCCAGCAGGGCCAGGGCAGGGACTGTCCCCTGTGCTCGGCACTGGTGAGGCCACACCTCAAATCCTGTGTTCCACCCTGGGTCCCTCAGTCCAGAAAGACATTTTGGTGTTAAAGCTTGTCCAGAGAAGGGCAACAGTGCTGGTGAAGGGTCGGGAGCACAAGTCCTGTAACGAGGGTCTGAGGGAATGGGGGTTGTTTAGTCTTGAGAAAAGGAGGCTCAGGGAAACCTTATCATTCCCTGCAACTCCCTGAGAGGAGATTGCAGCCAGGTGGGGATTTCCCTCTTCTCCCAGGTAATAAGTAATAGGACAAGAGGAAATGCCTTCAAGTTGTTCCAGGGGACATTTAGATTGAATATTTGGAAAAAACCTCTTCACAGAAAAGGTGGACAAGAACTGTACCAGGTTGCCCACAGAAGTGATTGAGTCGCCATCCTTAGAGGTACTTAAAAGTTTTCCACATGTGGTGCTTATGGAAATATTTTAGTGGTGGACTTGGCATTTAATGGCTGGACTTGACGATCTTGAACGTCTTTTCCAACATAAAAGTTTTCTGATTCTATGACTCTAGAAAGGCAAGGGAAAAGGCCTTGTTTAAGATTAACAAAAATTTATAACCAATGTTTCAGGTTAACCACAAACTCAGATGAAGCTCCCTGTATGATCAGTGGAACATAAAACTTTGCCAGGAGAAAATTCTTAATCTACCTTATCACGTTGTATCACCAGATATGCTTAGAGCATTCTTAGGTGTCAATTACTCTGGAGTCTCAGAGGGTTTGTTGACATCAGTCCTATATTTAGTTTTATAGTGGTGATTTTGCCCACCTGTTTAGAAATAAACAAACAAGCAAAAAAATCTCAGATAAAGTCTATTAAACTGAATATAATTTGGAGAGTTGTCAAATGTCTTTCCTCCTCCAGATCTGCCAGGCAAATATCTCTGGGATTAAAACAAAGAAAATGAATTAATCTCCGCCTTCTTATTACAATACAAAGTGAGAGTAGCCAGGAAACATGGCGCAAAACCTGATGGTACACAGTGTCCTTAGATCACTTGGCCATTGTTTTCTCTCACAGCAGCACATGTTAATGATACAAAGAAGTTTAACATTTTTTGGCTTTGGCTTTTCATGTCACAACCATAATAAATGTGCATATTATTGTTTGTATTGCCATATCCTTTAGATGCACTGCCAGTTTCTAGAGCCTGTGCCTGCACAGCCAAGGACAGAATTTTGCCCACAAACAGCCTGACTGAATTAAATTAAACAGAAATGTTGCCTTACAAATTCAGCTGTGAAGTAGTGTGTACAGAATATTTATGTTGTAAAAATGTTGTGGGGGTCAAATCTGCTGTGGGAAGGCCAAAGCTTTTTTGCTTTTCACTTACCAATTTATTTCTACTTTAAAAGGCCTTTGTCTTATATGGACCTAAGACATCCCTAGTTGTATTTATTTAAAAAACCCAACAGCCTTCAAAACAATAAAATAGTCAATAGAATGTTAAATCCAGAAGAACAGGAAGACATAAAGAGGTTTGGTGCTTCTTTCGTTTATTTTAAGGAATTTGGGCCACACAGAAAAATATCAAATATGATGAAGAACGAAGAAACAAGCTTTAATGTGGACAATACTCGAGCCTCTCCATTCTCCCACTGCCTGCAGCCACTCAGCCCTGCTACAAAGCCACACAGAACATTTGATGAAGAATTTAGAACACACCTCTCACACTTCCGCTATGGTCCTCCTCCTCTTGAAAACATGGAAACGTTCCAGGGATCCTTGGAAGGAGGGTCTCGTAAACGCAAGAGCATGCCAACAAAAATGCCTCCTCCCATCACGCTTGAGGATTCCTCATCACCACCAGACAGACCTGAAGATCACCATGACACAGGCTCTTCCAGTCTCCCCTTGGTGTTCCAACAACCAGCTCAGCCAAAGTACAGTTCCCAGATGATTGACCTCTGCAGCTTTGGTTTTCAATTCTACAGAACTCTGGAGCATTTTGGAGCCAAGCCCATTAAGCAAGAACCAGTGAAGCCTAACATGGCATGGCCCAGTAGCCCAGCATTCATGCAGGCTCCTTACCCTTATTATCCTAAAGTCCACCCTGGCTTAATGTTTCCTTTCATTGTGCCACCAAACTTTCATTTCAGGAATCCCTTTCAAATGAAAAGACCTCCAGAACAACCCTTCAGGAGGGCTGAAGTAAGAGAAAGTGGTGAAAATAAACAGAAAGTGGAAAGAGTAGATGTCAACCTTCAGATAGACGACAGCTACTATGTTGATGTGGGGGGTGAACAGAAACGTTGGCAATGTCCCATGTGTGAGAAGTCCTACACGTCCAAGTACAATTTGGTTACCCATATCTTGGGGCACAGTGGCATTAAGCCACATGCTTGCACCCGATGTGGCAAGCTTTTCAAGCAGCTGAGCCACTTGCACACGCATATGCTGACACACCAGGGCACTCGGCCACACAAGTGCCAGGTGTGCCACAAGGCTTTCACTCAAACCAGTCACCTTAAGAGACACATGATGCAGCACAGTGACATCAAGCCTTACAACTGCAGGATCTGTGGCAGAGGTTTTGCCTACCCCAGCGAGCTGAAAGCACATGAGTCTAAGCATGAGAGCGGACGGGAGAACATTTGTGTGGAGTGTGGTCTGGATTTCCCAACTCTGGCCCAGCTGAAGAGACACCTAACCACCCACCGTGGCCCTATACAGTACAATTGCACCGAATGCGATAAGACCTTCCAGTATCCAAGTCAGCTGCAAAACCACATGATGAAGCACAAAGACATTCGCCCGTACATCTGCACTGAATGCGGCATGGAGTTTGTGCAGCCCCACCACCTGAAGCAGCACTCCCTGACTCACAAGGTAAGCCAGCTCTTGCCTTGCATCTGAAGGTAGCACAAGCATTACAGGCTGCTAAAAATACATATACCTACCTCCTCAGAAACGTGGCCTCTTGCCAGCTGCAGAGGCTTAGGCAGAGCAGAAACCCACCATTGCTGGCAGTGCTATAAGCCAGATGTCTTTGTCAGTCTTAAAAAAGTGCACACAAACCCAACTTTGTTGTAAACAGGAGTTCAATTAAACCACCTTCATTACTTCCCCAAAATGGATTCACAGCTCTCTGTTTCTTGGCTTTATCTTCAGAATGACCTTCTGTAAAACAACATAATTTTGCAGAGCTGTATACCAACCCCCAATCCCAAAATTTTAAAAGACTTTTTTTTACTGAAAGCAAATTCTGCTACTTTATCCTGTTAATTAGGAAGTAGGTGTGTTTGTAGTGGACTGCAGCAAAAGAAAGTATGTTATTACTCATCACATTTTGAAGAATCATTATAATGAGACATTCAAGAACCAAAAAACCCTAAGAAAAATTCCCCTTTGTGCATATGTTATCCAGAATGCCTGCTAATAGAAATGGACAATCAGGATAATAATCACAGCTAATTCATATCAAGCAGCAGTTTTGCCACTGCTGACAGAGGTGACGGCAGAGTCAGCTTAGGGTAGGAGCAAGCTTTGAAAAATTTTCAAAAGGATTGCTTTCAAAAATAGGAAAAACATAGTCGTTCTATTCAAGAAGTTCCGAAATTGATTATCGACTTTTACAAAAATAATGTTAAGATAAGTCAAAACCTTTTGCTTTTAAAAAAAAAATACGCTTCCAGATTTGCATATTTTTCCTTTAGTGTTTGAATTTCCGTTTTTACATGAAAAACAGCAAAAAACCAGAAAGCCACCGCACTTTAGTCTTATAGTCACACATTCTTTGAAAACCTGACGAGGTCTACTTCCACATTTGCTTTTTCTTTTCTGTTTCATGCTTATAACTTCAGCTCTTCCTGGAGATTCCCTGATCTTCGGATTTACCATGCAAGATTCCACTAATTGAAGACTCGGCAGGTTTTTTTGTCACAGGAAATTAAATGCCCCTGAGCCCTTCGAGAGCTTGTGCTTCTTTGCCCACAGCTGCAGGTGGATTCACATGAGAATGTAGTTTACAGTACTTAGCTGACCAAATACAGCCTCATATCGGATGACCAGACACTTGAAGCTGCTGGTGATGTTCAGTTTTAACTTTGTAATTAACTGTGAAAACCACTGACAGTCATTTCATGTCTTTGTAAAGACGACCTGCAGAAGGAGTAATTGCTTTGGGCACCTCACTAGGAAATCCTTATTACCTTCAGCAAGTTACACTCTTAAGCTGTTTAGTAGCAAATTCTTTGATCTTCATAGTATCCAAATCACTCTTTGAGAAGCTGACAGTTAGACCACATGGGTGTGGGTAAGAATATTCAGTTATGCAGTAATAAGTTCAATGGATAGCATAAAAAGTGTTAAAAGTGTTCTATAAACCTCATGTAAAATGAGATTATTCCATTAGGGTTACTTAAAATCCCACTTAAAATAAACAGGTTTTTCTCCCTTCAATAAATATAAGATGTATAATCTTATTTGGTGATATTACTTGACTGCTTCTCAGTTACTTCAGATTATCTTCTATAGCTTTCTTCAAAACAGGGCTGTGCCGTTTTCATAATCCAATCATATTTCATTTTTAAAGGCAACTTTAGTCTTTTAACTGGTTGGCTTTTTTTCTTGGTCAGGAAGTGTATACGCTTGATCAATACTTTACTTCAGCAGCAGAGCAGGACAGGGAAGCCCTGACAATGACTATGTCTCATTGATTTGTGAAAAAACGTCACTATTTCGTTAACATTCGTTTACATTTTGTTTTACTTCTCTGCTTCTCAGAACCTCATAAGAATTTGTCAGGAAAAAATACACAGATGCCTATTACTTGAAAAAAATGTTAAAAGTGAAATAATTTTTATGGACTTTGCTAATACTGAATGAATAGTTCACAAGTTGCTATACTGAAAATTAAATTACCTAGAAATTTTCCACCTACAGAATGTTTCTTTTCTTTCAGGGTGTGAAAGAGCACAAATGTGGAATTTGTGGCCGGGAATTTACCCTGCTGGCCAACATGAAGCGACATGTCCTGATCCACACCAATATCAGAGCCTATCAATGCCATTTGTGCTTCAAGAGCTTTGTGCAAAAGCAGACTCTCAAGGCCCACATGATTGTTCACTCTGATGTCAAACCCTTTAAATGCAAGGTAAGTGCATTTGGTGGCAGAGGCATTAACCTACAGTCTGTTTCTCTGATATTATCATCTTATGATATGGTAGAATTAGAAAAACAAAGCTTGTTAATACATACTGCAGCTGCATTTACTATTCTGGTTTTCTTTCTTTATCCAGGTTCTGCTTATGTAGCTCACAATAATGGAAGTAAATACCTGTGGTTTATCCCCATTCCCTTCAGTAACTTTCATCCTCACATAGTTTCAGGGGTCTTTTGCCTTGTGAGCATTTAAGAGCCACAGACATTTGAGGACAATGAACATACCCGACACTTGAGTAGTACAATCATCCAAACAGAAGCCTAAGTGCTTAACAACTTGAAACACTGATGAAAAGCATAAATCAATCACACATCCTGCAGAGGATCATGGAAAAGCAGCAGCCACAGCTTCACAGAGTGGTGTCATGCAGCAGCTCAAGAACAGAGTCAGAAAAAGCCACAGCAAAATGCAACTACAGAAGGGATTTGAATGGGTCAAATGTAATTACCAGACTGAAATTCAGGGCAGGACATCAGTATGCTAACAAAACAGCCTCTGAGACCATCTGGCCTTTCCATGTGCCTGTGCAAATTCCAGTTTGTTGCTTCCCCACAGCACTGGAGGCTGACACTCCATTCTTTTTTCTTCCCTTCCCATAAACCTTTAAGGCTTTCTTGACCCTATTAGTTTCTAATCTCTTCCTTATGAATTATTCATGTTTATATTCTCACTCAGTATTGGACACTACGTAAGTTCTTTTCCTGCCTATGTGGTTTATTACTGTAGTCATACCTTGTGAAGTCAAAGGTCATAGATTTTTTCCCCACTTTAATTTGCTTAAGAGAGCTGTAAATATCGACTGGAGCACATTACCCAGCTTATGCATAAGTAACTGAAGACTGATTTTAAATCAATTTTTAGAACTCCTTCATCCTACATATTTATGGTATTGAATATTCCCTTCAAAAGGGGCATTTCACGAAGAAGTAGAGATAGATGAAAAATTTTAAATGGAATTATTTTCTTTTGGAAAAATGTAGAACTTCAAAATGTCATAGGAATATATGAGATTCAGTACTAACTTTAGTATGAAAATAGCAAAATGAATCTTTCTACTTTGTCACTTTGCTGTGCTAACTTCAAAAAAGTTTACACAACAAAGTGATGTGCTAACTTTTGTTCCCTTTTGGTTGAAGTCCTCCTCTGACTCCTCAAGTTTCCAAAAAGAAACTCAACTTTTGGGTCAGATTTTGGGGGTGCAGTATGTGGATCTACATTACTTTTAGGTACGTGCAGATTAGCTGGAATGTTGTGTTCAGCTCAGTGTTTGATGATGACAGACTATTGAAACTTGGAGAGGGCAATAGTTGGAACTGGGAAATGGAGTATCACCAGTATGTTTTCCAGCCCGTAACAAAAGCTCTACAGGAACACCTGTTTTTCTTATTTTTTTACTTTTGTGTCCCCACCCAGTGTTCCTGGGAGGAAAGAAACAAGTAAGCACAGTGAATCTGTTTCTCGTATGGCCGAAGGGCTAGGAATCAACATCAGTGCTCCTCAGAGTGGAGATTGCAACAATAAGCAAAGGCGGAATCAGGACTTGCTTGTCTGCATTAGGAACATCCTAACCTTACCTCTCTGACAGAGCCCTCAAAAGACTCTTGAGAGCAAATATTTCTGGCTGGTACTCGGAGGGTTAAGGCAATGACCAGATAGCAGCCTTTTGGCACCAAGCTCCTCCTCAGCAGAAGGAAGGATATAGCTGTATGAACAGCCTGCTTAACAATGGCTCACATGTCCCTGGGGAACTGCCTGCAAATAGATTTCATCTTGCTTTCTCTTGTACTTTTCAAAGCTTCCTGTTTTCTCACGGTCCTTTTGGACAGTTTACAGTCATTCTCCCTCTCCTTCTTTCTTTGAGGAAAGGAACACCCTTCTTATGAAGAAAAAAAAAAAAAAAAAGAAGAAGAATGCAAGGGAAAGAGAGCACAGCAGTAGCCTTTATACTTCACCACATGCAATGGTTTTCTTTACCTTTTTCTCACAGCAAAAGAAAACATGATCTTTCCTATGTGTCTAATCACAGCTAAGCACAGACTATCAGAAGTGAGTGAGTAGCAAATAGTTGTCCCTTCTGTTTCCTCCTCCAGCTGCAGCCTGGATCTCTGATTTTCTTCTGAAGAGTGAACTTTTCTGTAGCATTTAAAGGCCTGAACCCATGTTGCCTTGTTTATTTCTGTTTAAGACAAAGAGACTGAAGAGTTATGAAGGTTTTAGACGAACTTTTGCAACAGTATTAATTCTAATTTGTAGAGAAAGGTTCCATGAAATTTACTGTTGCTTTTAGTGCTGAAGTAATCAATGTTTCAGACCTCCAGTAAGGAATGCAATGGATTTTTTTTCAGCCCAACCAAATACCCTCTGTAGCAGATGTTTTGAACTGTACTTTTCCCCCCATCTAAAAATGTGTTTTAAACAGGAGTCAAAACTGAAGAAAATGTGAGAGAGAAGTACTTTGAGAAGAAACAAAACAGGCTGACAAATCTAGAAGCATGACACTTCATGTGCTGGCTTAGGAGGACAAAATCTAGGGTTGAACTAATATAGAATTTTCTAGCAAACTATACCGAAGTCCATCTCACCTGCCGGTGCAACATAGTCTGTTCAGCAGACTTGCAGCAGTTCTCTTCAAGACTTTAATTTTATTGTGTCTAAAGTAGACAGCCTAAGAGAGAACACATTGTTCCTGCTATCCCAAGTTTTCTTCCATAAACTCCTCATCTCCCTGAGTGCTATGGTGCACTGTGGTGAGTTCTGCTGGAACTGCCTCCCGTGCAACTGTCTCAGACTTGTCTTTCACACTCTTCTCATCAGTGTTCACAAGCTTGTCATGTCACAGAGAAAGTAAGTCTTGTGCAATCTTCTAGTTTGATCTGCAGACTCACGCTCTTCATTGAGCATTCACTGAGTTGCAGTCTGCCAGCATACGAGTGAGAAACCCACTTCCTTTTACCTCTGGATCATAGATATTAGCCTGAAACGAGTACTTTGCCTTTTTAAAGGATTATGGCACACAGACCCATCATTCTGAGAAACAATTTTCATATCGGCATTTCTTTATTTTTCCTGCCACACCTCTGCACTCTAGTACCATTTCCTCATGTCCCCAGAGGAGATTTCAGGACACGAACATATTACGCATTGCTAAGATTTGCCTGACTTTGGGAAATGGAAAACCTGTCAACTTTATTCAGAGACACAGAACTTTTATGCTGTAAAGAGCTATCCTTTACCAAGTCTCTGTCTTTTCAATATGAAGAATGAGAATATTGCTCTGATGGAAAGAAGATAAGCGCTAGATCAGTTTTTATACTCAAGATCTTACAAAGAGAAGGACTTGCATGAAGTACTCTAGCCACTTACCTATCTATCCTACATAATTTTCCTTGGTTGCCAGTTCAGCCAGAGAAGACCTAGCTATAGGAAAATTAATAATTCATTTTCAGTGGCTGTTCCTTTTTTCCACCATCTTGTCTAACACTTTGCTGATAAATTTATTTGCTAGAATTTTCATTATAGCAAAATCACAGAGAGAAAATCACAAAAAGGTACATATGCAGCTGAAGCAAATAACTTTTTTAAAAGCCAGTGAATGCTTTCAGACTCTTTTTACAGCACTGAGCCAGCTCTAGTTTTTGTTTTAAAACAGTACACCTGCTAACTTTTGTATTAATGAATTGATTCAATTTTCCCTCAAGAGAAAATTGTACAGTCTTCTAGTCTGTACTTGTTTAAAACAGAAAGCATATAGTACTATTTTTCCAAGGATCCTTTCACTATCTACATTTCATCCAGATATTCCAGGTGATGACTTTCTGAGTTTAAAGATGCAAGTTCTCTATCAGATGGTTACCCTGCTAGATGGAGGTTTCTTACTCAGTGATGGTGATTCTGACTCATATAATAATAAGGATAATTTAAAAAAAAAAAAAATCTGATGGTGAGACAAGTCGGGAAAAAAAAAAAAAAAAGCAGAAGGCAAGCACAGAAGGTTGCTGAGCATGGAAATAGCCACTTGAATGTGAAAAAAATTATAAATCCTGATAAGGAAAGACCCGAAGACAAGTTAGACTAGATGCCTGTCGTGGTGATGTCAAACTCTCATGTCTTAAGAATACATAAGAGTCCAGACTACAAAAGGACCCATCTACATAAACAACAGCAATGAATAAAACCCACCCTTATTGTTCCATCAAAGGGAAAATTGCACAATCAATGGCTTGAGCTGGCAGGAAAATGCTTCAGGGAAAGCTGAGTCATTCTTGCAGCCTTATGACTGTTTAAATTCCAGCTTACTCACTAGAGACACTGAAACACAGAAATTGATAGACAAAAGATAAAGGGAGTAGAGAAAAAAGGGTGAGTGAGAAATAAAGAAAAAGAAGGAATTGTTTTTTCTAACTTTAAGCAAAATGTGCCGTCATTTAATTTCCACTTAAAGAGAAGTAATATTCTGCTTGACTGTTTCCCAGAAACCCTTAATTGGTTTTATTTTGTAATTCCATCTCTGCCTGATGTTCTTGATTGAAGGCTAGATTTATAAACTACAAATGGAATGGTTCATCAGGACTGAAACTTGTACTTTGAATGTCATTCAAGTTAAGAGCCTTCCAGATTACTCCCTTAAGTCTTTCCCCTCCTTTCAACAACATTGACTACTTTTGGGGTATCCTTGACTATTTGTCATGGTCACCAATATATAAAAATGTCAGCAGTTCAGAACACCTTAGATATTCAACCATATATTTTTATCTGTAGGATTTTTGCCTGGGACTTTGAAAAACCTATTGCAGCCAAAAGCTGCCGGGGTTTAAGTAAGGAAGTGCAGGTCCAATTTCCTTTTAAAATGTTGTCCTTGAAAATACTGCTTCAAACTAATTATTTTCATTTTTACCATTTTTACAGCTGTGTGGAAAGGAGTTTAACAGAATGCACAATTTAATGGGACACATGCACTTGCACTCAGATAGTAAACCATTCAAGTGCCTTTACTGTCCCAGCAAATTCACCTTGAAGGGGAACCTAACGCGGCACATGAAAGTCAAACATGGGGTCATGGAAAGAGGATTTCATTCTCAAGGTAATATTTTTCAGCAAGATTATTCTCTGTGAGTTCTGGAGGGGCATATCAGTAAACACAAATGGGCTTTGTACTACAGATTCACCAACGCATGCCATAGATCCAATGCTATTGCAAGAGACAGAATCCCATAAGCCTGTAGAGTGGTAGTTAGCTAAATTACCATAGTGTTACAGATCAGAGATCCCCAATAAAGCATAAATTAATCCTAAAATGACAGAAGCAGAAAATCTAGAACGCTTATGGTTCTTTCTCACTGCTGATTGGATTCCAGTCTGTAACGGGGATGGAATCCTGAGTGGCTCTGCATCCAGGAGCCCTTGTAATTCTGTACTGTATTGGCATAGCTGGTGTCAGATGAAGGCCATAGGCTCAAAGTCCCATCTACAAAGGAGCACATGAACAGGAGGAGATATTCCTCCCCCATCTCAAAATATAAGGATTTTTGATTACCAAGAGTATCCTGCAAAATATTTCCTGTCTGCTACCTACCACATATACTTCCTGAAGTCATCCTCAGGTGTGTACACATATCAATGCCACCTAAAGAAGTGGGGGAATCAGGGAGGATTATTTGAGGGTTTGGGTATCCAATGTATGTTTTTTAAGATTTTGCACACAAATAATTCTTTAATGGGCAAGATTTCTTGGTTTTCCTCATGTTAAAGCTTTAGGGCAGCCTGGCACATGTGTAAAACACTTACTCTAATGACATTTGCCATAAAATTTGTGAAGATCCTAATTACTAATGAAATAAGTGTTTTTTCTGTAAATCTCCTACAGCACCATGCTAGTTAGACAATTGCTTGTAATTGGAGATTGCCTGAGTGCTTTTCATTGCACAGGGATTCTGCAGCCCTTGAGGCTTATCAGATACAAGGCAATTTGTAAGGCCTGACACCTGTTTATGAACCATTTTAACAAATACAGCCTGTTGCAAAGTAACATCTGCTATCTAGTGAGACTGCATAGATCCTTCAGAAACTGGATTCAGTTACTGAGGGGGAAAAGCAAACTGAAAAAACCAAAAGCAAGTAAAAGAGTGACCTTCATAGATGTTTGCTGTTGGGTGAAATCCTCACCCTGTATTGTCACTAGTCTTTAATGAAGATGGACTATGCCTGTAGTATCTGAATTATTTACAATATATCCTGAAGCTTGGAACGTATTTGAGTCCACAGCTGCCTCTTGGATAATCTGTGTTTCCAGCAAGAGGGAAGACACTGACAAATACTAAGACAAACCAGATCCAGGACTACATGCAGATTTATACTGTACTGCTTAAAATCCTCATTTGTTTATAATTATTTCCTCAATCTGAAGCACTATCTAGTGCCCAGAGCCTTTCAGTTGGTTGATTTCTCAATGGATAAAAGAGGAAAAATTAAGGATAGTCATAGACTGCTGAGAGTGTTGTGTTTTCGTTTTTAAATTATTAGCTTTGAACCAGAGTGTCCACAGAGCAAATACATTAACATGTTCTTAATCTCTTCTACTCCTCTGGAAAAATAAGGTACAAAACCTGGGACTTGGATTATGGACTGTGATGCTTTAGATCCAAGTTTTCTTTTAAAAAAGAATAGGAAGGAGCAAGTGAGTAGGTTCATTGGCAAAATTCAGTTTGCAAAAGGCCAGACCACTTCACTTTTCTTCTCAGCTGCATCATCCAGAGTCTGGCATTTACAAAGCAATGATTTTGTGTCCTAACCTGGCTGTGAAGCATATACAGTAGCACTTCTTTTTGCAGCATCTCAAAGGAGATGCCATGAGATGTAAATAGAGAAGTACTTGGAGATAGCTGGATGGAAGACAAAGGTAAAGTATGAAATACAAAGCTGCCTCAGATTCTGGTTTTGAGCCATGTAACAAGTAGTAAAACTTATGTATAAATTTTCCCCTTTTCTCCTTCCCTCAAACCACTACAAGGTTTTGGAAGAGGAAGGATTGCTTTGTCCCAGACAAATGTCTTGAGAAGCTTGGAGCAGGAAGAGCCATTTGATCTTTCCCAGAAAAGCCAAGGGAAGGGAATCTCATTTCATTCTGATGGTGAAAGTGCCAAGGGAAGCTCATGCCAGGAAGAAGAGGAAGACAACTGCTATGAGGCAGAGCGGTACAGCCCTGCCACGTACCATCATGACGACAACAAGCTGTACATGGCTCAAGATCTCTCTGGCAAACCTGAGTGCATGATGAAGGACTTCAGAGAGTCCTACTGCAATGACAAGGAAGAAGTGTTAAGTGAGGGAGGACTGGGGAAGAGAATAAGAAATTCAGACAAAGAGGAGAGATGTGGAGAGGGAGAGCTTGTAAACAACAAGGAACATCTCAGCTTTAGGTCCTTTGAAAAGGCCAGTCTTGGTCACTCTCTCTCTGATTACTTGTATTTCAAGCACAGGAACAAGAGTTTGAAAGAATTGCTGGAAAGAAAAATGGAAAAACAAGCAATGCTTATAGGCATTTAAAATGGACATTTAAAAACAGCTAGAAAATGGTAACCAGATAGATTTTAACATGAACTGTAAGCTATCAAAGCCTGGAAGTCTGTAGTAGTATCTAGAAACAAATAAGACAAATTAGTCAAAATAATTTAGAGTAAAACACATACATTACGAGAATAAAGCCATTCAAGGTCATCAAGAAATGCAACAGGTATTGCAAAATAACACTTTTATTTTTATCAATGGGTTGGGTACAGAAGTTTACTTCCTATTATATGGGGATAGATACTTACATGCAATTTTCTAGTTAGCAGAAAGCAACATACTTCAGCATCTGATTTATTATCTGACTAAATATATATGAACACTTCTAACCATATGCCTCAGAAATATCTGAAAATACTAAGTATTTCACATTGTAAGTCAGAGTACTATTAAACACGGCAAGCATGAAAATGCTGTCAACATTCAGAACTAACACAGTCCAAATAGTTTGATTTACTGAAGTGACTCTTAGTTCAACTACTTACAATGAAAAATGGGAAACAAATTAATAAGAAATACTAATGTCTTGGGAGGCAGTAAAGGACAGCTCTGTAAGGCCTTGAAAGGACTGGAATTTATTACAGAAGTTAGTCCTCTGGCACAAGGAATGTTAGTGCTTTGCTGTATTTCGGTCAGTATGGGAGTATTCAGCAATTCTTGAAGTTAAATAGCATAGACTGTGTTGACATTTTGTTCTACTGCCTGCTCAGACCAATACGTTTACTGGGCAGCATCAGCATGCAACATTCACAATCTTGCCACAGTTACACATAAAGCAATATGAGTCATTTAATTGAAAAAATTATGCAATTTCCACCATTTATCTCTTCAGTTTATCATGACTAGTAAGGATAATTTTAAAATACACAGATCAGATCAATTTTTGTTTCAGAAGGTAAAACGAACCTTTATAGAATAAGCAGTAACTCACAGATGAAACCATTCCTCTTATTGGAGTCAGAAATTTTCCTTTACTAACATGTCTTGAGAAGTAAGCGGCAGGCCTTTCAGATATGCTGTTTCTACAGAGTCAGACCCAACCTTTCATCCTCTGATTACCATACAGTTATATGTTTATAACAAACGTGGAAAAAGCATATTCCATTAAACTTTTCATTAATTGGAAGAATACTTTGAACAGCATATTTATTCCTGCATCTTCAAGACAGACAAAAAGCAGTCCTGCACCATCCTATTCCTTATAAGGAAATAAAAATTTAATTAGTCATAAAATTTGTCCTATGTCCTTTGTACATCCCAGCTCAAAATGTTAAAATCTATATATATGGTACATCGTTCCAAATATTACTACTTTCTTCACTTACCTGCCAAGTTCTTGATTTGAAATACATTGCAATCATGCTCTCTTATATAGCAAGTTATAATTAAATATAGTCATCTACTTATGGCTTGCTAAGATGAGTCATGTAGCTGCAGCTCTCTGCCCCTGTAAGAAAACATACACCTTTCAAACTAATGATCCTCACACGTACCAGTTAATCAGCATTCACAGGGCAAAGTTCTTATATCTCATATAAAACTGGATTTGTGTAGTCTGAGATTGCAGACAGTATTTTCCTTTTTCAAGGCTCAAACATGGCGTAACTCATATCTATGCAGAAAAAGCTGTCACTAAAGAAACAGTCACATCCAGGTGACTCTTCTAAATTACGTTTGATGTGCATATTTTTTAAAATAAAAAGGTTATGCCGAATTGAAGTGGAAGGTAGGTCACTTTAAACCTAGAATTTAAAAAGTCTTTGGAAATGAGATGTATTTTAGGGGTACATAGTCATGATTTTTCAGGGATGAATTGTTTTATCATAAACATTCCTCTTCCTTGCTTCAGCTGTAAGAGGACACCTATTGGAAAAGGAACCATCTTTCTTTCAAGGAAGACATTGTGGTCAAGAAGAAAAATTAGAAAATGTTCAGAGTAATGACTATAATGGCATTCTTTCTTAGACTATAGGGGAAATGATTAGGTACCAATTCAGCATGGTCTTGCAGATGGTCCGTTAGAAATGGGAGAAACTCCTTCAGTTAACTTCTTGGCACTAACTTGTCTCTGCCAGACAAAAGCTCCCATTTGAGCAGGTGTACAGCCAAGAGCTGGGAGGCACTAACTCTTAGAATTATCTCTCTCTCAATGGTGTAGTTTCCCACTGTGCATGGTTCAAGACCAGTTGATTCCATCTTTCCAGACATTTTTGTTCCCATAATAAGAAGAACAAGCAAAGAATCAGTAATCTCTTTGCAATTTCTAGAAAGGTGATCATGCAGATGGGTTGAATTTAGCAAGTCCTTCTCTTCTGTGGTGGGTAAAGCAGGAAGATACACAGACCTTCCATTTCAAAGTCTTGTTGCCTCTTTACTGGAGAGTGCCATGGGACAGCTAGACAATCCTTATCAAGAAAGAAACAAACAAAGGATTACATATCAATTGCAGTCCAGACAAATGGAGCAAAGGAGATATTTTCAGCGGAGTTCAGC
The DNA here is from genome assembly GCA_013397895.1 of Origma solitaria. Lineage (NCBI taxonomy): Eukaryota > Metazoa > Chordata > Aves > Passeriformes > Acanthizidae > Origma > Origma solitaria. The sequence continues at coordinate 361,092 of VZRL01006365.1, forward strand.
TCCCAGCAGCTAATATCATAGGATGTGTTCTAGCTGGGCTTCAGCAAAGCCTTTGATGTCATCTCCCCTGGCATTCTCCTGGAAAAACCAGCAGCTCATGGCTTGGGCAGATGAACTTTTCACTTGGGTAAAAAACTAGCTGCATGGGCCCAGAGAGTGGTGGTGAATGGAGTTAAGAGCAGTGGGCACTTAACCAGTGTTGTGCCTTGGGGGTCAGTAATGGGGCCAGCCCTGACGAATATGTTTATTGATCATCTGGATGAGGGAATGGAGCGCCCTTTCAGTCACTTTACAGATAACACCCAGCTGGGTGTGAGTGCTGATCTGCTGCAGGGCAGGAAGGCTCTGCCGAAGGCTCTGCTCAGGCTGGGCCATGGGCCAAGGCCAAGGGGGGGAGGTTCAACAAGGCCCAGGGCTGGTCCTGCCCTGGGCTCACAACAGCCCCGGGCAGTGCCACAGGCTGGGGCAGAGTGGCAGGAAAGCTGCCCAGGGGAAAAGGCCCTGGGGGTGCTGTGACAGCAGCTGAACATGAGCCAGGCTGTGTCCAGGTGGCCAAGAAGGCCAATGGCATCCTGGCCTGGATCAGCCATGGTGTGGCCAGCAGGGCCAGGGCAGGGATTGTCCCCTGTACTCGGCACTGGTGAGGCCACACCTCAAATCTGTATTCAGAAAGGAGAATATTCCTTTACAATGAGACTTTGAGAATCTGCCCAGTCACAAAGTCACGCTACTTTTCACTAATTCACAAGCACCCAAGTCTAATTCATATTAGAATAGTATAAAACTCATCTAAAACTGTAAATTATCAATAACAGAAATTACAAACAAAACTATTATTGAGGTAAGACAACAGTGCCAAGAGACCCAAGTAAAGTGATTAGGAGATGATCGTCCTCCCTCCTGTAGAACAAAATGCAAATGGGTCTAAGACACTTGTTACAAAGAGGCCTCAAGGGACAAATTAAAAGTGAAATAACAACTTTCATTGTGAAGCACCTTGCTTTTCAAACATAAGTTATTTTCACACTTATTTACATTGGCACTGCTTTGGGAACAGACAGTAACAGCCTTTGCTTTTTAATAGCTTTGAAAACGCTTTATAGAAATTTGCTCTCATAGTGAAGCTATTTCCCATTTCTAATTTTCAAGGGATTAGCTTCCTTATTTTGCCTTATGTAGAGGCTCAGAAGTCCAGTAGAGACATTGCCTGTGTCCTGGACATTGGGGGATATATTTTCTTCTTTTACTCACTCCTAATGCGAGTTTGTCTACCTTCTTCTAGCTATGTTGTGGAAAAAAAGTATTTATCTTACTATTATTCTCCTCTGTTTGGGTTTTCAGTTTATGGGGACACATGAAACTAAAGCCCAGTCTCCATCACCTCTATATAAAATCACATCTATACCATTTCCTTGCATTGTTATATGCAGCCTGGTTTCATCCTTTTGGAGAGCATTACAACACACAAGAGTGGCTACAAACTTGTACAGCTGAGATGCCTCCGGAAGTCACGTTGAGGAAAGGTAAATTGGCCCTACCATAATGAGGCTGGGCAAGTGAAAGCATGTGGTTTGTTAAATTAGACGCTTTTCTGATGCTAAGGAGAGCAGGGAGAGTTCTGCAAGATACTTCAGAGTACAGGGTAGGTGGAGGAAAAGCCAAAAGCTGGGCTAGTAAAGTTGAAGTGTGAAGACAGACAACATATTATAGGGAAAGAGAAGTTGTACGTGACCTTGGCAAAAAGTGTTTTCAGTCTGGCCACAAGGACTCAGCCATGTGCTCATGAAACTGAGTTTTCCTGGCTGCCAGACAACCTTCAGCTTGTGAGGGCACAGACAGGTGCTCTGTGTTCAGCAGCTCAAAGGGTAAAATACTTAATGATAATATAATTGAAATTTATCCTGTGCTGTTTCCTGTAAAACAAGTTACTGGAAAGACCAAGAAATGCTACTGCACCCACCTTTTTACACCTTCGTGTTTTTCTACTACCTATTCTTTGATTTCTCTCTTCGTATGGTGCTGCTGGACTCTGCTGTTTAGACTGTACAGTTAAGAAGTAATATAAGTACTGTATTTATTATTCCTAGAAGTTATAATAATTATTAACCGTTTTGAAAATGTCATGTCTGCTTAGCTGAACAAGATGTAACAGAGCTAACATTTTGTACTCCTAACAGATTTTGCAAATAATGTGTTGCTTATTTATTTCACTTAGAACATTGAGTTCCTATTTAAAGCCACAGCTCATGAAGTGAACCAACTACATGTGAATCTTTTGTTTCTGGCTTTCTATCTCAATAGTAAAAGCATGTATGATGTATTGTATTAATTTAAGCAAATAAATATGTACTGGAGAAGCTGCTGTACTTTGTATTGAAATGGATCTGGAGTTCTTGGCATTCTAGGTGTGTTATATGGTATTCTAGGAATTTTATATGGTAAACACATGGGGCTGGTCTGACAAGGCCATTCTTCATTGAGCACCACTGAAAAGTGGTTCTTTTAAAGGGAAGGATAAATCAATGATGGAGGACTAGTTAGAAGACAACAACAGAAGAGCTGCCAGGTCCTCTAAGGCAGAGAGATCACCTTATTGTTACAGACTACACAGAGGACATAAAAAATGCTCTGGAGTTATTATGGTATTTGTCAACTTGGCTTCAGACAAGGGAAAAGAGAAAGCACTTTTTCTTAGAGATTTTTCAAAGAACTGAATCATGTTAAAAGACAGGAAAAAACAACCAGATGTATTGTAAGACTGAAGTTAAGAAAATAGAAATACCATTATAGCTTGAGGAATAAGCAGAATACTGAAATCAGAGACTTAATGTTATTTTTTCTAAAGGAACAAATTACTTTTAAGTAATAATTGACCTCTTAAATTTGTTTGTTTTAGTGAGATTCTGATTGAATTGGCATCATCAGACTTCACAGAGAACACTTCAAACTGCTTTTGAGCACAGAGAAAGCAACTGGAATACTTGCTATAAGATAATTCAAGTAATAACAAAAATAGATATTCTGTTTCTAATTCTCAGAGGTATATGCCTTACAAAGTGGAAGAGGTATTATGCAAACACTAGAAATACAGGCTGGAGGCAAAAAAGAACAGAACTGAGCCTTTATTTTCTTCCACATTTTCTTTTTTTTTCCCTCATGATTTGATGGTAGGTAGTAACTGCGATTAGGATTATAGGCTACCTTTACATGAGGAGAATGAGGATGTTTTGAAGAGTTCATTCCCATGTGACTCTATCAGTGCACCTCAAAGTTTCTTCTTTGTCAGTCACAAAAACATGATTTAGAAAAATACATTTGGTATTTTTCACAAAATTCCTCTTCAACTTCACTCAGTTCAAAAATGAGCCATGTTCACTTGTATTTTCAAACTATCAGAAATTAAGCAGAAGAGAAAGAGAGTCTGTCAGATGTTCCCTGGGGGGGTTTCTGTGACTGTGGTGACATGTTGAAAGGCCCAGAGTATCTAAAGGTATGGACACAGCCAAATTAATACAAAACCTCTTACCATATTTGTTCCATTAATACACTCTCAGGCTCATGTAGTGTGATACAGATAAATGTGCTTACCCACTGGTTCCTAAAGCGAAAATCTGATCTAAAAACACATGCAGGATATCAGTAATTTCAGCACTTGCAAATGATGAAACACACTGCTAGTGCTGCTTTTTTATACAATAATATGTGATATGGTAGCATATGTTATATGATGGATCATATAGCATAAATTTCCCCAGTGATCACCTGTAGTGAAAGTACACCTGAACACAGAACAGACACATTCTGAATAAGTCTTCTGGTCTCCTATCATTCTGATTACCGTCTCTGAAAAAATACTTTACTTCTATCCTATCGTAGAAATTATTAATTTGGATAAAGCTGGACTTTCCCTTTACTGAGTTATTTCCTGTAGTGAAATATTTCTTGTAGTGTGACTATTTTATTCAAAGGAACTCTATCAATTTTCATCAATAGAGAATGTTGGCTTGTGTTTTTGGAGTTGGGATTCTCTGCTCATACTGTGCCATTTCATTACTTAAATACCCTTACAGTTCTGAATGGAAAATCATTGAAGTATAAATTATGTTCAAGACACTAATTAGCCAGCTAACAAATGGGTTGCAGTAAAATGACAATGATGGAGGTGTGTGAAAACTAGAAAGGTATTTCTACCTTGTTGACAGCTATTAGGAAATTAATGGAGATAGGAACTGTCTAAAAATGTCAGAGGAGGTATCACATAAATGTCTCTAAAAGAATTACAGTTATACAAGATAAGTGGCAGATATAGACCCAGAAGAATATTTATCATTAAAGAATGATATGTTGCAAGGGAGTTCTGCAAGTTGCTTTATTCTTTACAGAATTTCTACTACAAATTATAGCACTTTTCTAGATACACTAAATCATGATCTTTTCTATTCATTTCAAAGGCCAAGATGATTTTTCAAAATCAGTTTATAAAGTCAGCCAGCAACATAAATAAAATGACAACTGACAACAGTGGTGAAGTCTTGCTGTGAATAAAGTTACATTAAAATTTAAACAGTATTGCGCCTAGTACAATCTATCTTGAAAATCTGTGAGAGCAGCACCAAGATCAGACAGGTTCAAAACGATACAGGTCTGATAAACACACATGCAGACAGTGCCTAGAAGCTTAGAAAGAGATAAGACCTTACTTAGGTAAAAAAAATTAAAAGCCATTCCCTAATGAGGGTTTTTATTAAAGCTACTACATATCAACTTCTAAAAGGTTTGTATGAGGCAGACTTCACGTGAACAGTCAGTTAAGACTAGGCACCAGCCAAACCAATTCCACTGAAGTATGTCCTACAGAAATGTCTGGGGTTTCTCACGACTGTAGTGGCTCATAGACGCTTGTTACCAGCACTCTGTGGGAGGAACCACCCCCAGCCAGCTGGCAGAATGGATCATGAGGGAGGGCTGTGCAAATGTCACCCATTACACTGCAGAGAGCGTTTTAAATATATTATCCCCAGGTAAAGCAAACCTGCCTAATTTCAGTCTGAAGGGGATGAGGCATGCTTGTGCAGCCGGTTCAATCCACTTTTTTGTAACATGCACCTGTGAGACAGAAATATTTTAAATAGTTTCACCCTTTTCATTAATGAGCATCTGTTGAGGACATGTGCTAGCATTCCCGATTTCAGCAGTGACATCAGTGATCTTCCCACCTGACTTGTACTATCAGATCCAATACCTGTACAGCGTGAAACCTCCCCATGACTCATACCCGCTGGATAATGTAGGGCCTTTGAATTTCCATTGTGCTAGTAGTCTCACTGTGGAAATCTAACAACCTTACAGATAGTTTAACCTGTTTCCTCAGATTCTTACAATCCCATACTTACAGATTTATTTTATTCTAGGCTTTTAATTGTGCGTTTTTAGGCTTTCATGTAGAGCCAATTTTCGTGTAGATCCTGCTATGCATATAGAGGAGAGTGAATGATTAATTCCATGTGTTTCAGACAGATAATGGCAAAATAGCAAAATACATTTTCTTATTCTTCTACTTTTTTTTATTTTGCATTTAAAAAAAACCCCTTCTCTTTTCATTTTACTTGTTCTCATTAACTCTTTAGTACCCTAGTTCTGAGACCACTGATCACCTTTCTACAGGGGATTCTAAGGGTCAGGGTGATCTCTGAGAACATTGTTGTGGAGTCATTAATTACCTTTTCTTATTAAATACTTGAAAGAAAAAAGAACAGCCCAGTCTGATGGACCAGCAGACAGAAGGACAGATTGAGGTGCACTTATCATTTTCAAGAGACAGTACTGTGAGTGCAGTACAATAGTCCTTGCTTCTAAGCAAAAGGAATATTTAAACAATTTTAGATTAATTTTAAAAGATTGTTTCAGGGTTTGCACTTTTCAGATTACAGAGTGAATATGTGAGTAATAGGACACAGTAGGAACACACAGATTTGCACAGAGTGGACAAAATTGTTAATCTCGCATTTATTTTTAGATCTTGTGAATTAGCAGTCTAGTCCGCCAGAGTATATTTATAAAGCATCCATTTCCATATGTGAGATTTTTCAAAGACACATGAAAAAAATCACTTTGGATTGACAGCAACCATGAAATCCTGCAATCAGATTATGAAGAGTGGTCTCATCCTGTTCCAATCATCCCAAAACAGCAGCTTTATAACACAACACAGCCAGAAAACCTAGACGTGCTCTTGTGTAACAGTGGGTTTGTTGTACAAAGATCTGTTCACCAAAAATTATCTGCCACCTTCTCTTTTCTGCAGCTCAAGCACCTCAATTAGAGTGTTGACTAAAGGAGAGGAGCATTTGCTTGTATATCAGAAAATTTCCNTTTTCAAGTGTCTTCAACTTTTCATCTCAAAATACGATCCCAAATAGCAATGAGTCATACAAAGAGTTAGGGGAGCAGGGAAACACAGCATAATCATTTTGGAGGTCTACTTGATTAATAAAATAGATAATCTTAACAATAGTAAAGGCCTTCCAAACTGCCCTAAACATCCTTAATTTCTTTTGGTTTAGAGCTGCTTTTGTTGTTAACATGAAGACAAGGCCTAGTTTACCCAGCAAATAGAAAGCCATCCTACCCTGTTCAAACCTGCAAGCCCTCCAAAACCATTTAATCAAACATGTTGCTTTTCAAGACTTAGATTGCATTTTTCTTTGGTGTATTTGTACTTTCCCAGTTCTGACCCTCCTGCCACTTTCTGATTCAGTTACACATGAAGATGCCTGGAGGCAAGGCCATCAGAAGAGCCACATCTCCCTAGCCCTGTAGCCCTATCCTCTCCAGGCAAGGAGCCTCCTGTATTTAAAAAGTTGGTTACCGAACAAAACCTTTTCACCTTGGTCTTGTGGGGTATAAGCCACTGCACTCAGTTTTATGGGAGAGATGTGAGGCTTTTCCTGCTATGACAGAGGGTCACAAGCTTCAAACAGACCCTGTGGCTCCCAGGGACAAAGTGGTCAGGGTTGCCCTGTGGCCCTGTGGGAAAAAAGGATTGAAAAAGTGTACAAAAGGGAACTACATCTGTGTGCCATCATACCATGAGTCAGCACTTACAACATCTCCCATAAAGTTCAGTCTGAGTGGATGCAAAAGGCAGCGTCTTGATTAGATCTGCTTGTACATCGGCTGGAATTATTTTAGGAAATGTGCCTTTCAGGAGGGCATGAATACACTCAGGAGCAGTCAATTATGCTGAAAAGCAGCCCCATAACTCAATCAGAGGAGAAAAATGCAGTCATAACCAAGACATAGCTGTGTACTTCACTGCTTCTGGCTCCTCCCTTCACTTAGCTCTGCCTCCATTTTCTCAGGCTACAAACTTCCTTCACTACTGCAGGCTACAAACCATTCTCATAACACCTCCAGCAAGCATCTGACAAGGATATACAGTCCTTGTGCTCCTTTTCTCATTTTACTATTACGGGTTTGCAGCATCTGTGAAGCAAACATACCAAATCCTCCGCTTTAGCTCCAAGTTGTGGGGAAACAGCACTTCTTCCCTCCAGCCCTCCTGAAAGCCTCTGTCCATCTTGCTGCCCCCTCAGCATGGTGACTGACCAACCTCCCTCTGAACCAATTTCTTGCCGATCTCCTCACACCTTCTTTATTTCTGCTAACCTTTGGGCAGTTGACTTTAGAACTTTTGGGTACACATTTGGTTGTTATGAAGCTCTCCTTTGTGTGAGAAGGAATAGCATTACTCGCCTAAAGTGGCATCAGCTGTCTTCCCTAGCAATCTTTTTTCCCCTTCTGCTCTTTCTTCCTTTTGCTTATTCCTTCCTCTAGGCAGCTGCTATTGGCACATCCTCTTGACAAGTGGGAAGCAGTAGGTGGTTATGTTAGTCAGACTGTAAGACCAAATATAGAGCAAAACTGCATGCTGCTCCAAAGCGTCTTAAGGTTCACTGTGCAAGAACGTAAGAATAGCTTCTTAGTTGTGGATGGGATTGCACTCTCCATGTCTGAATGTAAATTTTAATTCTCTTGTCTTCAGCCTTCCTATTAATGCTGCTTTTGAATGGGTAAATTTTAAAACCATGATCTATGGGAAAATTGAATTGACTTTCAGAACTGGCTTTTGCTTTATCACAAGCCAGGTGTTACACATGTGAGTAAAGAGGGCTTCATGGAGAGAATGCAGCATGCTTGAACAGCACCTCGGGTCTGCCTCCTGTCTTTAATGGGCAGCAGATTGGGCCTGATAGCCAGAGCAGTGGTCATCCAGAGTCAAAGACAAGATCAACCTGAGCTGTTTGTCCTAAGGCAAGGCGCACAGGCAGTACTTACAGGACAACACAGTCCACCCCACAGCTCAAACGGAAAATGGCTTTAGCTCTCAGCTGGGCCTGCTTACGCTTTCAGCAGCTTATGCTTTCAGCCCATTACTGAGGAAGGGATGTACCTAAAACAGGTGCCAGCAGACCTTTCAACTCTGAATGCCTGATCAGCTGCCAGTTGTGTATTTACAATAGAAGATAACATAAGGTTTCTGACAGCCAAACTTCCTTTGCTCTCTCTTCCTCCTCCCATGGCTGAGCAGACGCTGATCTGAAAATGCTCCTGTGCTGGTGTCTGACTAGACAGCATTACCCTGGTAAAGTGTAAACCCGACCCAGTTTGACTTGGCCGTTCAATTTTCAGTGGCACACAGCCAACTTGCTACCAGTTGGGCTATTCATGCTGCAATAGGAAGCAATCTTCCTGACATGCAAACTTCCTTCTTCTTCTGCCTGAGCAGCAGTGTAGTCAAAGATGCTGAGCTAGATAAAGAACAATTTGACCCTGTAAAATATGGGTCTTGACCCAAGGCTTTACTTCAGCTTTACTGCGCTAGCCAGCAGCAAAAACTATCATTACCCATGTAAAATCTGATGACAAAAATGGATTCTTGCAACAGAGAATCACTGTTACCTAGAGAAGCGCATACCCTATATGTAGATGTATTTTTGTGACCTGAAAATCCCTAGCAAAAATTGGACCATGAAAGGTGGTATTCAAAACCGGAATTCAAGGTGCCACTGCAGAGTTTGATTACATATATGCTGCTGAATAGAATACTAACCCAGTAGGAAGGACTTCATCACTTGTTGGTTAAATTGGTTATACGAGATCACTTTCTTCCTCTTCTTTTCTGTCCTCATGGAAACTTCTAATCCTATTAAAGAAAAGCCTGCAATGGGTTTTACAAACGGATTTCACTAATCTCATCACTTGAGCTGATATACAATATTCTTCCTGGTGGACAGCAAATTAGAAGAAGTATCTGTTCCATCTAAAAACACCAAGACACCAATATAAGCCATGTGTTTGAATAAGTGTCTCCTTAGCTCCCTGTCTGAGTGGGAAGGAGAGGCTTGGAATACAACCAGGAAAGAAATGGGGAGCCTTAATTTTAGTCTCCAACTGAAGCAAAGAATTCCTGTTACAGCCTATACCCTAACACTTACATTTTTTACTGTTCAGTTGAACAAGTGGAAATTAAGATCACTGACAAGACTTCAGGGAAATTAGAATGATTTTAAGTTTTTAATACCCAGCTATAGCCTCTGTAGTGTACAGTCTATTTATCCTAAGTCAAAGACATAAGAAATCCACAACAGGAATAAAGTACTAGTATTCATAGAAGAATATAATACTTTTTGCAGAATAACTTTCCCTCCAAGCTGCTTGATCATTGTGACCCAGTTTTTGAGTCAAGACCCCAGGAGAATCTTTTACCTCTTGCTGATCATTTCCACTAGTTTCCACCAGTTTCCCAGAAGACTGAGAGGTGAATTAGGGCAAGGGACATTCTCACCAAGTTGCAGAGTAGGATGTGGGTTCACATTGGCTTAAAACAGCCCAGGTGAGCACCCAGGGAGCTTCCCCAGGCATGAAGACTGTGTTAACCATCCCCTCAGTCAGTTTGCAGATGACTCCAAGTTGGGTGTGGTGATCTGCTGCAGGGCAGGAAGGCTCTGCAGAGGGCTCTGGATGGGCTGGGCCATGGGCCAAGGCCAAGGGGGTGAGGTTCAACAAGGCCCAGGGCTGGTCCTGCCCTGGGGTCACAACAGCCCCGGGCAGTGCCACAGGCTGGGGCAGAGTGGCAGGAAAGCTGCCCAGGGGAAAAGGCCCTGGGGGTGCTGTGACAGCAGCTGAACATGAGCCAGGCTGTGCCCAGGTGGCCAAGAAGGCCAATGGCATCCTGGCCTGGATCAGCCATGGTGTGGCCAGCAGGGCCAGGGCAGGGACTGTCCCCTGTACTGGTGAGGCTGCACCTCAAATCCTGTGTTCAGTTTTGGGGTCCTAATGACAAGGTAAATATTTTGGTGCTGGAGCGTGTCCAGAGAATGGCAACAGAGCTGGTGAAGGCTCTGGACAAGTCCTGCAAGGAGTGGTTGAGGGAGCTGGGGCTGGTTAGGCAGGAGAAAAAGAGGCTCTGGAGAACATTATCACTCTCTGAAACTGCCTGAAAGGAGTGCAGTGAGATGTGAGTGCAGTGAGAAAGTTGTAGTGAGATGGGGATCAGCCTCTTCTTCCAAATAACGAGCAATAGAACAAGAGAAGATGTACTCAAGTTGCTCCAGGGAAGGTTTAGATCGGATATTAGAAGAAGTTTCTTCACAGAAAGGTTGTCAAGCATGGAGTAGTCTGTGCAGGAAGTGGTTGACTCACTACCGCTGGAGGTATTTCAAAGATATGTAGGCATGTTACTGAGGGACATGTTTAATGGTGGAGTTGACAGTGCTATGACTCAATGATCTTAAAGGTCTTTTCCAATACCGATTTTCTGATTCTGTATCTTTCTGGAGGCGTGCTTGACATCACTGGGGAGCAGTGGATGGAGAGAAAGATAGTGGAACAGTGGAGGGAAGCAGCACACAAAGGCTTGTTCTGCTTTTTATAGCAATGCACAATATGCATGGAGAAAAAACCAAGTTTCATTTAGATCGTTGAATTGCCCATTTTTTTCTGCCTAGGATAAATACTCACTTGTAACTGTGTAAAATAAGCTGAGTAGAGTTTGAAAAGGCTGTGGATTTTAGAAAAGCAGTAGCTTTGAATCAAATATCAAGTACCCTGAGGTGTATATTTCTGCTTTCAGCCAAGAGTCTTTACATAAAACAAGTTAAATCTGGAAAGTTTGCAACTTGGGGTGTGTGTTGCTCTCTATTTACAAAAAAAATACACCAATTTCTCTCCCTTTGAATACAGTAATGACAAGCATCAGGAGGCAGTTTCTCTGTTCAGAAAATCAAATCTGTTTTAAGCCAGCATTCTGTCCAAATTCAGATCTTTTTTTTCCACTCTGGATCTTTTCCAGGATCATCCATGCTGTTGGTACTTCCTTGGCTGGTTCTGGCTCTTTTTTGACTGCATTTTTGTTAGATTCATGTCATACTCACACATATGCACCCTTATGATCTAGTCTCAACCAGTCATCTGTGTTTGCAGAATGTCTCAAAAAAAGCCTTTTGACTGGTACAGACCAGGCTTTCCTTAGAACCTTGTTGGTCTGTGACTCAGATAGCAGTTTCTACCATTTCATCTCTTGCCAAATAAAAAGGTATCTAATAATTTTCTCAGTGAGATTTATCTGAGAGTCTACTAGCCACCCATACTGAGGTTTGATACCACCAATATGTCAAATTATGAGGCCTGAGAGCTACCAGAACCTTTTAGCCTAGAAGTGTTGTGTTCATTAAAAGAAAACAAATTTTTATATGCAGGAGTTCAGCTGGCAGGTTGACAACACGGATGAGAATTGAGATGATGAATATTAACTACATAAAGTATGCAAGTAAAGAGGAGAATTCTTAAAGATTTAGATTATTAACTGCTACTGTACTATGAATAGGACTTGATTAAATTCCCTTTGAATATGAATTAAACTACACAAAGATTTGATTTTTAGAAACAGTACACAAAAAGGTCAAATGCAGGTTACCTAGGGTATTTTAATTTTATTTTTTTTCCCCACATCTTTGAGGGTCATCTTTTACGTCTAAACCTCCCTGAATCCTTCCATGAAATGAACTATATCTGTTCCGTGTAACATTAATACATGCTGACATGCTTGAATCAGTATGTAATAAGCATTCAGCATTGCTCTGAAAAGTTACTCCAGCTGATGATATACAAACCAGAAGGTATAACAGTGCAACCACTCTGCCAAAATTGCTCTTAGCAGCAGTGGTTTTGACTCAAAAACATTACAATTTATTAAATGCTTGTCTGCTTGAAAGTGTGGCATATCCCTAGCTAGCCCAGTTTAGGAATCAAACAGGGGAGTTAGCTAATTCATCAGCAGGAAAGGGGCATGAGCAAGCTGTTTCATTGGTCCTAAAGCCAGCTGAAATCCATTTTAATTAGAGTGACAATTTGATACTTGTCTTATTGTTACTGAAACTGAAGAGTAATTTGAAACATTGCCTTAGAAAAATGCTTTCTGAACTCAAGCTTTTCTAGGATTCTCTTTCAGCAAATGAAGGACAAAATTGTCTCAGCCTCTAAATGTACTCTCCCTGTTCTTGTGATTCATCCTCAGAGAAAACAGACAAACATCACTTTCTCTGCTGATTGCAGGAGACTGGCTTCCTAGTGAGCACTCAACTCACCTGGATAAAAGTTTGTAGGATATATACCAACCTCTTGTCTACAAAAAGTTTCAGTATAAGGAAAATCTAAGTCACATGTTACACTACCAAATAAAGAGCTAGTGATGTTTCTATTAGGTGCCCAGAAACATTTTTAAACGCATGTCATGTTACTTATATAATAAAATTTAATGACATCAAGTAATAATTTTTTCCAGAATAGATTTCAAAATTAAGTCTGAAGCTTTTTCTGAATTAAAACCCTTTCTGACTACAGAAATTGCTGCTGAATCCTTAACTGCTTTGCAGGAGAGAAATAGGTTGATTTGAAACAGCTTTTTTTACAGAAGTTACTCAGAAAGCAATTTTCAATTGTAGCCACTCCTGACCTTATAAAAACTTCAACTGTTCTTTAAAACTTGAAAGCTGTGATGGTTACATGTACAGTATGGTGCTCCTTTAACTTTTCCCCTTCCTTTAAAATGTAAACCCATGACAGATCCTTCTATTTGTTTATCTTTCACAGCACAGAGCCATGCACATTTCTTGTCCTATACAAATGATTAATAATGTCATGACTTTTGAGCCACTGACTATGAAGAAAGACTTCGCTTCTTACCCTCTGCTTCATAATTTGGAGTCTCCCACCCCCATCCATGACACACAGGCCTGTCATTCTCTTTCACTGTCATTTCCTTCTATTTTATCTAAGTGTTTCAGAGTTTTCCCCAGGAAATTCTTTTCTATTCATTTTTAGTGCTTTTAAGGGAGCAAACAAGATGAAAGCTTAAGGAAAAAAAATGTTGTCTTTCTTGACATTGTAAATATAGCTGATGTTTCCCTTTTTGTAACTATGTGGGATGCAATCTGAGAACTATTAAGGTAAATAGCAATTAGTAAAGGCTTCATTTTATAGCACAGCAGACACTGCTGAAACTGAGTTTGTTTCTAAATCACTTAAAAAGCAACACAAATTCCGAGAAATGGAATAAAGGATTTCAGTGGATATATAAAGTGTAATTGCTCCTCTACAAAGCAAGTAATGTAAAACATTTAACTATTTGTTGGTTCTTAATAATACCTTTAAATCCAGGAATATAACTTGATTGCCTTCTTACGGCATAAACGAGGAATAACTCATTTAGTGTTGAGTTGTTCTTATGTGAGAGGCTGTTACCGAAACTCTGATGAAAGAGACGAGAGTAGTTTCCATTTCTCTAGATACTTTTGTGCAATAAGCACTCCACATGTTTTACTGGCACCAACAGCCTCGTGCAGACAATTTACAGAACATTGTCCTCCAAAATCCTCATCTGATAAAGTAACAGCATAGTAAAAAAAAAAAAAAAAAAAAAAAAAAGATAATCCTGTAGTAACCAGGAATTCCTTCACCTTCACATAGGTCTTCCTAAAATATGGTAATAAATCTAACAAACAGGAAAAATTGAGAAATAGGAATTCCCCTTGTTACCACATAAATTACCAACTGAATTACTGACTAAGGAAAATAGATTTGTTGTCCTAATAACTTCAGCTGAAGAGAGCACAATGTTTATAGAACTGGAGAATCACAGGATAAGTAGGGTTGGAAGGGACCTCTGGAGGTCATCTAGTCCAACATCTTGTTCAAAATGGATCCAACTAGATCACGTGGTTGAGGATGTCAGTTGAGTTTCGAGTATCTCCCAGGGATGAAAACTCCACCATCTCTCAGGGAAGTCTGTTCCAATGCAGTGGAAATCCTTCAAGGAAAATAATTTCTGATTCTTGTATTCCGATTTGGTCCTGTTCCCTCCAGTCCTGTCACTGTGCACTTCCATGAACGGTTTGGCCTTGGCTCTATCCACAACTGTCTCATATCTTCCCATGGGGCAGTTGCAGACAGCACTAAAATACTCCTTGCGAAGTTAACTTCCAACCACCCATCCCATTCTCTGTAGTTTGCAGGAGGTCATTCTCCACCAGGACTATGAACTTGTCCTTGTCAAACTCTCTGAGACTCTTGACACCTCATTTCTGCAGGCTCTCAAGAATTTCAGCTTCCTCTCAGCACGTCCTCCAGCATATCCACCATCCCCTGGCTTGATATCACTGGCAGGCTTGCTGTGGGTGAACCTCCTATCAACCAGGTAACTAACAGAGGCATTTAACAGTATGGGTCTTGTACTGGTTCTCTGAGGAGACACAGTGAGTAACCAGTCAGCACTCTTTGTACTCATGGTCACACAAACCCCTAAGTCCTGCAATCATGCCAGTTTTCCACATATTTGACCATCTGCATATCCAATCTCCAGCTCACCAGCTTGGGTACTAGGACACTACGAGAGATCATGTCAAAAGCCTTGCAAAGTTTGGTACAACCATCTCATTACAGGAGTCAGTAGGTTTAGGACCAGGGATCTTTGAGCTGCTGAAGATCCAGTTTGATTTATTGATTTCTGCCCTGTGTTTAAAATTTCTTTTCTAGTTTTTGCCCTGCTATTTATATGCAGTTAAAACTTCTGGTTTCTGTTGTCCACTAGACACAGTACTCTCTGAGATCTCAAAAATCATATTAAAAGAGTAAAAGGAGGAAGAGGAGCCTGTGAAAGGAGACCTGCACTGTCTTACAGCTCCTGCTAGTTGGCACAACATGCATATGAAACATGTTTTTCTGTCAGAATGCTATTTTTCTTTACTGGTCTGGTTCCCTAGCTGTCTGAAGCCTCTGGGAAGGCACTATGTGCTCTCCTCTTCTGAAAAGAAAGATAATTTTTTTTTGCACAATGCCAAGCCTTGTAATAGAAGACATTGTTTAATTGCTACTGGTAGACAACACTTTGCAAAGGCACTGTTTAGAAAAGAGGTCTTTAATTTCAGCTGAAATATAATAAACTTCAACCACAATGAAAACCTTTACTGATTTCTAGGAATTCCATTGTTTGGCCAAAACAAGGGTTGATTTTTCTTCATGGAAGACAGAACATAGTTCAGTAAAATGTTAATAAAAAAATTTAGCATTCTGCCAAAGACCAGTTTATCCAGAAAATATTTCCAATCTGTTGGCTGGGGCTAGGTGTGGTGATTCCCTAGAACCTAGTTACAAATTAAGTCACATCATTTAAAAGTAAAGATCAATCTAATAACACTTTTGTACCCTTTGTGTCAGTCATAATAAAATGTCTGCTTGCAAACCACTGTTGAAACTTTTGTGGCAGCTATTCAAATAAATGTTTCAAATACGTTTGAATACCCAACATAAATTGGTCCAGCATCCATGTGACCTCATGCATGCCTGATGTGCTTTAACAATCTCCATTGCATTCTTTCTCAGGATCTTGTATTTACTTCCTTGAACTTTGCCGCAAAAGTATTAGAATAGTAGCTCCTGTGTCATTATCCTTGCATGACATCAGTTCTTGCAAATCCCATATTAACACATATCTGGGTAATTCCCATTTGAATTTGTATAAACACTTTGTGCTATTCAGCTAAAAATCCCTTAATTTTGCACCTGTCCCTTCCTCAGTTTAAATAATGTGCGCATATTTCTCCTTCCTGCTATTGTTCTCCCATATAGGAAAAGTAAGAAGATCCACAGTGGGCAACTTGTAAAGGAAATTACATTAATGTATATTGGAAAGCTGCATTAATAATAAATGACTTAGCATGGAGAAATAGTCAGTCAATGTGTCTTAGTGTCAGTCCGCCTCTTAATTGGAAAAAGATGACTATTTGTATTGCGCAGCTGCTTATTCTCAGGGAAACCACCTTCCCTTCTATCACATACAACAGAGAAGTAATTTTGAGAGGACAAGTTCCAGAAAATTTGTTTTCAAAGTGTTAGTAGAAGGTGATTGGAATGGTTAAGCTTTTTTATTGTGGAGTCTAAAGCACCTTGAGTCACCCCTGTAGCAAATGTGAGTGAGGACATCAGTACCTGTCTGGACAAGCTGCAGATTCCACATGACACCAGTCTTCATAGCTGAGCAACCTAAACACACTGGAAAAATAACATTTTCATACAATGACATAAGATTTTAGAGAGAGCATAAAGAACATAATTCCATCAGTGATTAAACTTTTGTAACTATTGTGATGTATGAAGGTCTGTTTTTAGTCCTGCTGCAGAGACAAGGTGCAAGAACAGGTAACTCTGACTTTCTGATTTTGCGTTTAGTGAAGGTAACTTTCAGTTGTGTTCATTGGAATATGTTTGTACAGCATGTGGGCATTTTTCAGACATTTAAGGAGTTTTTCTAGATATAACATTGCTTTGGCAATACTATGCTTCTGGCTGCTGAGAACCATGGACACCAAACTTGGGGTACCAATACAAAACAGTATAACATGTATTCAGAATGGTAAAGTCCATCATGTTTAGTACATATGGTGGGATTTCTTTTTTAAATTTAGTGATTTGGTAATGTGTTTACTGTGAGTCAAGAGAAGTAAATATCTTTAACCACAAAACTCTTCTAATTGTTCTTTTACGCGTAGAGGTGGGTGGATGAAGGTCACTATAACCTCTGAGGCATCTTTAAACCCATACATAAATAACTTCTAGCATCATTCTGTATTTCCATTACTGCTTGAAACGATTCCAAAAATGCAATCACTTTGATAGAATAACAGTTTGTGAAGTTCTTAAGAGTTAACATCTCATGTTCTAATGATAGAGAGCATATTCTTATTTTATCAATGTCAGAGTAAGGCGAATTTTAAATTTGTGAAAAAAAAGCTTTTACACAAAAATGTGTTTCCTCAATGTTCCGTCTTCTGAAACTAGGGTCATAGCCACATGAAGTTGAAAAAGCAGTAGTGGAGTTTAAGCAGAATGTCTTCTAAGTGCTTGCAAGTTTATTGTAGACAGTAGATGCCTGTTCTGTCAGCAAGTGCAGTACAGAATTCATCAGGTAAGCAATGCAAATCAAAGGTCATATTTACTTGCAAAGTATCCATAACAGCAATATTTTTGTATAGGTGTTGAACAGGGAAAAATATCATGTTGAAAATACCTGGGTGGTATTTCCCAATGTTGTGGTTTGATGCTGGTGCCAGGCACCCATGAATGAGGCTCACTCATTCCCCTCTGCAAACTGCACAGAGAAAATTTTGAAAATTTAACAGAGGGTTCATGGGTTGAGATAAGGACTGGGAGAGATCACCTACCAAATACCATCATGGGCAAAACAGACACAACTTAGAGATATGAAGTGCATTTATTACTAACAAAATCAAAGCAGGATGATGAGAAGTAAAATAAGCCCTTTTAAAAACACCTTCCCCCCACCTCTTCCTCCTTTCCAGCTCTACCTCCTCCCCCAGCAGCACAAGGAGACATGGAATGGAGGTTATGGTCAGTTCATCACCCATGGCTTCCCCCCCTGCAGCACCATGGGGTCCCTCCTACGGGAGACATTTCTCCATGAACTTCTCCATCCCAAGGGCAGCAGTCCTCCCCAGACTGCTGCAGCAGTGAGTGGGTCACTCTGCCATGGGATGCAGTCCTTCAAGGACAGGCTGTTCCAGATGGGAGCAGGACCCCCTTCTCCATGAGTCTCCCATGGAGTCACAGCCTCCGCTCAGGCATCCAGTGTGGGCTCCTCCATGGGCTGCAGGTGGATCTCTGCATCCCCATGGACCTCCATGGGCTGCAGGGACACAGCTGTCTCACCATGGGCTGCACCACGGGCTGCAGGGGAACCTCAGCTCCAGTGCATTGGAGCATCTCCTGTCCCTTCCTTGTGTTTGCAGAGTTGTTCTCACATGTTCTCACTCTGCTCTTCTCTGGCCACAATTAAAATTGCCCCACAACTTCTGTTTTGATTTCTTCTTCAATATGTTATTACTGAAGCGTTACCACCATTTCTGATTGGCCCAGCCTTGGCCAGCAGCATGTCCATCTTCAGAGCCATCAGGGATTGGCTCTGCAGGATATGGTGGAAGCTTCTAGCACCTTCTCATAGAAGCCACCTCTGTGCCCTGCCCCAGCCCCCCAGTACCAAAACCCAGGCCATGAAAACTCAATAAAACATCTAAGATATGGCAAGTAAGTGGACTTAGTCAAACTGTGTTTCCTGGGTCAATGACAAACTTGCAATTGTCCTCGTAACACATCAGAAACATTAACTATGTTCCTCTTTACATCCACAGAATGTAAAGAATTAAGTTTATTTATATGTCACACAATAGACTCAGTAAATTTAAGGTAATTATTGACCAGATGAAACCTTGTTTCCTTGTTGTTTGGGGTTTGGTTGGATTTTTGTTGTTTTTTTCAAGGGGGGATTTTTTGTTTGTTTATTTGTTTGCTTTAGTTTGTTCTGGATTTTTTTTGTTCGTTTGTTTTTATTGTTTGTTGTGTTGTTTTCCTTTGTTTTTCACTGTATGAATAGATTTTGTTATGTGGAATATCCATCACAACTAGCACTTGCTGTGTGGGTCCCCAGCTGAAGAACCTTTTTCCCATGTTGATACAGTTTGCTCCAACTGGTCACTCTACATGTGACATAGAGGATATTGAGATACAGTTCTTTTTGCATTGCCTGAAGAGTTCTTGCTTTGTCTAGCCTTCATTTGCCTTCTGCTGTTGCTGATTCCACATGATGATACCTATATTGCTAGGGCTGATTCCAGATGCAAATGCTTTGTAATATTATGAGCTGCTCTCACATTATTTCATTTACCGTATCTCAAAATGCACATGCAATTACCTGCTCCCATGAAACAGCAAAATACCATTCTGTTGATTTGCCCAGTTTCTGTCCATTCTGCTGAAATTTATAGCCTGCAACTACAATGTAAAATTTACACACACAAAAAGTTGTTCGATGCCAGAAGAGCAGTATCACATTCACCATTAATGAGAGGAAGTGCACGAAGCACCAGCTGGCTTTCAGTGGAGTATGCAAGCAGAACATTTTCCTTTCTCAGAAAGCCCTTTGGCCTTACCAGTTTTCAAACATTTGAATCCATCAGAAAAGTTAATTACAGTCTCACCCTAGCTATGTAGATAAAGACATAGATGGGTCCAGATTTAGCAAGACACCTTTACCACTTTTTGCTGCAAAAACAGTGAATTCAGAATCTCAATTTATTCCATATATGTAAGGGAACAAGAAACAATAAAGAACGGCTGCAGCTGCAAGCAGCAGGAGCTGCAGTTGTGAAATGCACGAAGAAGGATCCCTCTATAGCAAAGGTAAAAGTCTTTGCCTCCTCTCTTACCCGGCAGAGCATCTGCTGAGCAGTAATACTGTCCCCATAGAAAGACAAAACCATGTACACAGACAGAGATCAATACAGGGAGAACTGTTTCCTTGAAGGTCGGGGCATATCAAAATAACCTTGTCAATGATGATGCATGAATCTCAAAAAAAAAATAAAAAAAAAAAAGGTGGCATTTATTTACTGATACAGTGAAGAAAATAACTTAGATTAGAGCAGGCCAAAATTAGCTTTGTGCAATAAATTACAAATCTACTGTGGATTTTCTTATGCTTTTGGACTGAATTTGTCCCTATTACTCATAAAGGCAGTTTTAAAAAATGTCTGATATCCTCAGTTTTATACTTTCATTTTTCCTCTTAAGGTCATTTAGAGAAACAGGAAGTATTCTCATGTATTAAGTTTCTGCTTATTGTTTAAACAATAGCATTTGCTGAGCTGGCCTTTTAAACACATTTACAAGGTCTACAGACTGGGTGCCTTGTGTTGGAACCCAGTGAAAAATTCTCTTACAGCAGAAGTTATCAGAGCTGAGATGAAGCAAAGTAGCACACAGCAACTTACACCAGTGGAGGTCTGACTTCTCTATTTTCCGGAGTATCTACAGAAGCCCAGGTGTTTTGTGTACCTGAATGAAGTCCTCTGAGATACTGTAATAAAAATTTAGTTCTATTTCAAGATAAACTATGTTTTATGGAAGTTTTCAGATTAATTGTCAAGATTTTAGGATCTTTGGATTTACAAGGCATATAGGAAAAATACAAGATGACATTGCTTCCCACCATCCTTCTACACATCTATATCTGGCACAAGGAAGGGCTTGTGAAGTAAACCACCCTGGTTAAGAACACTTACAATGACTTGACTGTGACTTGATTGCCAAGAGCCATTAATTAATTTCACAGCAGGAAGTCTCCAAGATACCATATAGCTGCCAGCCAAAACTGCCAACAACACTTTTACAGAAGGCATCCAGTCTGAGGTGCCTCATTTCTGGGACACCATACCTTGTTCAATTTTCTGAGCTGCCAGACAGCATAGAAAATCCATGTGAAACAGTATCTGGATTTCTGTTCCGAAATTTACAGAGATGGTCTCTTTAAAACTGAGACAAATATCAAAATTTTGGCTATAAGTACATATTTGGCCATAAAATACATGGAATAATTCTATCACATAAATATTACTTCTTAGACCCTTTGGGTTTCTGGCTAGAAGCTGAGAAATCAGGATGACTAAATCATTTCAGATGGTCCTAAGGAACAAATTTTAGTTTTCACACAAGTTTTTGGTTATGGTCACAGCAGCATATTGAGAATATATCTCTACTTGTGTTCAGAATCAGAGAGAGATGGCAGTCTCTCATGCCATTCACAGGAAATTTTCTAAGTTATTGCATAGTTATCCTGATTCAATTATTCAGCATTACAATAATTTTCAATGTGTTTCCTTTTAAATGAATATATACATTGGAAGCATACTGGGTTATTTAATAGAGTGTAGTGGGTGTTGAAAGAAATGTGAAACATTCTTGGCATAAATACGAACCAGCTGATTTGTTACTACCCTTCCTCATTTCTTTTATTTACCCTGATTCACACCAGGAATTGTGACTGCAGCGAGGACTGGAAAACAGCTCTGATGAAGTAAACACACAATGATGTACTTTTCTTCTGACATGGAGAAGCAGATCTTGCTTCCTCTTCCCTAACACCCTGTTTTCATGGGTCTCCTTTCTGAGTGTGCAAGTTTAAGAATAGAAATATTAAGAAACTAAACAGAAGAACAGAACAGTATAACTCTAACTTGCAGCTCCCAGGCTGTCTGCATAAATGTCTAGACTAATTACAGAAGCAATCTTGCTCAAAACACACACTTATAGTCTGACTCACTATTATAAGAATGACCTTGAATATTTGAAAGACAAAAACCACAGGTGTAAATTATTCCCTGCAGCTAACAGGAAGAATAAGCATTTAGGCGAGCAAAATGTTATAATAATATGCATGATAATTGGCAAATTGAACTGAACACAGTTTTAGACCTCTTGCTAAATTATAGGGAAGGAATAGGACCAAGCACAACACAATGGAGGAAAAGAATCACACCTGGCTTTATATGAGAGCACAAGAGAAAAGAAACACACTGACATGTCACATTGGGACCAGAGCAAACATCTGACTGCTCAGATTTGGAGAGAAAGCGGTTTGCTATTTGAACATCCAAACCTGAACGAAGGAAAAGAGACAGCACAGCAAGTCCAATACTGCTTATAAATCTTAGACACAAGATACTGCCACACAGGAATAATCAGAGCCATACTGGGATATTGCTTCTTATTGCTGTTATTCTGCACTGTGAAAAGTCTTTTCTTAACCTGGACATTTCTAGATATGTCATCAGGATCCGGCAAGAGCTCTTTTACAAATACCCTTGGGAAAAACATCACTAACACTCCAACTCTTAGGACTTAGAGGAAAAAGAAGTGGCAAATTATGTAAGTACTCCATTAAATAACTGGGATGGGAAGTATTGACTTGGTTCAGGAAGTTGTACATATGCTCTGACCCTAAGGAAAAGATACTTAAAAGAATAATGTAAATATAAGAAGAACATGAATGAAGTATATGAGACTTCAAATTGTCTTCTATTTATTGTAGAGATTTCACCTGTAGCAGAAGGTGACTGATTATATTTATCCAGTTGGTAAGAAATACTCTGTGGGCAGAATAGAACAGAGCAGCTGTGAGTTTCTTAAAATCACCTGTCAGTGCAAGAACACCTCTTTGCACCACTCACTTGAGATCACAGGATATTTTTAGGCACCCCAACTTAGGGAGAAAGCAATAAAAGCTAGTTACAACCGCAAACCCTAACTTGGAGTGGTTCTCAGCCCATGCTTAAAACACTCACAGTCATTTTAGGAGTAGGCAGGAACAGAAGCTATCTGTAACCATGTACAAAGCAAAAGAGTTAACTGAAAATACATGTTTCTTGAAAGGAATAAAAAGTGAAAAAACAAGCTTGATTTCACTGGAAGAAAAGGGAGCTACACCCACATGGCTACAATTGCACAGGCAAGGCTTTAAATTTCCTTTTTCGGACAATGTTTCGTGCTATTGTCTGCTGATATGTAATGGCGGGTGGGATAAGAAGACCTTCAGAAATCTCTTTCATTTTAAATTATGCTATAGTTCGGTAATTAGTTTGTAAGAAATAAAAAAAATCAACCCAAAACAGAGGTGTCACTAAGATGGTTACAAACACATGTGAAAAAAGAAACATCTAAAAGTGTCTTCGGTAATATAAGTATTACAAGGCATCACACCTTTTCCATTACGTTCTTCAAGGTAGGAAACTACTTTGTCTGGAAATGCACAGAAGATAAAAATACATGATGACTCAAGGGAGAAAGGCCTTGCAGTACAACCAGTTGAGCCCACACAAGGGTGACTGTGGGGTAAACTCTCAGGCCTGAAATTTGACATGCTGGTCTGTGTGACTGTCCATAAAAAGCTTTCTTTCTTCTCTGTGACAGTCCATAAAGAGCTGCATTAGGGTAAACAGACTCTGCAGGCTCTTTTGTGAATTCAAGCATACATTTTTCTTAGCATTTTGTGAGGAATTTTTCCAAGCTTTTGTTTGTCAATGCTTACAAATCTTAAACCCTTTCAAAGGGTACTAAAAGTGCAGCAGAGCAAATTTTGTGGTCTGAATTTCCCCTGAAAGTACTTAACCACTATGGCAATTCTGTAGATGTATCATCCTTTCTCCATCACAGTTCTCTTTTTCTGTCATTCTGATGTGAGAACTGATAAAAATTCAAATATAAAGAAGAAGTTCTCAACAATGTCTCTGCTTTTTATTTCTCCTTTTTTTCCCTCCCTTCCCTTTACCCCTCCCCAAGTGATGGTATTGTGGAGAAGGAGGATGAGAATTTTCCCAAACTATTTCACTCATGTTTAAGCATACACTTAGGACTTTTTTGATTATGTAAAGTGAATCTGTGAACTGATTCTCTTTCCTGTTCCAACAAGTTATGCTGGATTCTCTCTCTCCAGGTCTGCAGCGCATGGTGGCAGGATCACTTTTTGTAACAGTTAAGTCAGCAACAAAAAAACCCATCATGAAAATCTTGATATACACCAGAGCAAGGTGAAAGGAGTGTTAGAGCACTTTTAAGTACTTACAGATGGAATAATTACAAGGGAGTTGTGACTTCATGTGCTGGTTTGGGCAGAGGTAGAATTAATTCTCATCTCAGTGGCTGGCATGGGGCCATGTTTCAGATTTGTGCTGAACACAGAGTTGATAATACAGAGCTGTTTTTGTCATTGCTGAGCAGGGCTTGCACAGAGCCAAGGCCTTTCCTGCTTTTGGTACTGCCACACTGGTGAGGGTACTGGGGGTGCTTGGGAGGAGACACAGCTGGGACAAGTGACCCCAACTGACCAAAAGGATATTCCAGACCATGTGGCATCATGCTCAGTGTACAAAGTGGGGGAAGAAGGAGGAGTATGGAAATACCCAGAATGATGGCATTTGTCTTCGCCAGTAAAAATTTTGCATGATGAGGCCCTGCTCTCCTGGAGAACTGCCATGGCATTGCCTGCCCATGGGAAACAGTGAGTGGCTTCCTTGTTTTGTTTTGCTTGCATGTGCAACTTATGCTTTCCCTATTAAACTGCCTTTATCTTGCCCCATGAGTTCTCCAGCTTTCACCCTTCCTATCCTCTCCCTAATACCACTGATGTGGAAGTGAGCAAGCAGCTGCATGGGGCTTGGCTGCTCGCTGGGGTTAAGCCATGATGCTTGGGAATTCTCACTCAGCTGTTCCAAGTGTTACTATAAAGTTATCTCTTCTAGTATTAATTTCTAAAATTTTCCATCAGGATTGGTGCTGCCAAGTCTCCTGCTACAAGACATGACCAGTTCCTAAAGTACTAGGAATTTGCTAGCCTGAATTGCCTAGCAGACACAAATCTGGTAGTTCTCTATTTCATTTTGATGTTGCAATTTCTGCTTGGTGTGGGTGAGACCCTAATCTCTCTTCAAGCACCTCACACAGGTCAGTGGGAATGAGACTCCACAAACAGCATGGGAACTGAAAACAAGGCCTACTTACCACTTAGGAAACTGGACACTAAAGGTCAGCTTACAGTCTATCTAGAATACAAAACCTTGAATAAAACACTTTCACATAAACTAAGATGGTAATTTTTTTTCTGGACTAGGTGCGGGGGCTGGCTGCTGTGAGCATATATCCCCTAGTCATGGAATTGGCCAGACTAGCTATCATCATGACCATCTGTAGGGCACATGATTGTCCTATGATCTGGGAATTTGCACTGCTATATTCTAGGTAGAAAAGGGGCAACAGAGAGGCCAGGTTTGAGTCCAGAACTTTCATTGTCACTCATAAATAACCCTGACACCCCAAGTGAGCACTGGTACAAGGATGGGTAATCACCAGTCTCAGTATCAAAGGGACTAAAAGAGAACCTTTTCCATACAATTGTCTCAAAGACAGCTACATCATGGTGTGCTGGGAATATGAAATCTTCATTTATTTCTCCCAAGACAGGATAGTCAGTAGGTCATCCAGCTGTACAACAGAACAATTCAGTTTGAAACGGACCTCTAAACGCAGCTCAGAGCAAGTCTAATCAGGCCAAATTTCTTAGGGCCACATCCAGGTTCCAGGCAAGTCTTGAAGACCTCCAAGAATAGAGATTTTACATGCTCTTTGGGTAACCTTTTCCAGTATTTGATCTCCCTTATGGTAACTTGTTTTATCCCAGTACCCAATCAGAATGTTCAATCTTTTGACTTCTGGCTCCACCATCTCTTTGTAATCTGATCAGCATGCTGTAGACAGGAATAAGGTTTTTCTCTAAGCCTTCTCTTTTTAAGGCTGAGCAAACCCATTTCTCTCAGCCTCTTTTCCTCTGACCAGCTTGGTGGCAAAAAGGCAGAGAACCTTAGTCTTCTCCCTGTTATTTGTCACTAGTTCCCCTGTCCCACTGAGCAGCAGGGTCACGTTTTCCTTAACCTTTCTTTTGTTGCCAATAGCCTCAGAAAAAAAACCTTTCTTGCCATCCTTCATATTCTTTGCTATTTCAACAGCAACTTGACTTTGGTTTTCCTGACTCCATTTCTGCATGTTCAGGCAATGTTTTTGCATTCCTCCTGGGCGGCCTATCCTGCTTCCACATTCTGTGTGCATCTTTTTTCATGTTTGAGCTCAGTCAGGGGCTCTGTGTTCATTCTGTCCCTTTGCCAGTTTTCCTGATTTTATGCACATTGAGACAGATCATTTCAGTGCTCTAAGAATGTTGCCCCTGAAGATCAACCAGATCACCACAGATTTTCCTTCCAGGATAGTTTCTTACAGGATCCTGGAAGAAGGTCCCTGAACATGCCAAAACCTCCTCTTCTGAAGCTCTGGATCCAGATTACTCCTCTCAGGATGTTAAACTTCACATTCTTGACTCCACAAGAGTCATTGCTGCTGCAGCAAAGCTTGCCCTTGCCCTATACACTATCCAGCAATTGTCGTTCATTTGTGAGTCACAGGTCCAACAGAGCACCTTCCCTTACCAGTTCCTCTGTCATGTGCACCAAGATACTATCCTCAGTACATTCCACAAATCTTCTAGACTGATTTTGTCCAGCTGCGCTGTTCTTCCAGCAAGGTGACTAAATGCCCAGATAGGAACTAGACTTTCTCCAGACTTTCTTTAGACTTTCTGAGAGTTCCTCCAGCTGCCTAAAGAATGCTTCACCTGTGTTTGTGTGTGTGTCATGCAGCAGACTCCCACTGAATTTTTCCCTGTGCTGGTCGGTCCTCTGATCCTTACTCACAAGCTCACTACTCACTCATCACCTGTCCCAAGACAAAATCCATGCACCTGCTTTACACAGAGGTCAACCCCTCCTCTCTGCCATCCTTACCCACCCTGTCTTTCCTGAATCCCTCCACTGCAGCACTACAGTCATGAGAGCTATCCTACCACGTCACCACAATCCTAACAAGGTCTTAGGTCTGCAGTTGTGTATACACAATCCTCCTCCATATTCCTTGTGCTCACAGATTTGTGTTCAAACATCCTAAATGGGTCGCAAGTTGCATTGCCTTTACACGGGAAACGTGAGAGCCTTCCCTGGCATGCTGTTTGCCAGACTCATCTGCTCTTTCTCTATTGTGCACTCAGTCCTCTCCAGGTTGTGGTAACCTTCCCGGCATACCTCATGTAAAGCCATCCTCACTGGGTAGGAAGCTTGTTTGGAAGCTTCAGAAGCTTTTTGGAAGCTCTGTCAAGAATACCCCAACTTAACCACCAGCTCTCGCTACGCTTGTGGTCACAGAAGCCAAAGGCCTGTCTGCCACACCAGCCATGCACCCAAGCTGTGACACTGGCACATTTAGTCCACTTAGACTTTTTGCTCTCTCTTGGTCAGGATCTGACAGACATCATGAGTCCTACTTGCCCTTTACCCTCGTCCCAAGTGCAGCCATCCTTAATGCACTCCTGGTTGCTCCCAGCAGCATTACAGGTGCCCACATGGAAGATCAGCAAAGGGTAAAAGTTCAAAGGATGAACAAGCCTGGGCAGCACCTCCACACCTTCCAGACTGCTTGTTGGATTAGTGCCTTTATCTCCACAGGAAGGAGTCTCCTGTAACTAACAGATGGCTTTTAGCCCTCATGCAGACATGAGGTTCAGACTCAGTTGACTTTGATCCCGTACATCTGATCTGTGCTCATAGTTCCTAATTCAACTTCCCTCTGATATCAGTGCGCCTGCATTTATTTTGAGTTGCTGCTTAGCACAGGGACTTTGAAGCTGACCTTACCCAACAGTATACACAAGGGTTTGTAGCCAAAACATCTGTACCTGGAAAAAAAACCAGCATCCCTGCTTGGGGAGTTGAAGTCAGACTATCAGTTTTTATTGCACATGCTGAGGGAATTACTAGGAGATCTAGAGAACTGCATAAAAGAAGACACAACAAAAGTCCCTGAAGGTCCACAGGCAAATATCTTCAATAGCACAAGCAAAGATAGGCAAGAACATGGCACAACATTTCACATTACAAAACATGGGACCAGTACCAGCATTACCTGGAGCAGTTTTAAGTCTTCCTAGTTCATCTCACTGCTTAAATTTATAATTCAGATGAAAATGAAATTGCTTAAAAAGTAGGCTGTGAGTAGGCAATCAGGCATTTGCGGAGTTCAAGATGCTGCTAATAGGCAGCAGGTTAAAGGAAACAGAAGATGAACATGGTGAATGGCATCATCTTTTTAAAACTTTTCTAAGGAGTATGTGACAGTAAAAGGGCATGCAAGCAGCCACAATAGATGTAGCTTAAAAACAAACAAACAAGTCTCTTACTTTGCAATAAAAATTTTTAGAAGTATGCAAACATGAAGCAAACCTGAAAAAAAACCCGAAAGAAAAAATTTAGTATCTTCAGACATATGCATGGGAGGTCTCCCTCCCTTCTATACTGCTGCAAACTTCTAACAAACCTTCGTTCGTGTAATTCAAAGTTATTTAGAAGAGCCATTAAATATGTGAAATCTCTTCTTGAGGTGTGGAAGCATTCCTGAGCTCTCCTGCAATGACTAGTCTTTCACCTTCATTTTACTGTTTAGAAGCAGAAAATTAACTTAGGAGAAGCACAAAAAAAAGGTGAACCTTTCTCACCAAGACTCAAGATGTTTGTGGAAAGAAATATGAAAACCAACGAAGTATTAACTCATGGAGTAAAGCAGAAGCATCTATGCTAGAAGAATGTCAGTCCTTTGAAGACTGCACACAGTCCAGACCCTCTTTGAATGTAAAAATGAATGCTTTTAAAATTCAAGTCAGAAAAGGGCTCCAACTTTCTCTTAAAGGTAAGCATTTATAATCATCATTGGTGTATAAGAACCAACATCAACAGCCTGTCATCTAGGTCATTGATTAGGATTTCCACAGAATACTGTAGACATTGTACTGTGATCACTGACAAAGATGAGTTGTTTCAATAAATGCAGTAAGTTTCAAATAAAGTGCTATTAATCTCTAGGTTTGTAGCTATCACCAGACACCACCAACCATTCGAGATGGCTCACTTTTGCCAAGATTTTCCATTTTGAGACAGCACACATTAAACATAGGGCAAGCCATTCATTCTGCCCTGCCCTTACATAAGTGACACTGCAGGCCATCCCTGGAATTAATGCTGGCAGGACAGCATGGTCAAGAAACGCCACCTGCTGTCTCTTGGATCACTGCTCCAAAAAACTGCTGGAGGGCAAGGACATGCACAAAACTCACAGTTCTGTTTCACGGGAGGAAGAACATTTGAATATGATACAAAGCAATCCTTTTCCACACAGGAGTACCCCAAAGAGCCCTTGGATCCCCATCTGAGCTACTTACTACACATAACATTTTAAGCAGCACTTCCTAGAGAATCTCTTGCAGTTAAACCTAGAGAAAAAAAAGTGCAGCATTTCATTTTGAAATGTAAATCCCTTGGGGTTTCCTCAGATTGTTAAAAAGAAGTTAATTAAGAATATTGTCTTCCCTTTGATTTCGAGGTTCATCAGTGATACAAACTTAGTATCAGCTGCGTATCTATTCCTTGAGGCTGATTCCATGAGAGCCATCTAGTAACTCAGCCCTTGACATTCCAGCCACTCTAATCCAGCAAGACTCCTAAGTATTTGTGTATCTTTAGACGAGTTTGGTTTCCTGATCTTGGGTGCTGGGAAACCAGGAGTCCACAACACCTAAGTACACTCAACTAAGCACAAGGCTGAAGACTCTTCAGCACAAAAGCTGAACCTTGATGCACCAAAAGATGAATTCAGAAATAATCACCCAAATCCAAGATTTGGCAAATAAGTCTCTGGGACTTGTATGACAGTAACTAGACTTGGTTGGAGATCAGCTGCATAAATATTAGAACTTCCTTATTTCTTCCAGCTTTTTTGTCTAAAGGTAAGTATTACCAGTCTTCTACAATACTTCTAGAGTGACATTCAATATTCTAATTTTAATTATCTGAATTTCGTGTGTCTTTGAACTCATTCTTTAATCTTTCTTGAGTCCCCGCTTTCCTCTTCTACTGAAGTACTGTTATTTAAGTGCATCTCCCTTCTTTCTCAAGTCAAAGATGTTCTTTCTTTTAAAAAATTGTCAACTTAGTACTGTTACCTTGAGTAAATAATCCTTAAGAAAACAAGTAGTCAAGAAAACAAAGAATGGAAAACATCAGGTATATTCACAATTTTAATAGAAGTTAACACTACTTCAGTTGCAGGTAGGAGACAGCCCTAGGAACCTAAACAACTCAGATTAGAATGAACAAGTAAACATGCATAGTCCTAGGATGCAGCAACTTCTTGCAATTAACACAAGTTTTAAAGTGCCAAATAAGGAAATTAAACAGAACTGACCATACTATTTGCTATATAAGGCTAAATGGGTGAAACTGTCTTTTATGGCCCATAAAAATGTGTCATTTATACACTTTAAACACCAAACAGTTGTACCGGATGACATCAGAGAGCTCTCCTATCCATACCAATAGAGTAAACTGAATAGTAATTAATTCCTTTAATTTTTTTGCCACTAATCCTTGCCACACTGCAAGCAGCCTTTACAAATCTCGTATCAAATTTATTTGTGGAGAAAAAATTGGGAACTTCTCAAGGGTTCACATAGCATTGGAAAGATTGAAAGAATTTCTAACTAAGGGAAAATTATGTGTGGATAATAATACACAAAATTACAGAAAAAGTAATAGCTCTGTTCTTAGATTAATGCCAATCATAGAAAGTGTACCCACAATTCACAGAAGTGTGACACACTTCAAATTATTCTCCACTTACACTTGCATGAAATTCCATTGTAACAGTTTTCGCAAATCTAAATATTAACAGCACACATTGTGACAGAAATAACTTAAGAGTTAGAGCTTCTGAAGGAAACATGCCACCTGTTGTAGCCACATTTGTTTTGAAGTGGTGTCTGCACACCTATGGGCTCTTGTTTCTTCAGTGTCTCTTCTTCAGTGATGTAGAGATTTATTCACAGAAAGTATACTCTGAGTTCTGACATTTGCTTGAGTGCGGCAGAGACAAAATAAAAGAAACAGAAGGCAGAGGAGAGATAGCGCAGCCCAACTTGGAGAGTGGCAAACTGAGTTCCACCTAGTTTTGTGCTCACAGGATCACCAAGTTCTCTTATCAACCTGTCCATCATTTCACATGCAAAGGCACCCACAAATGCTAGCCAAAATATTTCTGTTCCTGGATGGTGAGCAAGTTCAGATTTTTGTGTATACAGGACTCACAAGTAGCTTTTTATTGCTAGAATCAAGCACATTTGATCTAGAGTCAATAAAGCTGGGTCAAAGTGAAG
The DNA here is from genome assembly GCA_013397895.1 of Origma solitaria. NCBI lineage: Eukaryota > Metazoa > Chordata > Aves > Passeriformes > Acanthizidae > Origma > Origma solitaria. The sequence continues at coordinate 392,350 of VZRL01006365.1, forward strand.
CTTCTTTGTACCTTTTTTCAATCAAAAAATAGGGTAAACTATGCAGATGATGTAATTATAGCTAAAAACATGATTGTACTTGCTCTAAGAAACTTTTTAAGACTTAGTTGCAAATTTTCATCAAGATCTGCTTATCCTAGAAATCTTAATACCAGAAAATTAGGAGGAAGCAATTTGTGAGGTCACTCACTGTCAGACTGATTTTTCATCAGGAATCTCCTTCAAGTGAGAAAGCAACCACTTGGTTACCATACTAATTCCCACAGCATTTCCATGATCCCAGTTGATATAAAAAAAACAAACTTACTTATTTCTTTGGAAGAAAATGGTATTAAAGGGACCAAAAGATGCTTGCTTCCCTCAAATTATCTTGAGATCTTCAGACTTTGAATAAACAGTTAAGGCACTTCTATACTCTTTTATCTGGACTCTTGCCTGCCTCTGTCCTTTCAGTCAGAATATTACATCTGATGAAGATCAAATTTTCTTCTCATGAACCACAGAAGTCAGGTCAGATACTCATACTACTTTGTTTACTTCAATCCATTCACTTCCAGAACATTTAGCAGAGGAAAATCCTGATAAAAGAGCCTAAGGAAAAAGTCAAACCTTTCTATCACTCCCACTTCTGAACAGCACACAATACCCACTGTCACAGCTTGTTTTTTTAATCCAGCTTGAAACATGGAAGCTACATGATCTGTATTTAAAATGAAATTTGATACAAGTAACTTAAAATTGCTCACTGCGAAAACGGGAAAAGAAATTTTATTTGAACCTAGATTATGAGAGATGCTATCAGCAGCTCAGTACGGCATCACATACCGAACTATTCTAACAATAGATTTGACCGGAGTGGATTAGCAGCCTGATAGCCCAATTGTCTCAGATTTAAAAGCTTCACAGAGGTCTTCTTTGAACTAGGAATCTGGAAAAGCATATCTTCCAGTGTGCACATGGTTATCCGTCCTGAAGCTTGTAGTTTCGTATAAATAATTCCTAATTTGACAGAAAGGTCAGGGTTCTCTTTCATCTTTTCCCTGACTGTAGCCAGCTAAGGAAGAGAAAATGACAGATTGTTACAGTCCAGCAAGTGGAGATCTCATTCTACCACATTGAAGACAAGCAATAACTCACAGTAAACAAAAAGTACACAGTGTGAAATAGATGGCTAAAGCAATGACTCATTCGATGAGGATTTCATGCAGAGCACATTATGCATCACTCCAAAATTGTGGAAATGCACTGGTTACCTACTAGAGAGAGTTTATTACATTTAAAACTTCCTCAAACTTGAATAATTCTATTTTCAGTCCCTAGTACAGACAAACACAATTACTTTCTATTTAAATCCAGGAAACATAATTGCTTCCTGGAATCTACTTTCCTGGTCAGCACCATTCTAATTATTATTATGTATCTCACTAAATGTACAGGACAGTACAAATTAATAAAATTCAGACTATAGCACACTGAGAAGTTCTGTATGGCATACACAAGAGTATGAACTCAAGTGTTAAGTAAATCCCTTAAAAATATTATCATCAATAAACTTTTGCAGAAGGGAACTGTTAGGATTAATGCTTAGTCTTCTTTTGGCAGCTAAAAACTTCCCAAATGAAGGCAAAATACAACACTAACACATGCAACATTTATAGCAATGACTTTACAAAACAAAATGCTGCTTTTAAATTTCTTTCCAACATAGCAGTTAATATATGTAGGCTATGTTTTGAAAAGTAGGCCCCCCCACTTCTCCTAGTATTTATTACTTTGTGTATCAGTTATTAATTTTGTTTAATAGGCAACAGTGAAAGACTTAGCATTTAATTATTAACACAATCTTAAAATGTCTTGTTCTATAGGCACATCCAAAATAAAAACACTACGTAAGTTTCAGGAAAAGCAGCAGCAATGCTGACAAACTAATAGGGGCTTCATATGTGCTCTGAAGGAAGCCTTCTTGTTGATTAAGACTGTAAAAGCTAGTTTTCACAGTAAAATACAGTTAAATAGCAAAAGCCACTATTTCCCATGTCACACTTCCCTGTATAGCATCACAGGTCTTTCAAGTATTACCAAACTAACAACATCAGCTGTTACTTCACATGTAATGAAAACAGCATAGGAGGCAAGGGATTAAATTATTTAATGGCACTAGGGGAAGCTTCTTCATCTACATTCAGATGAAATATGAGCTTCTAGAAGTAAGATACACAAAAAAAATGAAGTGAAAAGGCTAAGTGTTTTGTCCACCAGTAGAGGAAGACAGCCAGTGGCTTTGGAATGCATAAGAACCCAAACAACTACAGCAGAGTGAACTCAGGCACCTGAAGTTCCGAAGTGAACCACCATTATCTTGGCTCAGCCCAGTACCATAAACATTCTCTCATCACAGTATATACTTACCACCTGCTCAGAAAACTCAATTTTTTTCACAAAGGGAGGAGTATCTACTTCCACTGCTGCCTCTAATGTATTTACTACTTCTTTTAGCAAACCAGATCTGAGCTGGACAAGAACCTTAAAAATAAAATAAAAACACACCACACAAAGAGTACACATCATAAGAACACAATTTTTTTTAAAAGTGTTTGAGGAAGACATGAAGCAAAGCAGGACAAAATACGATTCCAGATGGTGCACTGAGAAAAATCCATCTGTTGCAAGGACAGAGATGGAATGATCTATTTCCTCAAATATTTGAGGTTTTTTCATAGGTGGGACCTGGAAAGGAAGGGTGTGCCTTGATGAAGATGCACTACCTGTCCCTGAATAAAGTGGTTTTCCCATAGCTTAGAGAGTCTGCACATGCAGACTTTCTCTCAGACTGTAGACTGCACAAGTAAAGAAAAAAATGTTGAATGTACATGTGTGGTTAAGGTTTGCAGGGTTGAAGCACGCCTGAAGTAGGCAGAACGTTTACTTGGAGCAGGGTTTTTTAAATCTTTTGGAGCAAGAAAGCAAAAACCATAAACAGAAATTTTTCATGGGTCTATGCTCACAGATGTAGGATAGGTCTGTTTTACATTCCCACCTATGGAAGGAAGTGATTTAAAAAAAGACACGGAGGTTGTTAACGGTTCTGAATGTCAGTCATCCAACTGACAGAAATTGTCTGTTGGCTCAAAACCAAGCTCAGCAACACTAGTAACACACACCTGTGCTAGTAAGGGGCTGGCCTGCTGTTACTTTGCATTTTGGAGTTTTTGTCCAGTATAGCATACTCCTCTGCAAGATGTTAATAAAAAGCAAGCATACTTACTTTAAGATTACTGTAGAGTTTGTTCTCTGTTCTCATTATCTGGGAACAATAAAATTTGGCTTGTGCTACATCATTCTGGAAAAGAACCATAAATAATAAAAAAATATAGTTATACACGTGTCAAAACCTTGCACAATAAAAACCCTTCACAACTTATCAATAAATCATAAACCAGCATCTAGAACCCCTTTACTAGGACTCACAAACACCAAAGAGCACCCAGCCTCCAAAAGGAACACCCCATGCTGGAGTTCCCATGCCATCTAACTGTTTAGTACAGCACGTCTGTCACGTTTAACCAATACTGAGCATGGGATCACCTAAAAGATGGAAGATGTACACACATGCTCAGTTCAACACATGTCAGAGTAATGAAGCGTAGTATGTATTATTGTGGATATTTATCCTGCTCAGCTCTTCTAAACTTTTGGACGTGCACATTTATAGTACTGTATCTATGTCATCAGTTGATTTGTATAGACAGTAAATGTTACAGTGGCATTTACTAGACCGAGCAATGTTACTTGGGATCAAGAAACATCTTACTTACAGCAAGAAGTACTGTCAAAGATCATTCAGCATAAGGAACAATTAAATATAATGTGGAGTCTTATTCTGTTTGCAAAACAAGGATTTTATCATGCCACTGTGCACACAAATAAACTTATTTTAATGATGCTACTGTTCAGTGACTCCATTCACAGAGACAGAGCAAAAAAAGACCAGAGAGTGCATAAGAAACTTATAACAATTCTACGCCATTCATTCAAATTTGTGAATAAGATCAAATCTATAGCCCTTCCAACATCTCTGACCTCTGTCTAAACATGAAACAGAAGGTTCAGAGCATGCTCAAGCTGTATACACAAATTAACGGCAGAGGAAACACAAACGTCATTCCAGACTTTAGAATTTTCTAATTGTTATTCTTCTGCTCCATTTTTCACCCTGTGCTGCCTCAGAGCCTGTTCATATCAGTGCTTAGGCATATGAGGTATAGGAAAAGCTCCCTAGGCAGAAACATGCAGAGAAAGTCCACCTCTCAGGCAGCAGGGAAATACACATCAAAGCCCTTGAGTTTGCCTCCCAAGACAAACACTTTAAAGAGATGCCTGTGCAAATACTTTAAATTATAATTTTAATACTATTTTAAGGAAATCATTACTAAATAGGAATATCCACAGGACTAGATTAATGGTGACATCTAATCTGTTGGCCTAACTCTATAATTTTTTAATATTCTAGATGGTATTTTCATTAGCATCAAATATGTGTGCATTAGACTCAAGACACATGTTTAGATTTCAGAACTTCCATACTCAATTTGTGTGAGAGTTTTCTATAATCCTACTGTTTCAGGAGCCTAGAAGTTCCAATACTTGAAGCTATTACATAGTTTCCCTTCACTACCTGTCTACTACAAAACTGTAGAGACCCAGGCACAACTGAAAGCAAAAGAGACCATACCTGCTGGAGAGCAGTAGCCATTGCAAAGCAGTATGCTCGCAGTGGTAATGTGTCACCTTTTAGCTGTGCTTCTTCAACCAGTTTCGCAGAGATTTTGGAAGACTCCACATTGCCCTGCAATGAGTTTAGCTGTTTATCTCTCAAAACATCAACTCTCCAAAGCAATGCACACTGGAAATTGAGTGGAACTGACTGGACCTCAAACAAAATAGTATCTGTCAAACTTTAAAGCCGGCAGATGAACATTTTGTAACAACTGGAACCACCAATATGGGTAAGAGTCCTCATATTTTGTGTTGATTTCTGTTCCTAATGTTCAAAGTGTCATTCCCTCAAAATACGGTTTTAAATATGTTCTTTGAAAATTTAGAAACCATTTTAACAACCAGAAAATTATTATTATACAAATACTTTGTTATCATCAAAAGACCTATAGCTCTTTACTGCTCTAAAAGAAAGACCATCTGTTACCTCAGAACATGGCAGTGCCTTACAATGATTTAAAACATTCCAGAAGTGTTTTAGAGCTGACCTAAAAAACACCTCTGTACAAAGATTAAACATTAATTCCTTTGTTTATCCACTGGAAATAATCTAAGCTTTAAGCCTTGTACATTTTTCTGTACTGGTCTTTCGCAAGGTTATTCAAAAGAAACCAAGAATGGTAAAAATCCAGCAATGGTTTTAATTACACCAGTACCATTATTTCTATTACTTGAGCAGTGCATCTTGAAGATACTTCAAGGTTCTTTCTGACATTTCTTATCTTGCATTAGGAGCAAAACCACATTTGAGCTTCATGCTTTCTCCTCCTCCTCCTCTTCCTAACAGATGAATCAACCGATTAAGCTTTTCAAAGAGCCCCACCTAATCCTCTTTAGTGCATAAAGGGTTACTACATCTTATTCCTCCTTTGGTTGTATTTTATCTGAGTGAAAAAGCCCCACAAGTTTATTGTGATTATTAAACCAACTAGGTGTCAGTGTAGAATCATTTCCCTTCTATTTTTATCTATAGTAAAAATAGGCCAGATTGTCTATGGAAAACGTATGTAGGGCTAGAAGTTGCAGGAAACAGAAGCTTCAGGAACCTCCTCCTTGTCGCCGGTCAGGTGGGCAGGACCAGCCAACCACCAGGGTTGCGGGCAACAGCTCACCGGTGGCGTCTGCCGGTGTCCCTGAGATTCAGGTTCATCGCAGTCAGGGTGAGGGTCCCCCAGCCGGGAGCCGCGCCTTCCTTGGGGCACCCACTCTATGTCCACAAGCCGGAGTGCTGCAAAGGGAGGTTCGGTTCCCTCACCCGGAGTAAGTCAGACACACAGACACACAGTTGTCAGCGGCCTGGGCTCAAGGGCAAGAGACCGAGAGCCCAGCGGGGCATCAGACTTTATTCTGAGGGTAACAACCAATCTCGGAAGGCACGGGAAGGGACCAGGGGGGACAAACGGACAGGAGGCAGAACTGGACCCCTCCCTGGGGCAATCCACCCTCAGCTCCACCCCAAGGGGTCTTAGTTCCTGAGACTCCACAGGTTTCTCAGGGGGGAAGAAAGTCTTTGGGCTTGACCCACTGCTACACCTCCTGTTGCACATGCCTTGGATCCCAGCCTTCTAACTGCAGGCCACGTTAAACAAACATGTAAAGATTTTAAGGAAGAAGCTACAGCAGACCTAAATGCAGTCTAATTCATTAGAACCGAGAATTTCAGAAATAACACATAAACTACTGCTGACATACTATTTTAGGCTAACTTCTTTTTATCACACATTCACTTGTGTATTTCATTGTATGCTTAACTGAGAAACCTGAGGAAATCTAGTCTAGAGGTATAATCTTTTCCTTAGTGTCTTTCTAAAAGATGAGGAAATGGAAGAAGAGTCTCCAAATGAGTTTGGGAAGAGTTCACATAAAAATTTCAAATTGCAGAACTGACTCAAATCTGGAGAGGAAGATCAAAACAAAAAAGTTTTCATATCTCACTTGGCTACAAAAGGGAAACAGTTCCAAGGAAACACTCATATAACTGAGGCATCCTAGCTTCTTACCATGCTCATGCTCTTTTTATGTAAGCTAACAATACAGGTAAGCTCAAGGGGCTGCCTATCTAAAGGCATTCATTTATGTTTCTTTTCTCCACTCAGCTGTCCATTTTCATCAGGCATGTAGGGAACAGATTACCATTGACAACTCTATTCCTTGTCAAATTTGTGTACAAATACAGAAATGGTTCAAGACTGCTTGTAGGGGGAGGGGAGAAATGGATGGGGGATGTCTGGCAAACAGAACATATCATGTATATGCCTTAAGGAAATGAGACTATAAAACCAATACTGAGGCTGAAGCACAGCATATTGTCTGAAGAGATGCAAAGATCACAGAGAAAGCATACACTAAGGTACCAAATTTGTTCCTCAATGGTTATGTCCCTGTAACTTTTTAGAGATTTGCTTTATGACATTAGTTTGTATGGGAAACTATGTATGTGCACCATATCATGTATGACGAAGCACCTTAGGACTCAATTATGTTGAAAATACTTGTACTAGATACGAAATCATGACAGGGAAAATATGAAAATTTTAAAATCCAAAAAAGGGGAGAGATACAGAAGGAATTTCAAACTCTTTTTCATTCAGAATACTTACCAGTTTATAGCATATTGCAAATGCAAGTAGATAGGTTTCTTTGTTGAAAGGTATACCTTGTTTTTTCATTTCTACTAGAATTTCCAAAGCACCTATCAAAAATACAGTTTTACTTCATGAATTGAAGGCTGTACCTCTAGTAACTGAAAAGAACAATTCAATATGGTATGAGTTCAATAAGCTTATTTGAAAATACAATGTAAACTAAAATCTTTCATTTAAAAAATAATTCAAAAAGTTTAGTTCAGGGTTAGTTGGTTATAATTCTTTGAACTTAGCAAGGAGGTTTTCAGTTTACACTAGCACATGGCCTTACTCTTCTGTTATTTTTATATGAATCTAAAACTAAATTCTATATACTTGACAAAGCCACCCTCATTCTTCCTAACTACCCAGAAAGCTTCCACCACTCTAAGCATACTGTGTAACATCTTCTCATTAACTCATATGGTCCATTTCACAATGTTGCATTTAGCTGCTGATCTGGGTTTTCTTACAGAGGCTCAGTCTCAGCTTTTAAACTGGACTTAAATTTGCCAAATGTCAAGTGACCAACCACTATGCGCTCAATTAATTCAAAATAAAGGGATTTGCTTGAAAAGCTTTAAGGTTTTTTCACAGAAAGTCTTTTAAGTTAAGTCAGATGATTTTTCCTTATCCTCTCACAAAGGGCCAAACTGATTTGAAGCATCGGACTTATAAATTACTGTAGCCACTCTGTTTGAGGACACAAGTAAGACAAACCAAGAGAAGAATGTTGGTGCATTTGGAGAAAAGGTACTCTTTCCTGCTCTGACACAAATGCAGAATGGCCAAAAAGTACTGCTGAGGAACTTACCATTCCAAAACCCACATAAACCAGACTTCGAATAAAGAAAACAAAATGCTATGGGAAACTCCAAAGCAAAGAGAACTTAACACTTTAGTGAAGAGGGTTTGAGGAACAAGCTCTCTTGGATAACAACAGCTCAATGCAACTTGAATGGCAAGAATGGAAGTATGAAACAGATAGACCCTTACATTTTTATTACACAGTACTGTGAAACGCATTCACATCTACAGTTACTTATGTGATGTTTGGTCATCTAAAACCATAGCAAATCAGCAAATATGTATATATATACATATATTTATATACATGCCCACTGCAGTAAGAAGCATCCCCCCCCAAATTAACTTGCCTTAGCAAACATAGCACTTACTTTCAAAATGGCCCTTTTTAAACAACATAGTCATCAAAATATGGAAAGATGTACTGTCTGAGAAGAAACCATGCAAATTCTGAAGAGGAAGTAGAACAAGCATAAAAAAAGTCAGCACCATGAACAGTCTTACTCTGCACAACATTTAGAAGGTCTTCGCACTGGAGTAAGTCTCATCTTTGCAAGTTCAACATTTAACTCTCTGGGTTACCTGATTGTCTCTGTCAAATGACCTCTAAAATAAGAGTGACACAGTATGGTCAAGAGCTCACTAAAATTAAATAGAAATTTCTCAGAGAGTACCACAATCATTTTTTTGGAATGACTTTTAAGTCAATGCAAACAGAAGTCACTGACAGCTTGCAGCTGATGAACAATATCTTTGGGGTAAAGTACCACCAAAATGAAATTGATTGAATTTATTGCTAATCACGATATCAAACGATCAGGACAAGAGCTTGTGTGATGATACTAAGAGGAGAAGAAGAAAGAGGAATTAAATTTAATATTTCACTCCAACCATACTGTGTTGGGAATAGACAAATAAAATCTCAGAGAAATAAATTTCTGCAGCAGAGTCTGAAGAAGTGTTACTGTGCTGTACTACCTGCCAGTTACTATGTCCTGCAAGTACAGCAGTTCCTGTCTTAATGATATAGATCTCAATTTAAAAAACCCAAACCAAAACAGAAACTACATATACTCTTTCTTATACATGTTTAAGTTAAGAATAGTAGCAAGACTTCTCCCATTTCTGGCTAGACATAACTCATGCCTTAACGAATTAATATCAGAGGATGACTTTTCACTGGCTGCCAGAGATTATTTGAAGTCACCACACTATTGCACACGTTGCGTATGATTCATGTCTTGCCATTGTAGCATACGTAGAATTTTAGAGATGTTCAGAAACAAGTCTTCAGTTTCTTCAGCACTAAAATGGCCAAGTTCCTGAGCACATGAGCATCATATCACCTCTACTGGGTTCAGAGGGAGTTTGAAGTACAGAACAACATGATAAATCTGTTGGTGCATGTAATCCAAGTGATTTCAGAGGACTATCACAGAAAAACTCACAAGTGTTCATTTCCAAGAATTATTTAATGCAACACAGGATGCAGGAAAGCATGCATCAGCTGTGCTCATTTAAGCAATTATTTTTTCATCAATACTTTTTATTCAGTTTTTATTCAAATGATGCAATCATACAGAAATAAAATAGTTACCAGTCAAACTAACATTTAATTTCCTTTTAATTACTGTGTTGATACTTTAAAATAAAAGCCATGTAATCTGCATAATTACATTAATGGCATAGACATCCTCATTACTGCAACACATCTTCAAGTCTACAAACCCATGCAAGGTTCATGTGTAGCATACCATTACCCGTATTTGACTAATAATAGTAACAACGTTTTCAATATATAGAGGAATTACCTGATCTTTGATAAGCTCTACTGCAGGTCTTTCAAGGTCTAGCTCATAACACAGCCTCATAAAGAGTGGCCCAAATTTAAAATTATGTAAGGCTGTGATTCCATTCTGTTCATGGTACCTATGGGAAGGATTAAAAAAAGTTAATCACAGAGGGCATGGAATTTGCCAAGGCAGAACAGCTTTAAATAGACAGCAAGATCTGTAGGTGCAATGACAGAGGCACACTTTCCTATGTGCACCATCCAAAGATATACAGACAACAGGAAATTAATTTTAAAGAAAAAATACTGTTTTCATCAAACTAACAAATTAACTAGTAAAAGACAATCTCTTCAATTACTAGTAAAGTAACCTGCATTGGATAAACTATAGAATGAGTCTGTGACTTGAAAACTCCCTCTATTATAGAAAACTCTACTTTACCCTCTATTAATGGAACAATAACAAAGGAAGTTGCAGCAGTTTATTTTAGCAGTAGTACCTGCTAAAATACCTCAACCAAAAAATAAAGCATTTCACTTTTTCCTTTATAGTGCCTATATTGTAATTGATGGGGAAGTTTCCATTCACAAAACCTCCTGCTATTGACTGCTGATTCCAGGTGAGTTTATAATGCTGTGTCCTGGCTGGACACGCCCCTGAATACCTCTGCCTCGCAGCTGTGGGATGATTTTTCTGTGTGGTTCACCATTCATTCTGCACACAGTATGATACTGCTTTGCTCCCATAGCTTAACTCTCCTTTGACCTGAGAGTCTTCAAAGGGTTGGAAGATCCAAAGTAAGTAAAATTACAGCCTTAAATGATTAACTACGCATATTGCAACTGAATTAGGGCAAGACCTCAACTGCAGACATAACCCGGGATAATCTAATAAAAGCAAAAAGATAAAGGCAGAATAGAGTGTTACCTGGATTGTTAAACACACCTGTAAATAACTTTTCTGGCTAGTTCCACATCAGATGAAGTCTGACATAAATGCAGCAAATTTTTTAATTCATTTTTGAGAATTATTCCATTTTTCTTTAATTTTTCTTTAATATTTTTAAAATATGGATCTGGAAAAAGAACACATTACAGCAGCAGTCTATAGACAATTCCATTACCTGAGTTACATACTTGGAACCTGAAACATGGAGACTCAATGAAACAGAACGTTTGTTTTTTCACCAAGAAAACTGAATAAAACATCTCACAGACAAGCATGACAGTGTGTCCCTGTGAAGTCATGTCAGTCTTAGAAAACAAGACATTACAAAGTCATGACAAAATCAGAAAAAATCCACTAATCCTGCTCCTACATTAATTTGAAAAACCTGGATTTGTTTTTCATATTCTGAGTAGCATATGTCATCTGGAATTGGGTGTACAACTGAGAACTCACATTAGGCAAAAGAAAAGAAATTTTAAAAAAAAAGGTAACACATTTACAGAGCAAATAAAAAAAGTATTACTGTGAAAGCCCTTTTCTGGATAGTTAGGTAACTATTTAGCTTTGTGTTAACTTTCTGTGCTTATGTTATACTTGAAGCAAGATTTGTAGACTGAAACAGTTTTTTCTATTAGACTATCTAACAAAGTTGGAAAAATGAGGGCACAAACTTTCAGGTCTTATGTAAACACCTTGCATACATGAAAGCTTCTCCACACATATTCTCAGCACAGCATAACTAATACTGCTTCATTCTACAAAGCCTCAGATCTTTCAATGATTTTAAGTGCAAAAAATGTGCAAGAGGAAGACATCATCTGTTTCTTTAAATGGGGTTAGTTGGTGTCATATTATTATGACTTCGACTGTTTGTTTCCTAGGACTCATGCTAAAACGGTGACAATGAAATAAATGCTATACCTTTATTGCCACGAACTTCATTTCTAATTGCCACTTTCATCTGCTGAAATTCTTGTAACTTTATATCTTTTTCTGTTAGCAGATACCGCTTCCCTACTGTAAGAAAAAAAGAGGAAAGTTGAGTTTTATGTTACACTGAATGGCTTAATACTACTGAACCTTGCATGTATGAATTGCTAACAATTGTGTGATGCCAGACCATTGGGAGTAAGACACTAAAAAACAGACTGCACGAACTGCAGTTCCTCACATCACCCCCAAAAGAACCCAAATACTATGTCACAGGTTTCCAGAGCTTATGTGTAAAAGGACGAAGAAGTATCTAGCTATTGGATGTGCAAAGCAAAAGCCAGAGGCTGCATTCCTCTCCACCAAGCCAAGGTACAAGAGGATTCTGCACAAGATTCCCTTCTCCCCTTTTCGTACTTTTATAAGGATTTGTCTTGTCATCTCTTTGTTTTCCACAATTCACTAGTGGCACAACTTGCTTACCCCACAAGTGTTTACTACTTTGCACAAGTGCTGTAAAATTAATCACTCTGGAAGCTCCAAATGCAGTAGGAAGACATGAAAAGCTTATTTTTTTAATTTATAAAAAAGAACAAATTATTTGGATTGTAGTAACACTCAGGAGACCTAGCAAAGTTCTGTTGTAGTACAGACATCAGAGGTAAGACAGTCACTGTGTCTAGAATGCCAAAATTAACTTTGTGTCCAGATCTCAACTGTACTGTGTTGCAAGTTGCTTAACAGAAGCATTGTGCAAAAGCTATTTGACAAGTTTTTGCTGTCACAAAAACAGATGCCCAATAGATATTTGGCACTAGTGACTTTGTAACAGAGAGTGACAATAATAGCTTACACTGAAACCTTACACTGCTTACACTAAAATCTAGTATTTTAAGGTTTTGGCTTCTTAAAGAATTGTTCTAACCATGAAAGGGCAAGAGCAAGTATTGACCTTACTTAGACTGTTTATTCTCATTCTGCATATCCCTAGGAAAATCTAACTGGCCATGCAAATAAAAATACTTGCTTTCAATGCAAGTGAAGCAGGATAATGACACACTTCATAAAACTGGAAGAAAAAAATCCATTAAATGGCACATTTATCCATTAAATTTAATTGAAACAGTTCCAAGGGGTAAACAAATACATTTTATCCAGCATGAAATTGACCTGTATTATGCTGCCATTTCCTTCCCACAGACCTCTGCTGGTGTAGCAGTGAAAGACCATTCCTCTCCTGGGCCTCTCAAAAGCTGAGGCAGGAACCATGCTGGCACCTGGGGTGGGATTAGCTCACCACACATCATAGACACTCAGCAGTCATAGTGTCAGCAGAAAGTGAGGGGCAGCAGAATTTTACCCTTCTTTAATTCAATTTGCTGAATTCTACTGCTTCCTCAGGTTCATACCTTAACAGTGTTACAAATAGTTCAAAACCAAAGTGACCACCAAGGGAAAAGGAGGGAGATGGATATGAGGGCTGGCATGTGCAGGCGGTGCAGGCTATCCCAGAGAACTCAACCAAACCTGCTTAGCCTCAGGCACACTGCAACCCTCTCTAAGGCCGGCCAGCAAAGGGGACTGGCAAAACACCACTTGGAGCAGGGGGGCTCCATGTCTCTGAGGGGTCTAACAGAGGGTCTAACTGAGCAAAACTCCACCACTGCTGGCACAGTGAGCCAGGAGGCCAGCCAGAGCCTAGGCTGGGGAACCCTCTGCCATACACCTCTTTTCCCTGTGCCTTCATTTCCTTATCTCTGACTCCCAGAGTCTGGATAATGCGGTCATCTTCCCAGAATAAATATGCGGTTAGGAAGCTGCATGTGTATTTGTTCAGTTGTTTTCTTCCAAATGTGATACCCTGACAGCAGCAAGCAGGGGATACGCTATCACTGACCTCTGGTGTGACCTTACTGCAGCCTTTCAGTGGGGCCTAAAGAGAGCTGGAGCAGGACATGCACAAGGCCATGTAGTGCTAGGACATGTGGGAATGGCCTTTGATTAGAGACAGAGGCTTTGACCAGAGAGTAGGTTTAAGTAAGATATGAAGAAGAAATTCTTTACCCCTAGGGTGGTGCGACAGCAGAACAGGTTGCTCAGGGAAGCTGTGGCTATAGCATCCCTGGACATACTCAGGATCACCCTGGTGGGGCTCTGAGCAATCTGGTCCGGTGGCAGGTGTCCACATGGCAGAGGGCTCAAACTGGATGATATTTAAGGTCCCTTCTAACTCAGGCCATTATGTGATTGTTTCTCCGGCTCTGTAACGCCGACTGTCCCCGCAGGGCCCCACTGCCGCGCCAGCTCGGCCTGCTCACGGCAGCGCGAACCGCGGCCCCCGGGAGCCCCCCGGCGCTCTCCGCCACAACGCCCTGCGCCCACAGGGGCACCGCGCCGGAACTACAGCTCCCGTCAGGCACACGGCTGGCCGCGGATGCCGGGCCTGCCGGGACTTGCAGTACTCCGGTACCTCCCTAGCCGGCGGGCAGCCCCGCGCCCCGCTCGGGCATCCCAGCGCCCACCCCC
>VZRL01006365.1:406986-423008 GCA_013397895.1 Origma solitaria
CAGCCCCCCCGCGCTGCCGCCCGCCTCCTCCGGCCTCGGCGCCATGGCCGCCCCCGTGCTGCGGCGCGCTGTGCTCTGCAGCGGGAGCGCCCTCGGCACGGCCCCAGGTCGGTGTGCTGCTGGCGGGGCGGGGGGCGCGGCGCTGCTCGTCGTGGTTGCCGCAGGCTGCGGTGGGGAGCGTGAGCAGGGACGGGGTGCTGCGCAGGGACCTCACTCACCTTTCCCCTTTCTCTGTGTGCATGTGTGCAATTGGAGGCAGCTCAGAAGACGTTTTATTGCTAGTATGCCGTGCAGGAGAGTGTTCACAATTTGTTTTTTAATAGATCATCCCCCGTTCAGATTTCACAGCTCTACATGGTAGGACCAGCCTTTTTAGGTCAGAGGAAGCCACGTGGAATTGTACGGGAGGCCGCCAAACCCGCGGCTATGCGCGTTCAGCAAAACCGGTAACGCCAGTGACAGTGGTGCCACCAGGGCTGATGTTTTGGAAAAGCCCAAGATCTGACCTTTGGGAAGAACAGAGCCCAGTAACATTTGGATGCAGCGTGGCGGTGATGGGTGGCTGTTCCGCCTTTAGCCCTGGCCGAGCACGCGTTTCCCAGCGCCCGTTCCTGGTGGCGGGAGACGCGCGGCCCGGCTGTGGCTCGCTGCTCCGGCGTGCGCGGCGTGGGCCGGGCCTCGGCGCGCCTGAGCGCCGCGCTCCGCACCCGGGGGCTGTAAAGCCTCATGCTTGCTAGTGGCCTCTTTACCTGGAATGAATGAATATACAGCAGTGTATGCTAAAGAAAAAAAACCAACCGTAAAAGACCCAAAAATCCCATACCAGACCCCCCCTGGATCTTTTGTGTGCCTCATTCATCAACGTAACGAAGAAGAGTGCTAAAGGAAACCCCACCAACCAACCATAAATACCTTATTTTCTTATTTTTAACTGTTTGGTAAAGTGTTGCACGTATTTTTATAGTCTGACTGCGGAATTCTGTGTTCCGGCTCTTTTTGAGAATAATTTTCTGAGGTGTTCAGGGCTGGATGTGTGTGTAATTGTGTGTCAGAAGGATGATAAGGAAAAATTGTTTTACAGTGAAAACGAAACTTTTAGTGGTAACAGCTATTTAGATAAAGGCTTTGAAGTAGTTGCTAAGACTTCTGTGTAGCATTGTAGTGTCTATTTTAAAAATATTCTTATTTCATAACATTACTTCCTGGAACCTTCTACTTGTATATCTGTATCTTCCTTCAGCAAGTTTTATCCAGGTGTTCCTTTTGCATTTTCAAGACCTTATCATCTGTGTCTGATACACAAAGTCTTCCAGCTGAAGCATTTTCTATTTTGTTTCAAAAGCGAACACAGCGTCTCGACCATTTTTGGTGGTACAAAGAGTATTTAGAAAAAGCTTTCAAAAACAGTGAGTCTGCAGTTCACAGGACATGGAAGAATGGAGATTATAAAAATGAAGGTATTTCCGGTGAGAGAAGTTTTTATAGGTGGAAAAAATAACCATTCATCAAGAACAGAAAAGCCTTTTTGTGTGTAGCCATTTTTTTTCCTTATGCTTTTAACCTACATTTAGCGAATTGCTAACATTTGATGAAAAGGGTCTGCATGCACATAGAAGTTGCTTTTTTTGTTTGAGGTTTTTTCCTACTTTTATAAACTTGCCATTTTCTTAAAAAAAGAGTACAGGTTTGGAAATACTGTTTCATACTGAAAAAAAACTTCTGGGGAAAGCTTTTAAGTTTTAAATACTAAAAGGTAATGGCTCATCCACATATAAAGAATCTGAACTGTTATGTTAGTGGCTACTGACATAAAGGCAGTTTAATGCATCCCACTAGGTGAATGCGACAGAAACTGTGATACCTAAGAAAGTGTTTGTTTAGAGCTGTCTAAGCAGCCCAGCTTACATAGCGATTTCTTTCTTCATTAGGTCGAAGATCTCTTCTTTCTTCAGCCTATGTGGATAGCTCAAAATGGGAAAAGAGACAAAAAGAGGAGCATAGCCTGGGTGAGAAAAGTTTGTTTCTTGTCTCCACTTTGTCTGATTAATTGCAGCCCGAGTTCATAAGGCTGTCTTATCACCTATAAATCCTTCAAAATAAAAAAGTGTGTGAAACAATATGGTTCTGAGTTTCTATGTTAAAAAACCCTCAACATGTTAAAAAATTGTCGTATGTATTCAAAGCTGTAATGCAGAAACAAGTTAGAATTTGCCCATTTGCTTAACGTTTGATTTCTAGAAGCTGATTTTTTTCTTTCACAAAATCCAAAGTGTATGACTGTCTCTGAGTGTTGTCTTTATTGGCATTATTTTAACAGTACTGCAGTGTGAAAGAAAAGATATTCTGTAAGTATTACAGGACAGTCCTGTTTTAAGGCCTTTTTTAAAGAGAAAATTTTCCTCAGGGTTTTGTAGTTTCCTCTTGAGTCGTAGATTTTTTTTTCAAGGGGTGGGGAGTAAAACTTAATATTTTATTTTCAAGAAGTTATATGTTAAACTGTATCTGCACGTGATACTGAGCTCTCCTGTGCAAATTTTATAGCTAAACTATTTGTCTAGATTACATTTAAAATTACATTCCACTATCTTTTTGGTGACTACATTAGATAGAAGACATCTTGAAAAGCATTTTTCCATGCTAAAGATAGATATTAATTGTGTTGTACCACAAGTATTTTGGAGATTCCCTAATGCATAGTTTGTGTCTTCCGTTTTTCATTCCTTCTCCCATGAACTGTAGTTGTTACTTGCAACACAGATTATGAAGCTGAGAGGTGAAATTCAGGGGTATTTGCCAGGCAGGAGGACAGACAAAATGAGTAGGCTGATGTTCTTTTATGCACTAATTTGTTTCTTTTATTTGCCTATGAGCATCTAGGTGGGTACTGTCAACATGTACCGTACATGGATCAGAAACAGCCAGTGGGTCCTCGTGACTGTAGCTTGGATCCTGCAGAGACTGTTAATACCTTGTTACACTTTACTGTCAATAGGTCTGCTCATGCAGTGTATTTTGGGCTGGAGCCATGGACTGGCGCCCTGGGATGCATTTTAACTAGTCACTTCCAGGTGAAAATGGGTTATTTTGGCAAATGTTGTAGCCAATAGAAATCCACTAGAGAAGAAAACGTTGTGCTAGTGCTGCTGCAGTCCATGTTTGGCTTTCTCCAGGCCTAGCAAGACCTTTTGTGGCTGTGTGGCAGGCACAGTTCTTGCTGCTCCTCTGCTGATGGTCTTGAGCCAAAGCAGATGTCTGTTCATGCTTTTCAAAGAACTGCTTTGCATTTTCATTTTGTGTTCACAGAAAAGAGAAAACAAGTTAACACGGTGTCAGCTGTATTAGCATTTTCAAAGAGGAGACAGCCCTGCAGACGTCTGCTCTGTAGCTGTCAAGTTGTATGGTTGCACATACAATCTTGTGTGTACTAAATGGTGTTTATAGCTAGAGTGAGTCCCTTGTGTTGAGGAGATGCTCTTTTATTTCTGTGTTTCAAATGTTTCAGAACTGTTGTTATGCAGAACTACGTTGTGAGGATACTTGTAAAGGAAAAATAAGTATTTTTTGATTTAAAGTCGGTTCTATATCTCTGCTGTGATGATGTGCCATCCCAGATGCAAACTCATTGACTGTGTCCATATAAGATGTGCTTTATTGTCTTCTCTGTAAATTCAGTTTAGAATCCATGCATGCATGAGTTTCTCAAAGTTCAGTACTGAAAAATGTATTGAAAAGAGCAGGACAGTATTTTGTGTACTGAAGTGCATTTGTTCAAGAATATAGGAATTGTAAATGTGTTAATTTGGAATTTGCAAAATGCTTGCGGGTAGGAAGATACCTGCTTAGAAATAATTTGGATTCCACTTACTAAAAATGAAGTACCAAGGAAACCGGAGTCCCAGGGGATGGCAGAATCCAGGTGAAACAGGAAATGTCTTTTTTTTTGTTAGAAGGATTGACGGTACCTAAATTGGCTCATCTGCAACACCAGGTGGCAGTGCTGCCCTTACAGACTTGAATAATTTCCATTCAAAGCCTTGTCCAGTACAAAGATGTTGTTCGTTCCAGTTATGTAGAAATAGAGATAGGAGTGAAACATACAAATTTGTAAGGCAAAATACTTGCTTCAGCCTTCCTTTATGTTTTGCTTGGGTCTTTAAAATAAAGCAAGGCTTTTTTTATTGCACTGGTTAGCCTGTGAATTAAGTTATTAGCTCTGCCCATCACTCCCAGGACAGGTAAACTTTGCATCTCTGTTGAATCATCATTCCCCACCACTGGTTCAGAACTCTGTCCTGAACGAGCCATTTCTAAGAATGCAAGGGTATAAATAGAATAAAAGTGACCTTACATGGTGGCCAAATGTGCGACTTCACTGATAATGTGCTACTTGTTGATGTGGCTGCCTTCTGTGGATAGGTATACACTGTGAGTCAAACTGAAACTATGATGATTTCCTAGGCCACCAAACTGGTACTAAAAGTCATAACCACTGACTTGGAAGGTAAGAGTCAGTATTTTCCCAGTCACTGTTCTGAATCACCCTGTTGCAGGTGACAAGACATTGAGTTTCTATGAACAAATAAAATTAAGAGTGAATGTGATATCTCGGATACCCGTGTTCTAGAGATCACTATGAAGTCATGGTCAGAAATTAAATTACCTAAGCTTATATTTATGGTTTGTTTTGTTGATTTAAATCCCTTAGATTCTTGAATATGCAGAAATACATTTGTAGAGAACTTAAATTTTTGGAGTTAATCTTGTAGAAATATATTTTTAGGCATTATGTATGAGAGATTGTATAGACTAGTGGTTTTTTTTAATAATGAGTCAGATAAAAACATTTGCAACGTGTATCTGTTAAAATGTACATAGAATTTTGATTTGGCCATTAAAATACTGGTTTGGTTTATATAACAATGTAAGCACTCAGGTTTTACCACAAACAGAGCTAGGAGAGTAGGGCATTCATGTGCTTGCATTCTCGTACTGCTGTCAGGATGTTTTTAACTAAGAAGAACCTTAAATTTTGATTATTGAATAGCAATTTACGGAGCAAACTTGATTTACAAAAGTTAGCTGAATTATTTCAAATTATGTGTATTAGAAAAAGAGGTCTGGTTTTGGGTGCTCTTGACAGAAATCAAGCTAGGCAAGAATTGCAGCAAATAGTTTCTGTAATACTACTACTGCAGAAACAGCACCTTTTGTGAAAACAAAGCTGAATTTCCCCTTACCTTCATTTGTCTGCTATTCTTTAAGATTAATCAGCTTTCATTTTATTGTGATTCTTACAGTGGAAATGATAGATAAGTGTTTCATGTTTATATGGAGGTCATAGGGTAGGTACTTTCCGTACTGTAGATCTGATGGAGAGTTCCAGCTTTGTAGACAGCATTAAAGGTCAGTCATTAAAATTCTATGTGTGAGCTGTCTCAGAGGATGCTGTTGTATAATAGCTAACAGTCTTGTGATCTTGTATTCATGGCATTGTATTAATTTGGTTTATGTTCTACTGAAATAGTCAGTCGTTTCTGAAGTGGGCTCTTCATGAGCACCTAGACAAAAGAAATGCCAAGCTCAGGGCTTGAGTGTAGAAGGTCATAGGGAATACCTTCTAGTTTTGGGAAGGTGATGCATAACAAAACCAGTTCTGGAATAGAAAAATGAACTCTGAATCTCAGGTCCACATTGCTCTGTCATCAAGTATTCAAAATTTTGGAGTGAACACTTCTTTCCAGCTGTCTCAAAATGGAGATGAAGAATGGTGGATGACAGTTGACTCTGTTCATTTAGGCAAGTTCTTTGGTTCTGGATAAATTGAATAGGTCGCAGCATCCCTTCCCTCTAACTTCTAGCACTACTGGGAATGCTCCCTATTACCCATGTGCTTCATCATGACCTTTGTGAGTTCTGGATAGATGGGTAATACAGAGTTAAATACAGACACTTCTTGTAAGGATATTCCCATATAAACTCCCATATAAATTTCTTTACCATATAAAAAATTCCATCTGTTTTTTTAGTGGTTATCTTGTATAGCATAGTCTTGATAGCCCACATGAGCTCAGCATTCTTTGCTGTCTTTTGTAGGAGCTGGTATTGGCCTTACTGACTTTGCCACTTTGGCCTTACTAAATTTCCCTTTGCTTTCATGGTCATGAAAAGTTTGCCTTCCCTCAGGCAGAAGATAAATGCTCATTTTGTATTTTGAAGAATTCCTTAGGAAGAAAGTTGTTAATGAAAACAGCGAATACTGCTAATGTGGCAGACAGCAGCATTGTACAGACTAGGAGTAAACTCTTTTATTCCAAGTGAGAGTTCTGTCCTTTTACTGAAAACTTCATCAAATGCTGTAATTTGACAGATTATCGATTACCTATAAGGTCAGAGTAGCAATGAATGCCAGTTGTACTGTTAGAATTGTGTATCTTCCAGTGTTCACTGTGGTACAGGTGTGTTTTTAAAGTAATAAGTAGTGATATCACTTCTTTTGTGGACGACTTTGCAAGAATAGAATGCTTAGTGAGTTCTGATGTGGTGCTGCCATTTCTCCTTGCCTTACCATTTCACTGGCAGGTGTGGAGGCAGGATGACCTTTTTGGAAAATGAATTGTAGGACCAGCCAACCCATCAGTTCTTCAAGGATGGGCCAGTGGGCCTTAATGAGAGGTGACAAAGGAGTGACTCATTTAGTAACAGTTGCGAAGGATGAAGCAAGTTCCAGATGTTGCTGAAGGAATGTTTAGATTCCTGGTCTTCAGGATGGGGGAGAATAGCAAGAAAGAGAATGATTGAAGTCTCTAAAGCTTATAGATTGGATATCATCAGTTCATGTCTTGAATATGAATCAAACAGATTACATTAAGCATATGTTGAACAGCTTACTCTTTCTGAGTCATATTTATTTTCCAGGAACAGTACAAAACTAAAACTCCAAATTAAATTAATTTGTCTTCCAATTAAATTAATTAAATGCAATGGCTGACTACCTGTTCAACAGTCAGAAGTTTAAGTTCCTGCATGGTCAGATTAATATTGTTATCTGATTGCTGAAGCAGAATGCTATAAAGTTACTTAGTTAATGGCACAGTGCCCCATTTGATTAATAGGATTTCTTTGGATTGCTGTTTGTGACTGTAAGATATGATACTATATGTTTTTGTGTCTCATTGTTTTACTCAAAAACCCATGCCTAAAGCACTGTTCAGCATATGCTAGGCTTGAAAGCAAGTGTGAACTTTAAGGACATCTGCTAAGTTTTTGTTTTAGATGACTTATATTAGTTATACTAATTTCATCCAGCACATTATAGGGTGATTTGCTTTTTCCCCCTTTTCTGCTAATAAGTTAGGATCATCATGTTGAGAACTTTTTCATGTATTATTTTCTGTTAAAGTGTTCAACAATAATTGGAAGTATTGTTTTCATACAGCTTCAAAATGAGGTGTTAAAGACCCAGAATTTAATTTCACAGATATAGGTTCTATTGTAGGTTATATGATGATTCTGCAGATTTTCCTGTAGTGCCAGTTGATTAAACTTACTCTTTTTCTACTTTCTTCAGCTGACTTAGCCCACTTAATGGACAGAACCTATGAAAGAAAACTGCCTGTCAGCTCTTTGACAATAGCCCGGGTAAGGAAATAAATCCCAGTCATAAAGTGGTAGAAGTGACAGTGGAATGCTTGTGTAATCAAGTGAGCTGAGAGGGGATAAATGATATCACCTCTTTTGGGAGTTCTGGGATCATAAATGTCTTGTTATACTGTTAAATTATTGTGTAAAATTGTTTTATTGATACTTTGTACTCATTAGTTAGTACCCAGACCATAAGGTCTTCAAAACAGCTTTTTTTTCCTCAGTACAATCAGGCCTTACTGTTACTGGCTTGTGTATTTCACTAATATGTGTTTCCTGCCTTGCTGTGGCTTCTGTCTTTGTGACAGTTTTAACGCCTCCTCAGACACTGTGTAAGAACCCAGGCTGCTAAGGGAATGCATTGAATTAGTACACTGCACTGTCTGTCTTCCTCCGCTTCCAGGCTTCTTTCAGAGTGAGGCGGAGGTGGACATACTTTGCTTTTATAGCTTTCTTTCGTTGCAGCGGGCTGAAGCAGAACAAATGATGACGTGGGTTGAGCAAAGCCGTTATTTTTACTGGAATTAGTAACCAGTTCCATCCTCTGGATGGGTTAATCTGGAGAGGGGGAGGGAAAGGAGAGATACGTGTTTTTTCCTTCCCTGCATAAATGGATGTTCATAATGAAGAAGGAGAATAAAAAATAAAACAACAAACTAATTTCAGTCTTCAAAGCTGAGTGCTGAGTTACCTCAGTAATATCCCTAATTAGTAATATCACTAATGAGGGTAATTTACACCACTGTCTGAGGAGTCTCAGAATACTTTGCTCAGTTACAAGAGCAAGCATTTATACAGATCAAGCATTCTTGACCATTGCTTCTGAGACAGTGTCCATGAGGGACATGGGTGTTCTTCTCCCTTTTATGAATCAGATTAATTCCTTTCCTGCTTTGGGCTGACTTCCCTGGAGAAATTACATTTTCGGATTGTCAAACAGCCCCACTTTCCAATACCTGGAGCTAACATCAGATCTGTTATTTTCTAAAATGTGGGTAAAGCACACAGGCATGCTATTAGCATGCTCAAAAGATGAGGTGCAAAGAGGAATAAGAAATGGGAGACCAAATAACAGTCAGCTGAAATTACTGGTTTTTGCTTAGGCTTAGGGTAAAGATAAGTACTGACCTTGAGAACATGTTTATGTCTTCTGAGCTAAAGGTATGATATTATCAAGATGCTGTAGTATTCCAGCATCTTTATGCTTATGTTAGAAAAATGTACAAGAAAACAGGACTCTCTGTTAGCATAAGACAAAGTCTGGTTGAAAACTTGTTTTGTATTTAAGTAATTGATAGCACTGGGGGTGTTGTAAGAAGACAGGATTGTAAATGAGAGGACAGTTGTGCTTTACAGCATGGGGGTTGATATTTTTCTTACTATTATAAGTATAGTGAAATACAAAATGTTGCTGCTGTCCCTGTGCTTAAGAATATATAGTGTGAATGGGCACAGCAGGCAAACTATAGGGAAATGGAAACTGTAGGGGAAAAGGAATGAGGCATGTCAAGACTCACTCAAAATTGTGGCTAAAAATGTAAGGACCTGCATGTATGCTTAAAATAAAGGGTGTGATTAAAGAGCAAAAAATTTAGAGGAACAGCCAAAATACAGGGTACTGAGCTATAGGGATTTAATCCTCAGATGGCCTTCAAGGTGCATGAAGTTTCTCAGTCTGAAGAGATTTGAGTTCTAGCAGTCTAGAAGAAACCAGAGTTAGGAGCAAGCAAAGACGTGAATGATTCAAGTACTGTCAGACAGCTAAATATGCCAACAAATACCTTTTGTTATTGGATTTTCTTCTAATATACTTTGTGTGAGTACTCCCTTTCTAAGCTTTTGTTTCTTATTTTTTAATCAGTTTGTTGATAACATTTCTTCACGAGAAGAAGTGGATCAAGCCGAATACTACCTTTACAAGTAAGCATGTTTTCCTCCCAGCACAAACTTTGAGCAATGAAGTTTGTCTTTTAAGACTGACCCTTTCCAGCTTCTTCGCTTTGATTTCTCTCTTGCGAAGTATGCACATCTACTTGTCTTAGAACTCACAGCTAAGGGCTTTCTTGGCAACTTCTCCATGGTTATGGCTGCCCTTCTCTGGACCTCTGACATTGTCTCCTGTCAAGCATGTTAAACTGAGATACTGAACAGCTAAAGCAACCTTCAGCTTTGTATTACATTAGAGATGCTGAAATTATAAGGAATTATGTTTGTCCACCCTTTTTCCTTCTGATCCTTTTTTTCTGTTCTCTTGAGTCATTATGTATCTAAATTTGCTGTATGCATCTTTACAAGTTTAAAGTGTAGGACTCAAGGAAGCTTGTTTCCTTAGAACACAGGAAAACAAAAATGGGCATCCTGTGGTAGCGATCAATCAAGGCTGAATGAAGTATTAGTACTTTTCATTTTTCTCAGATAAGCTATGTAGTTCACTTTTTATGCTTGGGTTGTTACATTTTCAGCAACTATTTTTGTGTTGACTGAAGTGTACAGGGTACCTTTTCTGGTGGTGTCAGGTTGAATGCTTGCTTGCTTCGAGTCAATACCTCTCAATATTGACTTCAAGAGGGTTGCAATTCTTGCTGATCACTGGAATAAATTAATTCTTTTATGATGGTTGCATTTCGAGAGCTAAGTTTTGTGATGGAGGAAGTAGCACATCTGTCAAAGTGTGTGAGAGAGCATCCTTACAAATAATGTCAGGTTATTTGTAAATAATGATGATTGGATTTTTTAAATTAAGGTGTTTTCTGGATGGCTGCTTTAAGTATATGCACAGTTTTAAGTATGTGACTGCATTAGCCTTCAGATGTCCATGATTCTGTGGTACTCTTGGGACAATATCTGAACCTCAGAGCTTCAAGATGGAAACAATAGAAACCCAGTTTGTTAATACTAGCAACATCCTGTAGTGAAAAAATGAAAGTAGGAAGAATAATCTCTCACAGAGGGGAGGTTAGTGGTGTTTTCATTTCCTTTGATCAAGATTTCATTAGTCCTGTCAGAATCTGTGGTCAGAAATCAGTTTTCCATCTTGCAACAGCAGAGGTGAAAAGAGGAGAAGGTAAAGCCAGTTTAATGCAAGCCCTCTAGTACCTTTAAGTAACATTCTTGAATGCATTATATTATGCCACATGTACTTAAGTCCTCTCTGATGGAGTCAGGCCCTCTAGGGTCAGGGATTCCAAGAGACCTTTGACTTCCCTGACATGCAAAGGAAAGTGATAAAATTCGGATAGTGAGGCATCTGTAATGTGCCTCACAGGTTCTTCATTCCTGAAAAAAGAAGTTCAGAGAGAGTGACAAAAAATTAAAAGCATAAAAACTGCTCCATAGTAAGAGGGAAGAGAATATTATGGGAATCTCTAACATGTAAATATATTTGTTAGTCTTAGTCTGTACCTGGTTAGTACGTCAGTTAAAAATACAGGATTTCTATCCTTAGGAGCACATTCTAATAAAGAGAGTACAGTTCAGAAACAATTATGGTTATTTACTGTTTCTCTAAGATAAAGTTCTCCTGCTTTGAGTTTAGTTATGTGCATATCAGATATGATCATTTGTCACTGATGTGGATTTTAGTAGTCTGTATGGAGAGCATAGAAAAGTATTGATGGCTTGTCAGACTTGCTCTGGCTGGAATTTTTCTTTTGTGGGTCCCTTTCATGCTGCTTTGTTTTGGTGTTGCAAAATACTTACTCTTTTGGTGATGTTAGCATCAATTTTCAAGGAGACTCCATTCCACCACTGATCCATTCAAAACCATGCATGAAATGTACGTGTATGCAAGTAGTGAAACAGCATAGAGAGGTCTGTAATTAATGTAAAAATCGTGATTATAACAGCATTTGCTCTGTCAAATGAAAACAAGTGTTCTAGGTTCAGGATATAGGAGATGTGGTAGGTCTTTGCAAGGCCCTTTAGTTGGTCTTTACATTTTGCAGTTAGGCTGGAGTTAAAATGAAAGGCATTTTTTTAGAGATAGGTCTTTGCATCTGGCAGGATGCTTGACAGAGGAAAATGTCTTGTATAAATGGCCACACTGTGAAACATAAATGAGGGGGGTAAAGAGGGAAAGTTAAGGAGCAGAGAAACTTTGACAAGAAATCCCTTTTTCTGCCTTAATGAGAAAGTTCCAAGCACAAGTTTTCTTTTATTTAAGGAGGATAAACTTCTGAAAAAGGGAAAGGCAATATATGAAGGAAAAACGGTTTTATATCTGTTTTTTATGTTTTACATCTTCTGAGGTATACAAATCCATTGCAAACAAATGTTGTGTACATGGCCTGGTAAGTTGACTCTATGTGCATTTGCCTGAACACAAATTATCAGAATGCTCCCAGAGTCTTGTGGTTTTCCCCTTAGCTGCTTGTAGAGTATAAAGAAGGGAATTTGATGTCTCTCCCCAGTGTTTGGTGCCTCTGGCAGTCTGACGTGAAGGTTGATCACTTCCAAGGCCCCTACAAGGTTGGAAGATGTTCCTGGTACAAAAGGCAAACTGCTTGTGGGAAGAATCAGAGGGAAGTAATGGCATTCTCACAGTATGGGGTTTTCCTAGAGATGGGAGTGACAGAACTTGTAATTGTTGTCTTTGTAGACTGAATACTTTCCTTCTATTATGTAATAGACAAAACAGATTCAAAAAGTAGTTTTCTGGAGCGTTGCTGTAAAGCTTTTAGGATCCCAAAATAAAAGATATGTATTATATTTAGACCTGTTTCAATTTTCTATCCTTTTAATTCAGTAGATCTCCAGCCATACTGTCTCCACAGAGGATCTTGAGCTCTCAAGAATAGCTGTGTGGAAACTGCTATGCTACATTGTGGAACATGTCAGTAAGATGGTAAAGGCCAGTTTGAGGCATGACGTCACCTGCTTTCAGTGCTCCTCTTTTTGTTCTCTTTTGAATACGTCCCCCCCTCTGTTAACCGTCAGACTGAAAAAAAAATCCTTTCATCTCCTAGGATCCCAACAAAAATTCTCATCAGAATGCAGAGCACTTTCAGTCAGATCAAAGATCTGCAGTTCGCCTTACTTTGTCCTGTCTTACTGAGATGTCACTATTTCACACATCAGGGTGTTTTTCGTATGATCGGAACATTAACATAATGAAGAGAGGTTTTGTGATGAGGTAACTGCTGATTTTGTATGTGGGTTTTATGCCAACAAAGATTTTTCAATGTGTGTGAAAGCAATTGGGGAAGTTTTTTTATGTTGAGATTCCTCAAGAGAATTTTTAATTGCATTAAATCCATGACCCACCGTGTAGAAAAAAGTGTACACATTGTCTGCAGAATGTTTGTATGTGCATGTGCTCATCAAACTCATGCACATTTTGCTTGGATGTTTTTATTACCTTTCTGTGACTGGTAATTGCTTTTTTTGGAAACAGCGCTGTTTCTGCAGACTTCAGGATTTATTACCTGGGACCCAAACTTGTTTGTAATCATGAAATGGGACAATAGTAAATGATTAGAAGTTATTCTTAGATGTACTGTTATGTCTTTTATAGAATCGTAGAATTATTTAGGTTGGATGGTAGTAAGTTACAGTTTCGAGGCCTGATTTCAGCCTTTAAATCGTTTTGGGTCTGTGGTCTCTGTATGTATGAAATTGTGGTTATTCCTAATAATGCCCATATATCACTACTTAGGACATTATATGCAAAATATGTTTCACCTGCATTCTCTGTGTTTGTTTATAAAAAATTTTCACAATGGAGCCGAAAAACCATATTCCTGAATTATGTTTGCGCAGCATTCATTCTCACTAGTATGGGAGAATTG
Source organism: Origma solitaria (assembly GCA_013397895.1). Classification (NCBI taxonomy): domain Eukaryota; kingdom Metazoa; phylum Chordata; class Aves; order Passeriformes; family Acanthizidae; genus Origma; species Origma solitaria. The sequence continues at coordinate 420,414 of VZRL01006365.1, forward strand.
TTTCTGTATATGAATCTGTAGTACATAATGAATACCATTAACCAGTTCCAGGACAAACAGAAAGAGATGTAGATGCAGTCCTATTACATGTTTAATTCTTTGAGATGTTCTCTTTCTCTTAAGGCTGTAGGTGAAATAGCCTTCATTAGCTGATCAGGTCTTTGTTTTCAGTACCTCCAGAGAAATACACAATTTATAAATTTATAAATTTTATAAATTTATAAAAATAAATGAGTCAGAAATACCTGCCTGCTATTCAAGTTATGCAGCAGTTATATTTTGAAGTTTTATTGAGAAATGGTGGAAACATCTGAGAGAAAAACAGACTTTGTACGCAGAACGGTACGTTTTACCAGTCTGGACACCTGCCTTAGCTGGGTGCTCTAAAATAAGTTCTTTTGCAAAAGATTTGGGCTGCTCTTCAGTAGGTGGGGAGGCATAAGGAAGGGAAACAACAGAGAGATATGCCTCACTAGAATATTTACTCATTTTCATGTGAATGACAGGAATACCACTGTTTAGTTCTTCTCCACTACGGTTGCCAGTGTGTAATGCTGCTTTATATTAAGAAATATTGGTCACTGTGTAAGCCAGTGCTGTCAGATTTGAGAGTTCTGGCCATAGGGACTCTGCTGTGCTGCTGACTTCAGCATTCACTCATTTCTGCACAGAGTGGCACATGTTCTTACTCTCCATTGTCCTTCACAGTTTCTCTGTTGTCATCCTCTGTCCATGGTTTGTCACAGTCTGAACTGTCAGAATCTTTGGAAAAAACAATTAGTAACTACATTTGAGAACCCAGAGCCAAATTTCAGCAAGCCTTATCCTGTAACCACATCTAATTTTGATGTGCTCAGTGTAGCATGGTGTGAAGTGCAGGAGAACAGTCAATAAAGAGAGCACTGAAGAGCATTCAGAAAGATCTTTTCCTGTGATACATTGCTTTTCAGTCATCTACTTTCGTAGTTCATCTGTCCTTTTGTATATACTTTTCTTTCAGCTTGGCAGAAATTGGACAAGAGTTTTCTAGGCACTGCTTATAAAAGCACAAAAAGTTGGAAGGCGTTCCATTGACTAATTTTTTTTTTTTGGTGTTGCCAACATTGAAAAGATAAGCATTTAGATTTTAAGAGCTTTATATTTAAAACAAGAGGAAAAGCGGGACTCTTCTACAAACAGAATGCTATGTCAGTGTTAGGGGGTAATCTATCCTCTTCCCTCACAATATTTCTGGAATCAATAGAAAGACAAAGCCGGTCAGAAATTCACAGCAGTGACTTGGTCCACTCCATGTGGATATATTTTTCATTTCTATTGGAAATCAAGCTTGCATTACAAATCTTAGGAAAAAGTAATATTAGCAGAATTTCCTTGTCTTTCACCCAGCATCTTTCTTGCCCACTGCTCAAAGCTTTCTATCCAGTAGCTTGCATTGAAATAGTCTGAAGTGCAGTGTACCAGATCTCAACTGTTGTATGTTGAAGGAGAATGGGCATTTTTGTCTTAGAGTTTGATCCATACTCACCTTAAAGGTCAATTTTGCTATATCCAATGGTGTTCCAGAAGTTGTTTAATAAACCCCTGCATCAGCAAAAAACCTTTCTGGAGGCAGATACTGCATTACATTTTAGAAATACTGGAAGTCCAGACAGAGGTTACATGCAGCCAAAAATGTAGAGAGCAAGCTGTTCATATGAATACAAATGACCAGGACAGACTAAAACCTTTTATAAGCTTCAGAATTTAAAACAAGCACAGGCAAAGATCTATTCCTTTCCTGGCTTTAATTAATGACTAATATGACTAATATTTGTAAAGATGTACTGGAGAATTAACTCCATCTGGCTTCCCCTGAAAGGAATTTCAGATTCCACTACAGCCTCTGAGCAGCAGCAGCACTCAAAGCCAGTCTCCAATCCCATGTAAATAGAAAAAAAGCATATGGATTTAATGTTTCTATTGAGTTCTCCTTCTTTTAGCTTTCCTATATAGTGTTAAATGGTACAGCAACCTTTCCTCTTTCAGCTATGTTGAAAGTGGCAGTTACCAGCATAAACCCATGACTTTTTATTAGGTTTACAACCATAACCAGAGCTATCAGAGGTGCCATGGTCCCTTCCTTAGGAACTGTTAACTTTGTGGTGACTGTATCCATCTACCTAAATCATTCTTTTATGTGATGCAAGTATATATTTCCTTTTTTGTATCAAAAGAACAGTAGAAAAAATAACTATAAACTACTTGCTACTATCAACTCTTGATATGTTGTAGACTCTGTCTTATTGCAGGTAGGTTGATTAGAATTAGTATTATTTGAATTGTTGACTTGGTCTCAGTTTAAATCAGCAGACAAGAAACCTTAATTAAAGTTAAATATTTTAATAATGTTTCATGTTCATAATATTAATTATCTTTTAAAAGAAAGCCTTATTGCTGTTTTCTGGCAACCCTTCATACCAGTCTCATTTGTTTGGAAGTATTGTACTCAATTTGGACCATTTTCTTACTGAGCAAAGAGACAATCTTGTGTAGATACTTTCCAGGTATCTAGAGGTGTTTCTTTACAGGTTTATTTTATATATTTCATTTTCTTAA
>VZRL01006365.1:423034-509820 GCA_013397895.1 Origma solitaria
AAAAAAAAAAAAAAAAAGAGAGAGAGAAGTGTTTACCAGAGTGCTGTTTTTCCTGATGTGGATAGCCTTCTTTGAGAAGGAATGTTAAATGAAAATATTACTTTTCTATAAATGTTCACATGAGTATGTAAATATTAATTATGTTAAATACAACATGGAAAACATTTAGAACCTGTTTTATATTTAAAATTTAGCTATATAGGGAATCTTGTTTTTATTTGTTGAAATAACAGATTCTCAATATGTCAGGATTTTTGTGTTTGTAGCAGCCAGTTTTCATTCCTCTTTTGTTTTATTTTAGATGTGGTCAGCATGCATTCCTGCTGTTTTGAGTCACATATAGTCACTCATTATTGAGCTGAACTAAATGTGGAAGAGTAAGGAATATATTATGTTTGCAGCTGTAGAAGGGGCAGCAGTTATTAAGAATTCTGTTTTCAGTTGCTTAGCTAGTAAACTGCTTTAATTTGTGTTATTCTGCTTGTAAAGCTAGCTGTACAATATATGTTTCTTGGTGAAAACAAATATATTTAATACAGATTTTTATTTGTGGGGCTTGTGAGCTGGTTTATTTTTTTCAAATAGGAATTCCATTGATTTTTTTGTTAGCTTTAATTGACAGAAGTGTAGTGCTGATTAGCACTGGACTGTGGGGTAGCCATTTGAATGAAATTATTAGGCCGTTTTAACTTATCTGTTCTTACACAGCACATATGATGGTTTTTCCAAGGGGCGAATCAGGGCCTGGCCTAAATGGACTTTGCAAGGAACTGTGGATGAGCCTCTGATGAGAACAAGAATGTTATTGAAAATGGATTTTTAAGAACAGGAGGAGTATTTAGTGTTAATTTTATTCTGGAAAAAAGTAAGTTAGGGGCTGGAGAGTGAATATATGCCGTAAATAGTGTTGGCTTTCAAATGTCCTCAGTCTGGGAATAGGAGTTGCATAGCTTGCCACAGCTGTTACGTTGAAAATACATCTTGGGTTAAATGTGTATGCTGTAAAGTTGATACAGTTACCAGGATTTACTTTGTATTTTCTCTTACAATTCTTTTCTCTTATGTGTAACTGAAGGAAGGCTTATAAGAAGGTGGGACTGGACATCCACTAAGAATGTGAAATGTTTTCAAACACTTCAGGGCATATCACACTGTAGTTTAACATGGAAGGGGTTGCTTATCTGTTTTGGCTTTTTTTTTTTTTTCTCTTTACAATGTTTGAAGAAAAATTTTGTCAGGAGACTAATGTGAGTGCTAGTAAGACCTATACAGGCAAGTTTCATGACAGCTTTGGTTTTCTGCCATGGAAGTAATATCTGCTCTTGGAGGGTGTATGGAAGCAGAGCTGGAACCAAAGCATCTCTAACATTCCACTGCCCGAGAATTCCTGTTTTGCACCACACTTCTTAAGAAGACTGTTGGTATGGTTAAATGATGGCAAGGCATGTGCTAGTTTATAGGGTAGACTGATGGAGAGGACAAAGGCATTAAAGTATTCTTCCTGTTGTACCTCAGCCAACGTATGAAATACAAGGCTTATGCACTATTTGGGTGAGAACATCCCTTCATTTTACTATATGTTATAAAAAGTCTGTATGATTTTAGTTTTAAATCATTCTTATAAAAAGTCTTGCTCTATTTCACAGGGCTTTTAAGATTAACAGTCTGATCAAGCACATAAAAAAGGGACTACACCATCGTATTGGACTCTTAGTTGTCAAGAAGAGTGTTCTGTGCTTTGTTGGTAACAGCAAAGATACTCAACTTAATAATATGATCCAGTAGAGTGGATCCAGTACTGTGCTCTCAGAATATCTGTGGTTCTGATGTATGTTGCTGCACAGTATGTAGTAACAGGTAGCGGGAGAGATACAAGTTTCAGAAGGTGAAAGCCTTTGGTAATGGAAAGAACATTTAAGATGACCATGCTAAGGGATGGAATGATGCACCGCAGTTATAGATCTGATTTTATTTTGTTCCGGTATACTCCGTTTTAGACAAAATGGTTTTATAACCAAATCAAAATTATTGTGACAGGAAGAAGGTAGATTTACATTAACATGCATCTTTCTTTAACTTCTAAATGATCTGTCATGTTAATTTTCAAATAGCTGCCTTTTTATTTACAAAAAAATGTTGTTTATGCTTTTGTAGGACAGAAAATATTACTTCAGCCATCAGTTATCGAGACATTTAGAAGATTATCTGATTACATCCAACACACTGTAGATTTCTTTTTGGCCCCAGTAAAAAAGAAATCTGAAAAGTCAATTATGTTGCTCTATTCCAATGGTTCTGTTTTTTTATAAATAATTCCATCTTCAAAAATGTCCAAAAATATTAGAGTGCAGAACAAAAATGAAAATAAGTAGGTAGCTTTATTCAGCTTATATATCTGCTTATTTCTGCTTACACATTTGTGCCTGTGAAAAGGTGTTCTCCCTAAGGCCAGAAGCTTGATTGCAGACAGACCCACAAAACAATGCTTTGCTGTAATTGAATAGAAGAGTATTGAATCCGTAGATAAGCAAAGGTCATGGTTTAACATTTTCCTGGGGTGATTTCTGAGGTTCTTACTCTTTCTCATTGTTTACCAGAAAAGGGAAATTAAGGTGCAAAATTCAGTACCAAAATAAAAAAAAGCCCAAAAAAACCCTGGTCATCCAGGGTGCTTACTTTTTGGTTGGTTGGTTGGTTGGTTGGTTGGTTGGTTGGGGGTTTTTTGTTGTTTAAACGCTGCTTTAATAACAAGCTGTTTTTAAAGCTGCATGCTTCAGATAACATATATTGTCTGCTGGAATGAGTCCAGTTGCATTTTCAGTGCCTCTCTGTACCAAGCACTCTCCTCAACTGTTCCCTCTGCCATAGTCCCTGTTACCTCTTTCTGTTTCTGACCTTTCTGGATAAATCTTTTGGTTCCTAATCTTTTGGTTCCTAATTGGTTGACTAATCCCTGAATAATCCCTTCTTTACCTTTCTTTTGGGTTTTTTTCTGGGAGACATTGTGGGGTAGAAGAACAGTATGGGTTTGAGAAAAGCTTAGATAGAAGTCCGAGCCTCTCTTGTCAGCTGATTATATCCCATTACCTATTTCCTAAAATCCTGATGTGTCTGCTGTCCCTGCTGTTCCTGTGCTTTTCAGCTGCCTCTCTGTCCCCCCTCTGCCACATCAGTTCGAAAGCGTGAGGGACTGAATTAAGTGTAGAGTTGGTCGTTTCAGAAATTACACTGTGGCTGCTTTCAGCAGTTGGTGTCCATCATAACCACTGATGCATCTCCGTGGGATGCTGGACTGCACATCCTTGAAAGGTGCTGGGGTTGTCCTTGCCTCCCAGCTTTCATCTAATTAGTGATCATGTGCATGTGTGGTGTGCCAGGTCCTCAGCTGATTGAGTCAGGTCACTGGTAGCTTGAGGGAACTTTTGTGTGTTGTCTTTTTGGACCAGGTGAGGATTAGACCGAGGATCTAGTTAGGGAGCATTTAAGCAGCAACAAAGAACGCTTTATTGGGTTTGTTTTAAAATTGGAAAGGGGTTATACAAGAGAGCAGCTGATAGAAATGCCTGTTTGCTCAGCTGTAAATGTCGACACAATAAACATTGCTTTATTGTACTGAAAAGTGAACAGGGATTTTTGTTATTTTCCCCCCCACCCTATTCCCTTCACTCTAAAATTTGTCAGGCTGAAAGTGTACAGATTTTTGGCAATGAGGTTTGCCAGCAGACTTCCTCCTTCATGAGTTATATCTTTTTTTCAATAACTGGTGGAGATAAAAAGCTACCTTTAATCTCTAAAGTCAACTTCATGATCATCCTCTTTACATTGTCATTAACTTAATTCTGGGTCTCTCATCTGTAACTACTGTCATCATTTAAAAAAAGGGGAAAATACTCCTTTCCTCGAAGTTCCACTAGGGAGTGAGCAGAGCTGGACTAAATTGAGCTGCAAACTAAACAGATGGCCTCTAGCAGCAGACAGCTGGGTGTAAAATGGGCACCATCTCCCGCACTTTGTCCACACTGCCTGTGCCAAAGGTGACGAATCAGGCTGGCTGCTGATATGTCTCACTGGGGGTGTATGGTGTGAGAGCATGACAGCAAGGCATGAGTAGCAGGAGTGGTACAGTCTACTTTATCAGCAAAAGGATGCGTTTTTTGTCTTCCTGGAAGTTACTGTCCTGCAGTCATCACTCCTTTTTGCACTTTTCCTTGCCCAGATTAAGTCATAAAACAGCAGGTTCCACTTACATAAGATACTATTGTGTTGTTTTGAAAGTCATGATTCGTTGGAGAAATAAAGCCAGACTGAAACATATGCAGTACATAAATGCACACAGTCATAGTGTTTCTCCTGCTCTTCTGTCTCCTCTGTTCTCCTGTGCAATGGATAACATGACATGTATAAGGGCTCTATACCGTGCCTTGGAGAACTGGTTGCTTGTAAATGTCAGTTTGAAGCCTGAATACAAGATCTGAGTAGGCCTCTGTAACAAGGCAAAGTAGCAGGTCATCCTGGCCTTGCATTGTGGTCTAATCATCAGCAGAACCAAAAGCAGTAATGAGTTATCGTAGAATATATTGAGTTGGAAGGGACCTATCAGGATCATCGAGCCCAACTCCTGACTCTGCACAGAAAACCCCAAGAATTGCCTGAGAGTGTTGTCCAAATGCTTGTTGGACTCTGGAAGGCTTGATGTTGTGACCACTATATTTATAACTATCAGTCTTGGCTGTATTCCTGTCTCAAAAGGGGAGAAACTACAAAATACCCCTTTGCATTATGAAATCCTCTGCCTGTTTTGGGTAGCGTGACCTCATTTTACTGTGCAGCTTGTAGCTACCTACGCAAGGGAACATTTGTCCTACAGTACATGCAGTACTTAAAGAGAGGTACCTGCTGTCTCTCACTTTAAAAAAGAAATCTGATGACACAGTCTTTTTCTGAAAAGAATAAAACAATCATAGCTGGTAAGAGCCCAAAAATTTCAAACTGCCTTACAAAATGCTTGAGTCAGGTTTGCCATGTTTATCCTTGATTTACTTACTGTTCCTTGTGATTGACGTATGCAATGAGATAATGGACATTTCTGTCTCACTGGTCTCCGAAGAAGTTAGATATACTAAGAGATACGCTGACTAGATGCCTCAGAACTACTGTGATTGGGTACTGTGGTTGGGGAACAGTTAAAAACTTATGAAGAGAGACCTGAGCATTTTTTGTTACTCATTGCTCAAAGTATTTTTATTAGGAAAATGCATGGTTGGAACCAGTAAGCGTTGCTCATTGAGAGACGACATGGGAAGTAAATAGATTGATGATGAGCTGCCTGGTAGCCAAGACCTGGCTGTGCACCAATGGTTGACCTTTTGGAAGTGGTTACGGTTTTGGCAGTGGCTGTGGCTGAAACCACAGATATCAGGGGTTTTGTCCTCTTTGTAGGTGTTTACATTTAATATGAAAACCGTATTTATTTAACTTGACAGCTGCGGTAGCTCTGCCTCCGCTTCAGTCATGGGTTGCATAGGGAGAGCAATACACAAGGACATCGGATTGTCGCAGTGAAGAATGGAAGGAGCACAGGTAGTGGGTCAAAATTAGTCTAACTTGAGCTGTGTGCCTGTGGCAGCAAGTCTGAAAAGGTGAAGCCTGAACTGTGCAAATCCAGTTTGTGAAGTGTTTGGCAGCAAATGCAAGATTTGGCTCTTCACCTGCCTAAGTTGGTTACTAAGATCCATTCAGTATTTGTATTCCTGAAGCACTGTCTTGCCAGCACCTCTTTTTTTGCTCTGGTTGCATGTAGTGTGAAACTGAGTAACTCCATGGAATAAACAGTTTGGCTTGTACACTTCAGTACTGCAGCCTTTGAGATTCTGAAGACAGAAATACATCATTTATGATCTGTGCAAGTTCAACTATGATCAAACTGAAAGGTGTCATGGGTTATGTCAGTGGGTGTAATGTTACAGTAGTCTGAAGCTAATGTGTGATGCATTTCTCAGAGCCGTTTTGTGAACCATAAAGAATTTGAGTCAAATAAGTGGAAAATGCAACACTGTTACAATGTAGACTCCAGTTCTCAGTGAATTAGGTCTCTAACAAAATTATGTTTTTTTTGCCTCAGGTTAAATTTACATTGTATATTAGGCATTATTAAAAAGTTGCTGTTTGCAAATGCAATAACAGCAAAGCCAAAGCCACTGACAATGTCTGTTAAAGGCTGAGTTTTTCTCCTGCCATAAAATCAAGAAGTTATTGTATGCTTTCTTTGACAGCAGTTTTTATGCATACACATAAACTATGCCTATTTAATGTAATGTGAAAGGGGTGTTCTGTCATAGTTTAAGCGTAGTGCCAAAAGGCAGAAACACCAGAATGTGTGATGCAGTTCTCCGTGACACTGTTTGAACTATCACAGAACTTAAGAGTTGCTGTTTTGTCTGCATTGAAAGCTCTTGGTGCTACCACTCTGTCCAGCTTGGTTAATGGTTACTGGAAAGGAAGCTTCACTGTGACATCCCTGCAGTATTTGGTGGGTAACAGATGGAGGTTTTCTAAAACATCTGTAGTAATTTATTTTTAAAAAATTAAACGTCTAGTGAGCTGTGAAGCAATTTAGTCCCTAAAATGACATAATCTTACAGTTACCTGTGGTTGAAGACAGTCTGTGACATAAGTACCATTTGGTACACAAAAGATTTTAAACTTGCTTCCAAAATACAGCTAATGGAAACTATGTTTTTGCTGGAAACTGATTTTCTGGCTGTCTTTACTGGGAGATCTCTCTCACTTGGCAAAGTGAATGTGGTATGAAGGTGATAATAGGAACTAAAAAAATTCCAAGCAGGCATTCGCAAACATTTCTTTTTCATTTCTCAAAATAAGTTGAAAACTTGTGTACTAGCTTTCAGACAGGTTGAATTTGTTGAAGTAATGATAGGCATAGCTGAGTTAGTAAAATGGTAACAATCAAATCAGTGATTTACTCATATACACCTTTTTTTTACAGCCTTTTGTTAATCAGTTTTCAGAGATAAAAATAAAAGCAGAACTGACCCTTTGTTGAGCTTTGAAACAGCAAGTTTTATCCTGCCCTTAGAAATTGCTGAGATTAAAAAAATTTCCCTGAAGCAAGAAATGTAGTGTCTTGTATGGTTCTTAATTTGTCCGGTTTCGCATGCCAGGATACCAGAAAAAGATCTAATTAATGGAAGAGTTGGCTTTAAATTAGGCTTTATTATGGTTGCATGGGGACAAGGAAAGGCACTTGAGAGTATCTTAACAGAATCACTATAGCAACAGCTTACTTCATCATTCCCTGTGCATTTTCTCAGCCTGTGATACTTTCTGTGCAGTACTAGTGACATTTGTATTCAAAACCAATAATTTCAACTGTACGTCCAGAAGTATTTGTCACAAAGAGCGGTGCCCTTTACAGTCAATAGTTTGGGGAGATGTTGGGCTTTTTATTATTGATGCTATTATGACACAGCCTTTTCTGGTTAACTGTTGCTCTTTGAGTGAATTTCCACTTTATGATGAGAATAGTATAGATTCTTCATGTGTATGAGAAGAAAATTGTATTTTTCCTCACTGTCTTTTTTAAAAAGGAGCAGGAGAGGTGAAGGGTGGTGGGTAACTATTATCCTGGGAACAGGAGAAGAATATAAGTACCGTATGAAAAAACCTGTTTATTTGGTTTCCTTCATTGCAGTTCACCTCATCATTCTGTTAAGTCAAAAAGGGGGGTTCCTTTTTTCATAGTTTGCATTTGAAATAAAACTGAATGTGATAAATTTAGTTTCCTCATTAAATGAAACCAGGCATCACCACCTTTTCTTGGTAGCAGTATTCTTTCAGCTACAAGTCATGCTGAGGATCCCCAACTGGCCATTTCTAGTGAGCTAGAAATGGTGACCTTCCCTTTAACCTAGAACAAGGAATAGTGTTGATACTGGATTTTTAAATGTTAAGATCTTTAGTTTGTAGCTAGATAAGGCCTGTGACGGATGTCATCTTATTTCAGTTTATGCATACAGAGCATGTTCAACCAAGCTGACACAGAGAAATCCTGATTCCCGTTCTTCTTAGAAGTGAACTTCCATTGGAGTTCTGCCAGACAATGTATAGTCCTGAAGTACTTTGAATCTACATGACTAGAGGAGCTTTTTAGGAAACCCGTTTAACAGCCTGAAAGAGTTTTCCCAGGGACAAAGAGTATACTGAGTGTGTGTTGTTTGAGCCTCAGTTTTGCTTTTTCAGTCTGGTTATGAACTAGAATAAAGGTTTGAGGCATTTAAGGTGAGGCTGTGGGCAACTTAAATTAATTGAGTTGTCTAAAGGATTCTTCCTCTGTGCTTTGCAAATGTTTCTAGAGGGGTTCAAGGCTGCTTGGTGTTACCTGGTGGCAGGAGGTTGGAAGAACAGATCCACTGCAGTTCTGTTGACTGCCTCGGGATGGAAGGGCTGATAAATAATTCAGGTATTTTTCAGGAATACCAGTAGTTGTTTAAACTAATGCAATACCAGGAATACTAATAAATTGCTTCAAACTTTGCCAAAGCCTCCTTATCCGTGGTGATGCTATTTCTTTTGTGATGGCTCTTACATCTGTTTATGTATAAGCAAAGGATTTCTTTCTTGCTGCTGTAAACTGCTTGTCCATTCATACATTACTTTGAAATTTATAAAATTTATCTAGGATTTTGTGATTCTTTGATGGTACTGTTTTTTCTTTTGCTATAATATGGTGCGTTCCTTATATTTTACTCGAAAGGTGCCTTAAATTCATCAAAAGGAGGAAGAGCATTTACTAATAAGAGGCTGACAACAATGGGCAGAAATGTTTGTTGTATCAGAAATTCAGCTTGTCTTTTCTTTATCAGCACTAAAAGCTGTCAAAATAGCTAGGTCTATAAAGGATAAAACTATATCCTTGCTGCTCTGTGGTGAAAGCTATGTGATAGTTATTGTTAGAAAGAGACTTCATGAAGCCAAGCTTTCTGTGCATGAATGTGATTTTGAGCAATGCCATAGCTACCCCGAAACTACTGTATGGTGAATTTTCTCCCTTCAGTTGTTGGAAGAGGGAGGTTACCCAGGTGATATCCTGAGTATTCCTAAATAACTGTGTGGTATGTACTTCTACCCAAAATATCTCCTCTTCCAGATCTAGTCTTATTACTAAGCCTAAAGGTTAAGAGAAAGGTGAACTTGTAACATTGGAGTGAACAAAGTAAAAGCTGAATATGGTATTACATGAAACAAGGTGTGGTACTAAAAATACCCTCTAAGTCTCCTGTTCAGCCTTGATGTTTGACTGTGCTTCTGTACCATAGTTTCTCCATATCTGATCATTTAGGTCTGTTTTGGGGCCATCATCAGACACTTATCAGTGGTGTAGGAGCTCTGTGCAAGTCTTAAACAAAAAATGCTGTGCATGAAATAGGAATTCATGTGGAGGTGGAGACAGCTTCATTTAGAAGAATTAATTTTAGCATCAAAGCAATCAAGTTAAATTAGTTCAAAATAAAAGACATGGGAAAGTCAATAAAAATTAAAATAGAATAGGGGCTGAATGTGGGGTTTTTTTCAGGGAGTCTGCAAACCAATTTTTTACTTGTGTAAGATTCTGCCTCAGCCTAAGACTATTCTCTGTTATAGCTGTCATGTCTAATTTATTAACCTATCCTATTACTGCTTTTGATAATCAATTTCTTATAGTACACATACTACTTGAGTTTTTTATTTCAACACAAAAGCCATGTGTTCCCTCTGTTTTTGAATGTAGGCAGTTAATGTGTGAGATACTTCCTTTAGGACTGGTATGTTTGCACGTGAATTTTTTTAAGGATTTATACAAAGAAAACTGAAGACTAAAATGGCAGGCAAAGAAGAGATGGAAAAATAAAGTTCTGTTCATGTTTAAAAGGAAATTTCTGTCAATAACTATTGTTTTTCCAGGACTGTTCTCTTTGACACTGATGTATGAGCAATGCCTCTGGGTCCATTTAAAATGCAGATGATTTTCCCCAAGGCCTGTGGCTTGAAATGACAAACAAAGGGAGAGTTCCCAGTTTCCAAGCTACGCCTGCCTGGAATCCATTTGATTATTATGCACTGTAGCTGAAAAAATGTGCCTGGGAAGAAAAAAACATGGCATTGCTAAGATACTTCTCAGCCCTGTATGACTTGTGTAAAATGTAGAGTTGCTTTGGATTCATTCCATTGAGAGACCTTCTTCCTGGTTTGCAGTGATATTTCCTACTATATTTATTCATTTTAAGTATCTTTACATTTTACTTTGAGACTTTTTAGAATTTTAAGTAGACAAGAAGAAATCTGGCACTCTCCCTTCCTGATGAAAGTATATGAACATGCAGACCCCATATTTCTCTCTAGTTCTAAAAGAAGAAAGAGAGATAGGAAGTGTAGGATGTGTGGATCATTACAAGGTACTTTCTCATTAGGTCAGGTAAAGCTGGGGAAAGGAACAGTCTCTTCTTTCTGTTTCACAGATCAAGGGAGAAGAAATAGTGTCTTGCACAAGGATAGCTTCTGGTCGTGCCGGAAGCTGGACTGACCCTTAAAAAAGCCACAGAGTACGAAATGGAGCTTTTGATCAACAGAGAATTGGAACCATTCTGCTGAGCTGACTTTCTCTCCATACTACCAGGAAGAGCAGAGCAGAGCTCTTCCTCATGGTGTACTTCTACAGCGCTTTCTCTTCTGTAATCCACCAAGTTTTGCTTCACCATCTTCCTCATTTGTGACTGTCTCCAAAGCAATGAACTCCCCTCTACCAAACCTAGAGGGAAGAATGCAGACCAGCAAGAGGTGGTTCCGTTTGGTCTCAGATTTGCTGTGTTACTTCCCTTCAGAAGACAGGGTGTGTGAAAGCAGCACTAGAGGGCATCACCACTTGATGGCACCAAACAAAATTTCAAGACTCTTTGAGATAAATGAATAGGGCAGGAACTCAGCTTGTCTGCAGTGTTTGAGGGCTCCAATACAAATAAGTCGTGCTTGCTGTAGTAGTACAGCACCCCATGAAGCACTCTCAGCACCTGTTAAGCTTTTTTATTGTTTGGTTTCTTTCACACAGCATGAGCACCCCAGCACTGTTGTAAATAATGAGCAGTAGGGCTTAACTTAGTGAACTGGCGGTGTATTCTTAGCCCAATGTGCTGGCTTGTTTGTGAGCAAGAGAGTGTACTTGCTTGGCTAAACATGTTCTAGTTGCCTTGTACTGAGGCTATATCTCTTCCAAGTTATAATCATTTTGCAAGTATTAAGCTACTGTTAGTGAAAATCAAGTTTCTGGACTGCAGAATATGAATGACTTTTCACAACAAAGAGAATTCTAGAGTATCACATTGTGTGCTGTTAGATTCACAATGATCTTGATATTTCAGGATCTCCTTGTATTACAGATGTTTCTCTTTTTATTCCCCATGGAGGCAAATGTTCTCAGTTCAGTGACTGGAAGGATGACCATATTGATTCTTTAGCCATTAACATTAAGCTGTGCCAACAGAGAGCTTCCCTAATACTGTTGCAGTTGCTTCTTGTCTTTTGTGAACATATTATAAGAATCTTGGGCTTCTCAGGTTTTTATTAGTTTTCAGAAAAATGAGTTTCAGCGTGAGGCATCTGCAAGATAACCTTCTGGTCTTTCCATTAAACACACAGCAGTTGCTAGAGGCTTCCTTTATTTAATTCATTATGAATCCTCTTTTTTCTGTAGTTTTAACTTCCTTCTGTCTTTTCATCTGTCCATGAACATATTGCCGTGCTTAATTATATCCTGTTTGGTGGACAAAGAGAAGGAGGAAGATGTTAATTCTTGTCAAAATGATGAGCAACCTCCTCTTTTTCCTGATTCCATTTCAAATACAAGTGCCTGCCACAACATTTGGTTGGTTTGTCTAGGTTAACTGTAAAAAACAGATACACTGTTGATTTCTCAGCTAGTACAATAGAGACAGAGCTTATCCCAGCATTATATGGATTAGAAACTATTCATGATTGTAGTGTAATTGTTTCCCTTCCACTTCCAATTCTCCTACCACATTATGGATTAATGGAAGTGTCTGGAGTTGAGGAATCTTGTGTGTGTATGTATATTGAGTTCAAGCTCCAGTCCCCTGTCTTCAATACCGTGCAACTCATTTGTAATTAATTGTTAGAATTAACTAGAAAATTACTTGGCTGAGAAGCTGCTTGCTTTTCATTTGCATAGCACCTAGGGCAGTGGAGACCTGATCTGAGCATAAAGATCAGCATAAAGATCTTAATAGTAACATACATACAGTAATTGTATCTGAAAAATCCTGTGTTTGTCATATGCACACACAGATAAATCAGTCCCAGCCCTATAAAAGCTGATGTGCGGAGTTTTTACAAGTTTTTGTAATGTGCCTCTGAGTTTTGTGCCTATCGATTCCAGCAATGAGTGTTGATTGAGGATCAGTTTCATTCTGTTTCTACACCGTATTGCATCCCTGTTAGGCCTTTTGCTGTGCATGTGGAATTTTACTTTGAAACCTAGAAACTTTGATTACAGTAAGCTGTAGCAAGATGCAGGAAGCATTGGAGTGGTCTCTCTCTCTGCGGTGTACTCAAGAGAATAAATACAGCTCTGCAAAACATTGAGTATTCAAATATATTAGAAACAACTGGTTGCAGTTTTTTTATTGTTGTTGTTTTTTGAATACTTGTTATTCTTTTGCAAAGATTATGTCAATAGAAAGCCTAAGTATTTGAGAGCATCAGTGTCATATTTTTTGAAAGACAAGTTTGTTGTTTTCTACTTGTGAAACAATATTAACCATTTAATGAAACTTTAAAAGACATTGGCAGTTTTATTACTGGGTGCTGGTGTTCCAGCTTGACCTTTCTTGAATGCCTGGTGAAGGAGTCTGTAGCAATTAGATAATTTTTTCATCAAAATACGATTAAATCCAAATTCCTGTAATTGATATTTCCTGAAAACATTATTTGTTCATGATGCAGGACTTCAATGAAAGCAAATGTACATTCTTGCTACTCCCTGTATTTGAACTCCAGAGGGGAGAAAATGGAAAGCAATTATAGCAACAGAATGGATGCTTCAAAGTATGCTTTTATTTTTCTATTTGATTCTAATTTAATGGGGAGATTTCATGTGGTACTTACAAATACGTATATTTAGACTCTGTAGTTGTTTAGCTCACTTTTAGCATGGATGTTATCTTCATTCTGAAGGCTCTCTAGGCTGCAGTACTTTTCCAGGCTTGGTCATCTGTGTAGCCCTTGGTGATAGACAAGAGATTTACTGAGGGGGAAAGAGGGTTGGTGGCCACGTTAATCTGATAAACGTTCTGGAAAACATGCTCACTCAGATGGAAGAGTCAACCCTGCCTCTAAATGGTGCTGCAGCTTGGCTTGGGGCTGCAAGCATCTGCACATGAGCCCAGCTCAGTCATCGGTGTTCTTTATAGAAAGTGGCAGTCACTTCTGTGCTGAGGACTGAGATCAGTTTTCATTTGAATTGAGAAAGATTGCATGCTTATCTTCACATGGGGGTGTGAAATTCAGCTCAGGACCAAGGCAGCTGGACTCCTACCGCTGGACTCTTAACTGATGTTTGAATGTTTGCCAAAGCTAAAGCTCCATGTGCTTTTTGTCACCATTTCTTCGAATATGGAGCAAAGCACATATGACTGAATAAGGATAAAATGAAATTAAAAGTATTCAATTTTACAAATTGGTTGAACACTGGGGTGGGTTGCCTTAGAAGCCTGTTGAAGCCATGGCATGAGGTGTCTCAGGTGAAACCAGTGAAGAGGGGCAGGGAAGGGCTCTCCAGCAGAGTTTCCCTGTGCATGAGGTATGCCTCACTGATGAAGCATTTCTAAGGCAAATGGAGCATGCAGCAGCCCAAGGATGACCTGTGCTGAGGCATAATGAATTCTTAAGTGGTGAAGTGAGGCATGATTTAGAGAGGGTGGAAGACACTAGATTACACAAGCGCCAAAGTTTCAGTCTCAGTTATATTTTGATGTAATTCTGATACTTGCTGATGTCATCAGTCATATCTCTTTGACAGGACCAGCAATATTATGCATCAAAGTGTTATATAATACAATGTTACCCAATCACAAGGACAAGGTTAAAAAATACTACAGTATTTATACCAATCTCAGTTGGCCTTCATAATTACACCAAACTGTTATTTTTTGGTATTCATTTTTTCAGGAGAAAAGCAGTAGGCTTTTTGGAAAGTGAGAAGTTTAAATATATAATGCATTTGTGGAAAGGTCAGATTCCCTTTTGTGCATACTATGTGTAAAACTTTGGTTTCTCTTACTTGAAAATGCTATCTGGAGGTCTTTAGGGAACAGTGATTCACTGCAAAGTCAAACACAGAGAAATTTATATCTAAGTTCATGAATGGTGATATTTTGAAACTGATAGTTTGTTTATTGCAGAATTTGTTTCTGTGATAGAATAGTCATTTTGTCACTGAACTATTTTATCATCTTTAGGTTTCGGCATAGCCCAAATTCCTGGTATTTGAGAGACTGGACCATTCACAGCTGGATCAGACAGTGCTTAAAATATGGTGCTCAAGATAAAGCATTATACACAATAAAAAACAAGGTAAGTTTTACCAAGGAGAAGCCATGAATGTATTTGATCAGCTTTTTGATTCAAGTGTGGCTTGACTGAAATTTCTGTTGCAGCCGGGTCATGTAGACTGTGGTTTTGAGTTCAGATTTCTTTGTCAAAATAAAAATTACTGTTGCACTTGAGTTTTAGCTGTAGCCTTTTCACAGCTTTTAAATCCTCTTTTTTTTCTCAGGAAGCTTTTCGGTTTTAAATAGCATTGGTGTCCAAAACATGCTAAGTGAAGGGGAGGCATAAAAACATGATGGGTAATGCCCTTCCTGGTCCCAACGGCTCAGATAAAATGCCAAACAAATTCAGTGCATGAGAAGTTGGAGGGCCTACATCACAGGAGCCATGCTAATCTCTTGTGTTGCTTGACTGTACATTGCAGCAGTGTGCAGTGCTGACGTTCTGCTCTTTCGGGTATCTGCATTGCTGTGCTTGGGAAGATTTAAACAGCACATTTGTACACTCAACTTATGTTTCTCCTTTTCTTCAGGTTCAGTATGGAATTTTTCCAGATAATTTTACATTCAATATTTTGATGGATTGTTTTATTAAGCAGAAGAAATATGAAGGTAAGAAAAATACCAATACTGCATCCTTAGTTGTGTACTCTTGTATTTAGAGAGCTTTTATTTGAATTAAAAAGTTATAGCCATTTTTTTCTGAAGTCATCATAAAACACCACTTCATCTTTCTTTAAACTGTTTTTTTGCATGTTTATGTCTTGTTTCTGTTGAGATTTTATTAATTTTGTAGTTTTGAGACTTATGTGGTTCACGGTGTCTGCTTTAATTATTAATTATCTTATTATCTTATTATCTTACTAATCCTATTCCAAGTGTAAACCATCTTCTTCTGTTACAAATCTGACGTATGTGCTAATGACATCATAGGAATTATTAGTGATAATTAGTGAGTGTTTCCAGAATCAAAATGCATGTTAGTATTCATCTTGCATATATTTAGCTGTTCAAAAAGCTACGTATCTAAACTGTTTGTGTAGGCTTTCTGTCTGTCACTGGAGCAAGCCAGCTATGCTGAATTGCCGTATTGGGGCTACCTTTCATTTATTGACTAGTGTTTGGATGAGTAATCCTCTCATGTATGATGACACATATTTAAGATTTTAATTTCACTTCAGGTTTTCTAGTACTGTACACTTGCAATAAGCTTTCCTTTGCATAAAGCTCTTATAAAACAAATAACTGAAAGGAACTGAAAGATTTTGCTAAATGACAAATTAATACATGTATTTATTTTATTTTATTTTGAGACACACACTCATCTTTGAATTCCCCCCTTTTTATCTGCATTTCTTTTCCGTGTGAAGCTGAACGCCTTTTGTTTAACAAGCTGTCCTTTCTGACATGGAGTGTCACTGAAACTCCCTGTAGAGCTCCTCCAGAGCCTTGTTTGCTGAATACAGAGACAGCTGTGGGTGATCTGTGACATTTCTGCTCCTTTGTACTCTCCTGTCATCCTAAGGCTAGTGAAGTTAAGCCAGTCTTCTCTTGTTTGCAATCAAAATACAAGATCAAAGAAATAATTTTTAAATATTATTTTAATATTAATTGAAAAGCTGAGGAAAGAAGAGCCAATTGAAGAGTGTAGAGCTAAGATGATTTTTAGAGCTCCCTGGCTGTATTTTCATGCTATTCAAGCCATTCTCCCTTCTTGCAGTATGTTTGAACAACTCAAATGAATAAGACTAATTCTATAGGTGTATTCTAGTTGTAAAAAATGTTTAACTTTCTCCTGAACTACTTCAAATCATACTACAGCAATAAAGCATCAGTGAACATGAGTGGATGTGAAAGGGAGATACGTATTGGGAGCTATGCTGATTATGTATTGTTTTCCTCCATAGATGCTATGTCAGTAGTAACAGAGATCATGCTCCAAGAAAGTTTTGATGAATTATCAACACAGCTTCTTTCTCTCTATGTTTTATATCAGTACCTGGCAACCAAGTCTGAATATACGGTAAGTTGGCCACACCAAAAATGATACACAGGGCCTCTGCTTCCAATGTTGTGGTGCAGTCAGTGGGACATTCAATCATGAATATGTTATATTTCCCATACGTTTACCTGGGGAAAAAAATACTCCATTTTCTCATTATTTTTGCAACTGCAGAAACAAGAAAGAAAGGAAAACAAAAACAACAAAGTATGAAAACCATCAAATCACTTGTCATCCCTTTTGCTCCTTTCTCTGAAGGGAGGGTGTTTTGGGATTTTCAGATGTGATGTATGCCCATTTGAAGGATATTAATTGATAGTTCAAAGCAGACTCTATAAAAAAATTGCCACACAAAACCTGTGTCACCTATTTTATAGGACCCTGTTAAGGTGAGTGTTGCTTACTGTTAGAGCTTGATAATGATGATGTTGCAGAATTATACAGCATTTTCACTAGGTTTTCTAGTATCCCATTTAGGATCTGTATTGCTCCTTATACATATTAGTTTTTAAATTAAATTTGTTACATTTCTCCCGTCTCCAAGGATTAGGGGTTTATTATTTACATCTTGCTTGCTTAAGGCCAAAATGACAGTTCAGGGTCTTAGAAGTGGCATTATTCCACTTTCGCAGAAGAGACTCAGTTAGTAACGGGCTCTGCCATGATCACTGTAGGAAGCTATTTTTCATGTAGTTAGGCACAAACATATTGTCATCTATAAGGAAAATGCTTGAAGCCTCCATCTGTCTTACATGAAACATCTTTCCAAATACATGTTACAGGTGCGTTCAGGTTTTATACTGGGTTGTAATTTCAGTTTTCAGCAAAGAAAAGAAATGCATTTAATGCGTTTACCCTCTTGGATGTTCTCTTCATTCCCTTTGAAATCAAGTATGCTTAGTCACTTGTATATCAAAAGCAAAGGGTTGAAAATCTCATTTTTCCATTGCAATTGTCCATGTTTACATATCCTTACTGCAGAGATAAGCATTTGTCAATACATGTAGTGCTTCATAAAGCTGAATGCACAAGCAAGGGTGGTGTGAACGTAAGACGTGTTTAAGGCAAGCTTATTTATATAGCTATGACTTACCTAATATGCATTTTGAAGTAACGCTCTCCAAAGACAGCAATGAAATAACATTTTTATTTGTATACGCTATTCAGAGTACGATTCAACACCTTATAGTGCTCAACACCATTTTTCTGTGTTTGATTTAAGAGGTAGGGATAGACACAGTAAGGAAAACTGCTCAGCTACTCCAGAAAATCCCATTCTCTTTTCCCAAGGTGTGAGAGAGGTCAGCCAGTGACATGTTGCAGATAGGTCCTTAAATCTAGCTTGGGGTCCAGCAGCCTGATGAAATGATTTTTAGCTTTGAGAATTAAATCCTGGACCATCTGTCTGTATTAGTCCTTAGTCCTGTCGCAGTGATGATAAAGAGTTTCCATTTCTCTTCTGTTGTACACACCACCGAAAGCCTGACTGCTCTTGGTTCTCTCCATAAAGTTTCCTCCTTGACTGTTGCAAATAGCCCATATGATTCCTGCTTCTCACTACAAAGATGGTAACATTAAGTTTTTTGCTGTTAATGTAGCTCCTGGAACTAAGTGTGTTAGCTCCCAAAAGAACCTTGACCACTATAAAAGCCCTGTTTTTCTAGTTGCATCTGATATTTTTGCAACATTCACCTGGCACTGAATTCAGCACTAAACAGCCCTGTTCCCTTGTATCCTTTTTCTGAGTAGGGCAAATTCCTTGCTTGGCTGTCAGGTGGTAGTATTTTGTGTCAGATGGTAACATGCAAATCCTTGTATCACCTGGATAGACACAAAAAAAATGTCATGCCTTGAAAAGACATCGCTGGATAGTGTGTTAAATGAGAAAGTGAAGCTTTTGCATTTTTTATGACTCAGTGTGCTTCAGCGTTTTTTTCAGAAAGCTTCTTCCCTTCACCAGGAATATTTCTTTCAGGTCATAAAGTAATCAACAAGACACTGAAGTATGCTGTTCCAAAAACCATGTGTTAAGAGAGCCAGACTTCCTCTAATCTGTGCCCTTTTATAGCTTTTTTTTCATCATTTTCTCAGCCATGGAAGTTGTTAACCTCCTTTCACTTTCAGTAAAGAGACATTTATGCTTGCTCCTCTGGTCATGAGAAATACACTATAAACAATATTCACATTATGCTTGTGATTATAATGCAGTTAGTGATAGGGTGCCCTTCTTTTGCCATCAGTGGTGGTCTGGGCTCAGAGAGCTGGTACATCTCTCTAGCTGGCAAGACAGCTGTACTTTTAATCCTGTGGTGTAGAGGGATCTTGATGAGTTGCACGTGCTCTTTTCACAGAGCTCATTTTGGACTCAAAATAGCCATCGTCAGCATATTCATCTCTGCATTTTACTGTACTAGTGAGGGATAGTGGAGCATGTATCTTGCCACATACTTTAAAGAAAAGGCTGCTGCAGTACAGAAGCCATGTGATGTTTTTCTTCAGCAGTGTGAGCCTGAAACAAGTGGTAGGATGTACAGGACAGAGCCATAGCTTGGCCAGTATAAATCAGTGTAACCTTCTGTCCTAAAGGAAGAGCACTGATTAAATAACTTCCATGCAACATTCCAACCACTCACATTTTACAGTCTTCTGGAAAGAGAGTTGTTCCTCAGTACAATTCATACTGTTTCTCAGGACAGACATACTGTAACTGAACATCGGACATGTTTCATGATTCCTTACTGTATTGCTAAGATGTGGTGAAAGCCATGCATGCTGTCTTTGCTGCATTTTATGTTTGTGTTTGTTAAGGAATACTTATTTAGCTTATACATTATTTGCAGTGGGAAGAAGAGAGAAATCTTGGAGCATCACTATTGCTTACGGGTCTAAAGCAAAGTAACACTGTGGGTTTTAGCTCCCAGCTGTATGGCTATGCATTGCTTGGTAAGTTTTACCTCCCTCATTGTCATCTTTTCTCTCTTGTCTTCAGTGACTGAATTAAATTGGCATCTTTGCTTTATTAAAATGTGATCAGGGAGAAGGCAAAGGAAAAAAAAGGAGAAATAGTGGAAGGACAATTTCAGAGTTACGAGTGAACCTGTTTTGTGAGCCTGGAGGGTAGAACTGATTTGAATAGTATGCCCATCATCGGACAGCTTCAGAACCAACTTTAGGGCTTCTTGCAGGTTCGGGTTAGATGCCAAAAGAAACTTAAATAACAGTGGGATTGGTTTGTTGGTTGACCAACAAATTTTTAAAAATACTCTAAAAATACAGATTTCCATGCCACAAATTTAAGGCTGTGGATGGTCGACTCTTCTTCTGGTTAGTGTCTTAAAATAATCTTTAAACCTTAGAAAGATGGGAGAGCACAGCCTGGAAAACATTATGTTTAGAACTTTTTCTGGTCATTGCCAAGTAAATGTTTGGGCTGTGAACAGCAGATAACAGTGCCTTTATCCTGTATCTGTTAAGAAGTCTTCACTGCTAATAACTTGCTATATAGTATTAAAAAGAAGTTAGATCAGAATATATTCAGAATTGAAAGGAAGAGAAATGGGCAAGCAATTATTGAATTTCCTCTAAATCTTTAGTGGAATATAGTGCAGAGATAGGTTTTGTTCTTCTCTACAGAATGATTATTCACTGGAAAGTAAGTAAATAATTAACAATTTATTGTGAATTTTTGTTAATCCATTACTACATTTTTGAGGGTAATAAAAAATGAATTTGTTCTTAAAATGTCACCTCAAAATATGATGTGTGGTGGCAGAGTTAGAATGTTGATTCATATTTATCATGACTGTAAAACAAAAAACTCATTTTCAGTCAAAAAGGGGGATAAATGTAAAAACTAATTTGAAAGCAGGAGTTTTCGTTGTGCTGTAGTTTGTAATCCAGTGATACTGATACAAAGAGGGACTTCTGTCCAGTTGGCATTCAGTTTGGAGAGGTTTAAATGTCATATAGATTGGTGAAGTAATGGCTGTATTTCAAAAATGCACTTCACTCTTGTCTGTGAACAGTAGTGCTTGTATGACATTGACATTCAGTAGGTCAAAAGCTATTTATTGTTATGTCACATATTCCAAAGTCTTGCCAGCACTAATGGAACTGACCTCTGAGAGACTGAAAGATGTCTACAGGTGCAGAGTGGCCTCAAGCACATCAGCTATTTTAATTTAGCCACGGTCCATAGGCTTTGTCTGTGCACTTATTACCTTGCTTTACCTGAACTGTTCTCTTCTGTGTAATAAAGGTGTTTTTCATAGTTTTACGTCATTATAGCCAGACTCCAAATTGGATTGAGGGCTTGGACACAGCTCCTGTAAGCTGCACTTGAAGTGGTATTATCTGTTATGTTGACAATCACAGAATCAAAGCCTAAGAGTGACGTTCATTGTAAATTGCACCAACTACAATGTGATGTGCATTTCTTCTGTTATGCAGGAGTTTCATGTACTCTGGTAATTACTGTGAGAAGAAAAGCTACATTGTAAGTGGTGCGGTACATCACAGGTCCTGCTAAAATCAGTGAACAACTTGTTGCACAGATTGTCTTAAATCAAGAACCAAAATTTCCTTTTTGGCATGTGTCACATATTTTATCTTAGGAAGCCCCAGCAGAAGCAGGGGTACTAAGCTGTGTACTTAGCCATAACATGGGCTGTGATGTGTGAGTAAACCCTAGAGGCCACAGAAGGAAATCCAGAGAATCAGATTTAGTGCATACATGCTCCACGGTCTGCTGAAAGCTAAGGAGACATTTGTCTGTGATCTTGAGACATCCTTCTCTGAGCTGCTATTACAAAGCCAGACAACCAGAAAACCGGGCCACTTACTCATTTCCATCAGGGCAAAATTTCTGGATGAGGGGGAATCGGGAGATACCGGAAACGTGCACGTAATAACATGAAGTTGAGCAAAAAGAAGGCACCTTAATAAAATAAGGTAATGGAAGTTCTATCAGAGCAACTTTATAGAAATGAATTGTTTTTACCACAGAAACCAAAACACTTGCTGTCACTTCTGGAAACCAGAACGAACTGATGTTGGTTCCATTAAGACTCAAATGTTGAAGCACTAACAATAAAGTGTTTTTATCACAGGGAAGGTGGAGTTGACTAAAGGACTAAGAGCTGTATACAATCTAATGCCACTCATGTGGACACCTGGATATTTGAATAGAGCCTTGCAAGTGATGGAGAATGTGGCTTCATTGTCAGGGGACATCAAAATCTGTAAAGAGGCTGTAAGTATAAAGGCTGTAACCTGCTGAATAAGGGGAATTTCATATAAAACAAACTGCAGTAAAACCTGTGAATTCTGTGCCTTGTTAATGAAAAGATGCCCTGCAAACTTCAGAGGCGTTTGCAAGACAGGGAAAGTAATGTTTAGAACAGAATCACTGCTTCAGTTGATGAGCCAGTGATAATGTCTACTGGCATGTCCTTCGCAATGAGTGTGTGTTATTGCCACAGACCATTTAAGTATGTTTTCTAAGCCTTGCCCTCCCTTTAGAGACACCTGGATTTGTGTCACAGGAAACACATGTCTGTGGGGATGGGAAGACACCTTTGTTTATCAAGTTTTTGAAGTCACTCAGAGACATACTTCTTAGCAGAGGATGAGCTATCACATCTTCTTACTTTCCTGGCTAATTACATGTGTTCTGTGCCCTCGGGTGATGTCCTGAGTGGTACTGGTCCACAAATCCAAAATAGTGGTTTCTCTAAGGTTTGTACTGCCCTCACTCAGGGAGGGTGGATAGATTCAGTCCATTTACGAGGGCAGCATTAACTGAGGGACTTGGGGCTTAGGAGTGCTGTGGGGAATCAGGTTGATCCTGGAATCAGACAGCTTAGGAGTAACTTAGGATGTCACGACTTCATGGGCTGGAGCATAGAAACATCACTGAAGTTTCTCCTCGTCTTCTTGGTACGGTACTTTTTTGTGAAGGTGTCTCTGGTGATGGGAGCCTCCCTTTTGCTCATACCACTACTAAGCTTGCAGTCTTCCTTGACAAACAAAAGTCCAGGGCACTGCTCACCAGGTACTCCTACCTATTGCTCTATTTTCTGAACCTTCTCTGTGTAATACTGGGCAGTACAAGACAGGTCGCATTGGCGACTTCCACCATTTGGAGTTGCATCTTCAGGTGTGTGGTTTTAGAGCTATCTTTCTTACTCCAAATCTGAAGAACTCAGCTTAATACACTTGTGATTTTTTTTTTTTTCTGCTTACAAATCCTAGACAAATTAAGGAATTCCTCATCTTCCTTTTGGGTTGTAGATGAACATCCTAGTGTTGAAACAAGGCTGTATCTGTCTCTGGTACAACAGGTCCATTGAGGATATTATCCGTCTGCATGCTGATACTGTAAAAATAATAAATGCTAGTAATACCTAGAAATGCTCTCTATATAGAGGCACGTCTCACTTTGTTCAGTGAACAACAAAGAACTTGTAAAAGAAGGTTCTTGCTGATTATTTACTCATGCTGCATCTCTGTACAAATCCAGTAGCAGAGCCCAAAAAAGCAATGCAATGACTGAGTGAGAGACAGATACTCTAAGATCTCAAGCAAAGTACAACATTCTTCCAAGAATATGTCTCATTTCCTTTTAGAATTTGGTCTTCTGTTTAGCATACATAGAAGTCATCTCAAAATACAAGGTAATTCATGAAGTTGTTTGAATACATGACAGTTGTGTTACTTAGGTTGTATTTCCAGACTATGCTAACCATGACAAATGTGATTGTTCAGATTGATGCCCTGGAGACCATTTTACAGTCTGTCCTTGAAGCCAAACCTGATCCAGAATCTGCTGAAGAAGCCAAGAAATTAGAGCAGAAGTCCCAATGTGCAGAGTCAGAAGAAACAGAGCAGTCTAAAGCACCTGAGTACTACAGCAGATTCAAGGTAAGACAGTTTAATTTATCTAAATATTCTAAGCTGTGGTAGATCCCTGTGATACATACTAGAAAATAGTTCTGCTGACTTACTAGGGCTAGTAGACTGACGCCCCTTCAGTGCATCAGGAGTCCGATTTAGCATTTTTGAAACTGATGTCACCTTACATTTTCACTTCTCCAAACAGGAAGCAGCAGCCTACAAAGACATAAACGCTCAAGGCCACTTGTCTTTTGTCTGTCTGCTGGAATTTTATCTTTGCTTTTCATACATCAAAGTGATAAATCCAGTCCTGTTTGCAAAAGTGGTATGCCATTAGAGACCTGTTATCTGACCTTGTGTGGGATCTTGCTCATTAAAATAAATTGTAATAAGTGTGAAACTACCCTGAATTTATTGTCCATTTGTGTATGTTATAATTATGTATGAATGTTGTATCTTGTACATTCAGACTAGAGAATTAAGTTGGGTTATATCACTCCTCTTTTATCTTTAGATCGTCACGCTGATGATAACAGTAGGAAACACAAACAGCTGTTCATTAGGGCACATCTATATAATGAGTGCATTTTATTTGATCATCTTCTAGCTATAAATTAGCTAAATGACATAATTTTATTTTATCATCTCTGATTTGTGCTATGGTAAAAATCGAGTACTTCAGGTTGAAACTCATCTGGTTTGTAGTTCCAGGAGCAGTACTCTTTCTACAGCACATCAGTTTTCATTGTTGCTGTCACCTAGATGGCTATGACCTTGGACAGTTGTGCTGGATGCAGACTGGAATAAAGAAATTTCAAAAGTTAAGGACTAGTATCCTGTGGTTTCAGCTCACACACACACACGGTTTTCCTTGCTTTAATTTTTATTTATGTAACTTTGCCACTAATCTTCAGATATTAGACTTGTGTTGTAGGCAGTTAAAACTTTTTAATTGAAGTGTTTGGGAATCAGTGGGTGCTCAGCATACGGTAATTAATGCCTGGATGAATTACAGAGAATTAGGTAAACATAAGTGCCCTTTGAAAGAGGCTGTGAGACATTTTTATGTGTCTCTCCTTGTCTGTCCAGTGTCTAGCCTTGAAGAAAATAATGCAGAGTGCTCCAAATGAGGTCTAAATATCAAACTGGGGACTAGTGCCAAGAGCATAGTTTTCTTAGCTAAACCTTTCCGCAAGTTCCATAATTAATCCCAATTCAGGCATTCCCTGGTGTGGTAGTGAGTGACTTTTGGCAAAAAAACTAGTCCCAGTGTTTAACTCCTAAGATCTCATCAGGAAAGTCTGAATATGAGAAAGACATAGCCCCTGTGTGACATTTAGGCATCCAGCAGTAATTGTATGTCAAGAAACCAAAATTTCTGGTTGTCAGAATGAGAAAAGGAGCTCTTAAGTCAGAATGCCATTTCGGCTAAGCCTGAAGGAGTTGCTAGAGTCTTCTCTCAAATCCATTAGGCCAGCAGTAGCTGCTCTTCCCAGCTGAACCCTGGAACAGCTACAGGTGTTGTTCGCAGGGGCAGAGTAGTGCAGTAGAAGTCCATACAAGTGTGAAGGTGGCCGCCCTGAAGCAACCTGGTGATGTCTGCATTCATAGCTGCTGTCCCAGTACAGATCATCTGCCCTTTCTGTGTAACTCCAGCACATGGTTTGCACTTTTGCTGCTGAAAACAATTCAGTTGCACTTTGTCCAGCCCTGCATTAATTAGCCAGTACATCCCAGTCTTTCTCCCTGAGCTGAAAACCAATTGCTTCTGCCTCCTGCACTCCCAGTTCTGTTTTACAAATCATACACCTCAGAAGGCAAGGAAAAGCGTACGGATTTGCTCCAGACATACACGTACTTCTCCACGGTACTCCATGGAGTGGACTCTGTATTTCGTACCAACCTTCAGAGCAACTATTTGTGGAAGTACCTGAAAAAAGCAAGGAAATCTAACAGATATGAGTACTTGTCCTTTACTTCCACTAAAACAAGCAGGATTTGAGGGCATTCGGCTCCTTCCAGAAGAAGCCTTTAGAGCTGTAATCTAGACTCTGACACTCGTTTGTGTTAATTGCCTGTTTTCAGATCCCGTATACTGAGGCTCAATGCTCAGTATAGTGTTCCTCTGGCAATTCTTTCCATCTGTGTCAATGATCAGTGGGCGGCAAACATTTTATCACATCAGTGCTGGGAACACCTTCTCTAAAAGCAGTGCACCTTCCCTAACATGTCTGCATGTGGAGCCCTGGAGACTACATGTAAAAATAATGATGTAGCCATTTAAGAATGTGCCCTTTTGGTACCTGTGGACGTACAGCCTGCTGCTTTCCTAAATTAGATTTACTAATATATGAGAGAAGAGCAGGAAGTATTCCAGGATACCAGTGATACCAGTAATGGCTTAGAAGACAAGACGTTCTAGTTTCGTTTATTGCCTTTCTGTAGTTCAATTTCATGTGTTTAAGTTCAGCCCCTTTTCAGCGAATTCTTGGTAGAGTTTATTAAGAAGACTGTGAATGGTATAAACTAGTTATGTTTAAACTGTCTAATCTTTAAACAGGAACACAGTTGTCAAGTTTCTTCCCCAAACCCAAGCTGTACAGTCTCTTCAGTTTTCTCACTGATGCCTTGCATACTTACATCTCAAACAAAATAGAGACTAATACACCTAAATAAGTTTGCTGACTTTGGTTTTAGTCCTTTAGCTTTGAAGACATTGGCTTTGTTTTCATTCTTCATCATAAAATAAAAAACCAGAATCAAATACCCAAGCCCCTCAGACCTTCATGTCTAGCATTTTAAAGATTCTTTAATCTGCTGTGTCCAGTTCAGACCTCCAAGGTAAAACACAACAAAGCCTGCAGTTGTGTTGGCTAAGGGAAAGAGAAGTGTAGAGGCCACAGGGGGGACATAATAGTTTCCTGCCTAAGAATAAGGCAGAGCCTCCAGAAAGAGGGGAAGAACCTTTGCAGATTATTGCCAGCATGAGCGCAGGTATGAAGAACACCGTGGACCAGCAGCACAGTGCATAAACTTTCAGTGATAACTGGAAGCCTGGATATCTGCATGGCTCTGGGACTGCCATTTTGTTTGGAGGAGATCAATCCCCGCTTCTTATTTCCATTATCCTGCAGTGCAAAACAAGAAGTTTCATTCAAATGAAAAAGTATGGATGTACCTTTCATTAGAACATGTACTTATTTCAAATATTTTTGCAAGTGCTGGGCTGAATAAAATGTTTTACTTAAAAGAACAATCAGGAAAATGTGTTTTTGTCTAATGAGTGAATAAGGGATAAAGAATTTTCCAGTGCGGTGTCATCTTCTCCTTTGTTGTGTATCTGCACTTTTAAGGCAATTAATCAGAATGTTAGGGAGCTATCAGGCCAAAGATTACAGAAAGCCAGAAATAGTATCACTGGATGATTCATCATCTTAAGTGAATTAACATTTTTATGCTGCAGGAAATCTAGATCACTAAAGCTCAAGAAAGAAAACTGGAGTTTCTTAATGAAGCTCTACTCTTAGCTTCACTGTAGAATATCCCTGAAAAAATATCCCTTGTTTTAGCAGTGTTGTGTTTTAACAGTCTGTGTAAGTGTAGGTACACCTCAGATTGCAGTAAGCTGGGAAGAAAAACTGTGGGAGTTACTTAGTATACTGTTAGAAAGAGAACATTTGAAGTCGTCTGCACCTGTTGGGAGGGATGCTAATGCAGGTGGTGTGGATGAAATCATGCATGTGGTTTTGAGGCAAGACACAAAATCAAAATGTCTAAATAACATTTTTGTGGCTGTCTGGTAGATAACTGAGACCAGATAACTGAACTTGGAAAAAGAAGAGAATTTGAGTAGTTAATGAAAATGAAATTTCATTGGTTCAGTTTCATTGATAGAAAGAAAAATACTGTAGAGGTTAGCATTTCAAGAAGTGATAGCAACTACTGCAGTTGAAACACTTTTCTGTGATAAATAGTTACCTGGCCTGTTTAATAATAATAATAATAATAATAATTCTATCCATTATATGTTGGTTGTAGAGAAGTATTTTGTGTCTGATTGTTTTGTGATTGACTGGCTTTCTCCTTGACACTCCCTACCAAATCTCTTTTTCTGACAGGAGCTGTACTCCAAGCTGCATTCACTTGGCAAGGTTGAAACTGAAAGCCTGTTAACCCTGACCACCCAACTTGTCAAGGAAAAGCTGCCAGAATGTGAAGTGGAAGACATTGCAAAACATGAGCAGAACCTGAAGAAGTGGGAAGAACTACAAGTACTTCTCATTGAGAGAGAGAGAGAGATGAGAGAACAGGCTAAGCAGGAAATGGAAGCTAGGAAGCTAGCTAAAGCATCTGCTTAGTGCTGGAGCTAGGGATGCAGTGGTGTGCATTCCTCTGTCAGTGAACTGAAGTGCTCACCGTTATTATTATTTCGTTTCAATCTGCTGCAAGCGTGACTGTATGTGGTTGCTATATGCAAAATTAAACATCCCATTTTACCTGTTTCCTGAAGTAAAGTACATGTGGTTTAGAAATCTTCATCCTGTGTATGATGTATTTTCTTTCTACCGTGAGCCAGGCAAGAGATGGGATAGAGACAACACAAAAAAACAAAGGCATAAGGAGTGGCTTGCCTGTGATGAGAGGTCTAGAGGGTGGTGGAACAAAAGAAAAGGGGAGAATTTCAAACACAAGTTGTTTCAGTAGGGGTTTCTCACAGGAAAGAATGCCTTTGCTACTCTGAACTTCAGACACTAAGAGGATTAACATATATTGATTGGGTTTTTTCTTTTTCCTAACTCATTTGTAAAATTCAGGCTGCTATGCGTGGAGTTGGAAGCCTAACTTTAGGCCATTCTTAAAACTACTGAAGAGTTTCAGCCTAGTGAGTTAGCAGTTGTACATATACTCAGATGTTCCTTTACTGTAAGGATGTTAGAAATCTCTGAATTTACTGGTGCTACTTTTCTCTATTTCTAAGGTCACTAAAGAAACATGTGCAATCACCTCAGCACACACCAAGGAACCTCATGCTGCAGTGCACTTTCCTTTTATATTCTGGGCACTGTTTCATGACGTTTTTGACCTAATTCCCTTCACGGTCCCATGCCCCATTCTTCAGATCAGTAAAACAATGTAGCTATTCACAAGAGCATAAGGGAATGGCAAGGGAGGAAAGAATCGTAGTGCATTGATTATGGTTGTGATGCATCAGCACTCATCCCTTCTTACATTCCCACTGAATCTTGTCAGCTTGCAGCCAGCAACTTTTTGCAGTGCATAGTGGGACAATGTCCTTCAAAACAGGGAGACCTGAGCAACAGCCCTGCTGTAATTGCGGGTTGTTAGGGCAACAGCACTGTTGTCTCACTGTGCTTTCCCTCAGGGTCTAATAAACATTTTGAGTTTTATTTGGTATCTGCCTAGTTTGGCAATGATAAAACATCACAAACCCACTGTAAATCCAGTGAGAGTATGCTGCAGACCTGGGAACATTTTAAAGTGTAGGAAAGCATCCCTGAAATACACCAGATGCCTTTCTTACTCCCAGCAAACACACTCAGAGCCTGATTGCTCTTTCATGTCCAAGAATCTTGGCACTAAGGTCCTTCACCCCATCTTGTCAGCAAGTCCTGTAGTTTCTCCCATAGAGCAATAAGAGAGTGTTGTCTCCAGTCATATAAGCAGATGATTTTGTGGCTTGTCCAGCAGTGGACTTTCCTGGACAGCTTTTGAGAAAAGTTTCCTGAAATTTTTTTCTCCTTCTTGGTCTAAATGCTTTCTGATTACTGGGAGAAGTTAGCCTTAAGGAAGAGCAGAAGGCCAAATACACTCATTAAGAACAATTTTCTTAAAACTGTTGACTTTAAAGAGGTCATAGTCACTCCTAATTGAGCCACAGGGGAATGTAGTGTCCCTTCTCTGACCACATATTTCAATTCTTTTGTTTCAGAGCATGGATTGTAGCTCCAAAGGTTCACAATTGCTCCTGCATCCAGATTCCTGTATGAGTTTCTGTCTACAGCCATTAATTTTTGGTATCTTCACTACACTACAATTTTACACATTTCTCCTTGGTTATTGTTGGCCTCTTGGCAGCACAAGGAGGCTGTTTCTGGCTGCACCTCCACCCTCACTCCCTCAGCCTGCTGGTAGATACGCCAGGCTGCTAATGCTAATTGAGCTCCAGCAAGCTGCCAGCTGCTGTATCCCTGCTGTCTCACAGGGCTGGCTTCACTTCCCCACAACTAACCCCCCTTCCATTTATTTAGTCTTAACTGTTACAGCAGTAGGAGAAAAAAAATCTTCCTGTGAGCTGAGTAGCCTAATAATGAATATTATAGGTTGCCTCTGTTTTACTCCAGGCATGTGGGTTGGAATCCTCTGACCACAGTTCAAAGCATAAACTTAAACCAGGAGATACAACTGTTCCCTGCCTTTTCCTCAGTCTCCTCCCATATGCCCCTCTGCCTTTGGGAGAAGGGAGTTTCTTTGCCAAATGCTTTGCAGGCAGCAAATAAGATTCCTGGGGCCAGTTGAAGGACACCTAACCCAAGATCTGCAGCAAAGGATCCAGATTATTTGTGACTTAAACCAAATTTTTTGCCAAGCCCTCTTTTTTGGTTATTTGGTCCCCTTCATATCACCCTGAGTGAGAAGCCACTTTTGACATTTCTACCAGCTGGACCAACTTCACATCAGGGACTTTCTTCCCCTTAGGCCACAGATAAGTATTTCTGCACAGTCCAGTAGCTACTACCTTGTTCCTCCCCACCCCAGGTTTCACCGTGATCTCAACAGCAACCAATTTCAGTTGTTTTTTCTAGCCAAACTGTTTTCACATCTAGAAAATATTCACATTTCCAACACATGCACCTGCACCCTCCAGAATTCTCCTGCAATCCTCATTGCTACTTCCTTTTTGATCTACTCGTGATGCCCTTCAAGTTCCTCCTGTGTATCATCTGACATTTATTTGTTCCCGTTCTCCAAGGAGGCTGTCCTTGTCTCTGCCCTGCATGCACATCTCAGTGGTGCAAGCAGCAGCTTGGGGTAGCGAGTGCTCAGGCACTCTGAGGTTTGAGGATCCTGGATACAGCTGAATCTCTGGAGGCTCAAAACATGAATTTGCAAATGAAGCTTGAGGAAGGTACTCTCCTCTTGCATGCTCTGTCCTACCTGCTGGCTTTGAGCACGGTCAACAGTAAGAGAGACAAATTGTGAGACAGGCTAATTCATAGAGCAGTGCTGTTCAGGCATGTGCTCATCTTCCTGAGGAAGACATACAGTAGCTGTGTACCAAATAGAACAGCATGAAAAATCAACAGAATGTCAGCTGAAGTGGCTTAACTTACCTGCTTTTCTCCTTCCCACTCTAGGAAAACTAAGATTGATTATTTGCCCCCTTGCATAAATCATGTTGCACACACAACCTGTTTTTTACCTGCTTGCTGAATGACTTAGAAAGAAGTTTGAAGAAGCCTTGTAGCAATGCCTGGGAGTGAAACTGGGCCCCAAGTAGTCCAAAGCCCTTCTGTCCAGATGCCTACAGCCATGTGTGCTCTGCTGTGTTTGCCATCCCCTGCTGTGATGCAGCTGTCCACATTTAGAAGGAGCAGGACAGCGAAGTCACACAGTTGCTTTTGATCTGCTGCTGTTTAAACGTGAGCTCTGATGCTAAGGGAAGAATGTGTCTGTGTGCATATATACGTATGAAGAAATAGCTTTGTGCTCTACAAACACAAAAAGTTTTGAGTTCATCCAGCCCTTCTCCCTGGTACTTGATTAAATGTTTGATGCAAGCCCAAAACCCAAGGAGCACTTACTCACCAGGACACTCAAGCTTTTTGAAGCATTTCTGGTTTCAGACAGCTGTCTAGACCTTTCTGTATGTGAATAGGACTGGCTAAATATTTCCTGGAGGGGACAGACTGAAATCTTTTCTAGTAGTAACACTATCTCATATTTTTGGAACACCTCTCCTAGAAATGTTCCTTCACATCCAGTTTTCATTTGACTACAGCTGTGATCAGGATTAAAGCTACTGCAGTTTCTCCCCTGTCAGTATATTTCTAAATCACAGGAGTGCATCTTTCTTCATGCAAGTTTTTGAATAGTTTCCCTGCTTATTTTCCTGGTGTTTTTATAGCTAAAGGCAGGGGAAAATCTCCCGTTGCTATAAGCAGTACTTTGGCATGCACAGTCACTGAGCTGTGACGAGCAGCCCAAATAATACCTGACTGTGATAGTTCATGTGGTACAACATTGCCAGACTTGCACATGCCAGAGAGTGTTAACAGATCTCCCGAGTTTTCCCAAGTGTGGCAGAGATCCTTCAGCAATACTAGCCAAAAGAAACAGAAGCCAATACGAATACAAAGCCTGCTTGGTATGTTGGTAAGAATTTGGCTGCTCTTAAGAGAAAAAAAGCAGCATCCCAATTCAAACCCATGGTAGACACCAAATACACTGCTGCTGAGGCAAGCAAATATGTAACTCTTCCTCCCATCAGTGTTACTGGAAGAACAGTTCCAGCAAAGTACTGAAGGTCATTATCCATTATTCACAAGAAGAAAATTACATATTTATACCCTTGCAGCTCAAATAAATGTTGCCAGAAGCCTTGCACAGATGGGCCCTATTTATGGTAACACCTGACCTTGCCAAGATAAGGTTACAAGATACTTTCAGATCTGATCAGACACTGAGTCCTACACACAGTGCTGGTGTCAAGCACCTCCTCCCACCCTAAGTGGCCTATCCCAGCTGCTTGCGCATCCATCCCAGCCTTCTCTGGTCCCCCTAAAACTGTAGGACCAGGATGATGATGTTTGGCAGCTTCAGATGAAGATTGGCTGGTACAAGGGGGTTTCTGACCTGAGCAGTCCTCACTGTGCTGCTGAGACAGGCAGAAGACTGCCTGGGGCACAGGTTAGCAAGTGTCCTCTCTTCCCCTGCCTCCTCGGGAAGCTGGAGTCCATAGTTACAAAAGGGAATTGTACCACTGATTTAAAGGGGTGCAAGATGCTGTTCACTGAATAGCATCCACTTTTGTTGGATTTCCTGGGTCAGTTTATGTAAACTACAGTTTGACCTTGCAGAGTGTATTTGAGCACATCTGTGGAGAGTAAAGGTAAATTTATATTTCCAGAAACTTAATGATAGGAAATGCTGAGACAAGGAAAAGGCTCTTCAACTGTCAAGAGAAACTACTGCTATACCACTGACAACCTGAATTTGGCACAATGACTCTTCAAAATAAAACTGTGGAAAATGAAGTATAGATCATGCATTAGTGACAAAACTTTAATTCAAAAGTAACTTAAGAGTCTAAACATGGTAGAAAAATGATCAGCCTCCCCATGGAAATCAAAGCTGTCACTGAACTCAGCTAGCAATAGCATAGTACTGAGTCTTGCTACTCTTAAACCTTTCTGATGAACTCTAGTCCACTCTACCCATTCCACATTGCAAATGCCCCAGGCATAGAAATAACATTAGAATTAGAGCCCCATTGACAAGCACATTAGATTATCAGGACAAAATTCAGCTTTCAATATATCTTGCTTATTGCAAATCCTGACAATTTCTCCCTTAGGTGATTTGGGCAAAGAAATTTTCAAACCTGTATTGATCCTTGCACAGGGTAACTGCTGCTGTACTTTCGTCTTTGGAAACTGTAAACTCTTCTTGGCTATACCGAATTGCACTCTGGAGGAGGCTTCATATTAAGTATTTAAGTGGCTCAGTGGTTCAGTTTACCCTAAGCTGTTAAAGTAACACAGGTGAGCTGAGGCAAAATAACATGAGGTTTGTAAAAGTTTAATCAAAATTAACTTCTGGACCTTAACAGGTATAGAGGATGTAACTTTAGTGCATAGGGGCATTGTTATGTATATTTAGCTTTGTTTGTGTTAGGGCATAAGTTCCAGATATTTCAATTTTTTTTTTTCTGTGGGGTTCACAAGGACAGGCAATGGGCCAAGCTGCAGTATGATGTGTAAATCATGGTATGCAATTGTTTTGTCAGTGAAGCTGGCACCAGATGTACAACCTCCACCTTGCCAGCTGTTCACACTGGGTCTGGTGATGGTGGAGGTGTTGAGGTGCAGAAAAGCAGGTACATCGGGTGGTAAGGATCCGTGAGGGCCAGCGAACAGTGCTTGTGCAGACTATAGTACCTGCTGATTTAGTTCTGTAGTTTGCCTCTAGTTTTCATTTCTGGTGGAAACGATTCTGAACACAACAGTTAAAAACCAGCAAATCTGGTATCATGAGGGCACTCAGCATTATGCAGCCTCTGGTAGTTTTGGGCTGATTCTGAATCACAGAATCACAGAATTAACTTGGTTGGAAAAGACCTTTGAGATTATCGAGTCCAACGATGACCTAAGAACACCTTGTTCACTAGGCCACTGCAAGTAAGTGCCATGTTCAGGTTTTTTTAAACACCTCCAGTGACTGTGACTCCAGTACCTCCCTCAGCAGCCTATTCCAATGCCCAATCACCCTTTCTGTGAAGAAATGCCTCCTAATGCCCAACCGAAACCTCTGCTGGCACAGCTTAGGACCGTGTCCTTGTCATGGGTTTGATCCTGGCTAAATGCCAGGCACCTACGACATGCAGGACATGCAGGAGCCATCTTTGTACCCCACCCTATTCACTGGCAAAGACTGGGCAAGGCAAAACTACCACAGTCCTCTTGCCCTGTTGCTGGTTGCCTGGGAGAAGAGACTGACATCCACCTGGCTACAGCCTCCTTTCAGGGAGTTGTAGGGAGTGATAATGTCTGCCCTGAGCCCCCTCTTCTCCAAGCTAAACAATCACAGCTCTCTCAGCTGCTCCTCCAGACCCATCACCAGCTCCACTGTCCTTCTCTGGACATGCTCCAGCATCTCAACATCCTTCCTAAACTGAGGGGCCCAGAACTGGACACAGGATTTGAGGTGTGGCCTCACCAGTGCTGAGTACAGGGGACAATCCCTGCCCTGGCCCTGCTGGCCACACCATGGCTGATCCAGGCCAGGATGCCATTGGCCTTCTTGGCCACCTGGGCACAGCCTGGCTCATGTTCAGCTGCTGTCACCAGCACCCCCGATCCCGTTCTGCCTGGCCACTGTCCAGCCACTTTCCCAAGTCTGAAGAGCTGTCTGGGGTTGCTGTGACCAAAGTGCTAGACCTAGCATGTGGTCTTGTTAAACCTTGTATCGCTGGATTTGGCCCATCAATCCAGCCTGTCCACATCCCTCTGCAGAGCCCTCCTGCCCTCCAGCAGATCGACACTGCCCCCAAGCTTGGTAACGTGCAAATTTGCTGATGGTGGACTCAATCCTCTCACCAAGAAAATCTATAAAGATATTAAACAGAACTGGTCCCACACTGATCCCTGCGCACCCCACTAGTGCACAGCTGGATGCAGCAGCGTTCACCACCACTCTGGGCTCGGTCATCCCGCCAGTTCTTAACCCAGCCAAGGGTGCAGCTGTTCAAGCTGTGGGCTGCTGGCTTTTCCAGGAGTGTGCTATGGGAGATGGTGTCAAAGAAGACACACACAGCACAAGAGAGGATGGTACATGCTAGTGCAGCCTAGTCATGTCTGTGGAAGATGAGTAGTGACTAGAGTAGCAGGCAATGTTCAAAAACTGCTTGCTGAATGAAAGACATGGGCAATCCTCGTGGGCCCAGAAACTCTTTAGAAAGCCAAGGAGCTTTGTTGCAATGCTGGGCACAAGCTGGATCTATGACACGTCACTGTAGCTGTTAATCAAGAGACGCCTCAACACCTTTTTGTTCCCATCCTGGGAACAATGAAAAGCTAAAATTTCCTCCCATCCACCCAACACTACAAATCAGGAGTCTACAGGTCTAGGATGCCACAAGACAGATCCCTTATTTTAGATAGACTGAAAAGTTCTGAGGAACCATCATGTTCCCATGGAATCTGAAATACTTCATAAGCTGATTGAATTTGTTCATTAACAGCTCCAGTGAAAATAAACCTTCTCCTCAGCCACTGTGTTGAAGAAAGAAGCTTTCATGTGGCATCTAGAAGCAGCAAGCCAAGCACCACAGACCATGCTGGCCTGGCCCTGTCC
Organism: Origma solitaria; assembly: GCA_013397895.1. Lineage (NCBI taxonomy): Eukaryota > Metazoa > Chordata > Aves > Passeriformes > Acanthizidae > Origma > Origma solitaria. The sequence continues at coordinate 458,639 of VZRL01006365.1, forward strand.
ACAGGTAATGTGGGTGGTCACACTTGTGCAAATCCAGGACTTCGTTATGCAACTGCAGGTCAATGACTGAGACTGAAGCTTGACCGGGTCTCCTTTGCACAATAATAGGTTTTAAGTAGCATCAGCTACTCTACCAAGTAGCTTAGAAAACCCTGATGTACACATATGCAGCATTATTCCCAGAATATGAGATTTGCAGCAGTTCATTTACCTCATCTAGTCAGAGTTTCTCGCTACTTCACCATGCTCAGCCCAATTCAAGCCAAGTACAGTACTTCATACCGCCTTAAGAAGTTATAAATAAAACCTTGGACTTTGGAGATGAATAAGGGCCTGCAAAAGAAGGCTGCTGTGTGAGGGTGAACGAAATCCCACAGGACCTCTGCTTCTCCTGGGAGTGAGCATCCCTTGCATTTTGCTGCCCCAGCCTTCACCTCTTTTCATGCCATCACCATCGACTGCTGCACCTCAGCACAGCAGGCATCGCAGCAGCAAGCAGCTACAAGGGCAGAAAGCCTGATCTTACAGCATCCCTCAAGAGCAGTAGAGGAATTCTGATGTTTACAATAGAGTAAAAAGCTGAATGGAGGGCTCAGCTTCCCCAAATGCTCTGTCCCCTCTCGCCCAGATGAATGGGCAATCATGGTCAGGAAGGGTCCATGTCTACTGGAGACAAACTGCACTCTCTTGTTGAACTGCTACAACTTTGGAAAAGACCTCTTTTCCAAACCAGGGTGGGCTCAGTTTGATGTAACATAATTGGGTATCATCTCTGAATGTGTACTTACTGAAAATGAGGAGTTTTCTCATTCTGCTGAGGAATACAGAAATGAGAATAACAAAAAGAAGCCATGTCATGGTACATCATGGTAATGTTTTACGCCACGAGATAAAAGTATTCTTCCGCATTTATTTTCCAGTTTCTAAAGAGAGATTCGGGTTTGTCTGGCATTTAAATCATCATTGATCTTTAGAAAAAAAACCCATATAGTAGGTAATCATGACTGAGGAAGAAAGGAAAACTTAAAAATACAAACATACACAAAGACAAGAAACATGTCAACACCACTTTACCACTTTTGTATTTTATTGTGGAACTGAGTTTGATTCCTTTACATCAAATATCCTCAATGGAAGAGGGGATATTGCACACAAATATCATAAAAGCACTACATATTACTTTCACTGGAAACTAATTTTCTACATTAGATATGACTGGATAGAAGTGATGCAGGATTATAAGACATAATACCATACACAGCTGCAGACTGACACAAACACCATTCAGAACAAGAGAGGAGGTGTGTGAGGTGCTTCTCAGCCAGCCACAAGACTTTCTTTCCATAGTTTGGAAGATAATGGCTGCATGCAAATGCGTGAAAGCATATTTCAGATTTCGTCTCTTACAGTTGAGATTACAGCCCAGTCTTGAAGAGGTTGCTCCTGCCATCTGGAGCTCTTAGTCTAGTAGAGAGAAGCTGCTTCTTAATTTTTTTTTCCCTATATTTTATGCCACTGTTTTATTTAATTACTTTTTTTTTTTAAGATTCTTTTTTTGTAAAGTCACAACAAACAGATTTTTCTTTTTATTTTTTTAAATTTTAAATAGCAACCATTTTTAAACCAGGTGAATAATATAATTGCATTCTAAGAAATGCTTATCCCTGGTTGCTTTTAGCATTTTGTTCAATTATTAAGTGAAAAGATGAAAGCTTACAGTTTCTTTAAAGTGTAAACATTATATTTTTTCATCTTCTAGTAAATCCAGACCAAGAAAATTACTATTTCTCTCAAAAACATCATTACTGAGCAAGAACCTCTGGCGACAGATGAACAAAGAGAAGCGCATGACAGAAACGTTCCAAATGCACAGCAAGTGCTCTTTGGAGCTCATTTGCTTGTGTTGGGAGGGATTGAAAATTCAATTAACAAATTTATTAAATCTTAGTAAAAGAGTACCAGAACTCTCCTAAAATGCATAAGCTATCATAGACAATTAAAAAAACCCCAACATTCATATACAGTTATCTCCATTCACCACATTATGTAAAGTAAGTAAAAAAAAAAATCAAAAGTGATTTCTATGAAAGATGGCGTGAAAATAGAGGTCAATGAGTCAGGCCCACCACAGGACTTTGAAAAGGCATGCAAGAGAGGCCCTGTCCAAGTTCAAGAGTGGGATGGGATCCCCAAAGTTAATTCTTCATTGAATTATATGAAGCAGTATATTAATAGCATAAAGATCATGACTGAGAATGCTGTTATGGGTAATACCATCATTGAAATGGAGTGTTCTTTGCACTCAGATATTGAATCTTTACAATGAGAATAATCAATAACAAACCATGCTCCTAGAAATCTATGCTGATCAACAGCACTCATCGTTAATGTACACAGTACATTTTGATGACTGTTACACTAAGCTAGTTGTGTAGTACTAGGATTAGCACAGGTAGATTAGTTCGACAGGCAGGAAATTCATTAAGGGCAAGAGGAGCCAATGGAGGAGCTCATCGCTGCGTTGAATGTAAGTGCCACTGTCATTTGGAAGGGAATGGATGGAATAGGCATTACAATACCTCAGAATAGCCAGACCAGGGTTTTAATATTCTTGTAGCAGCAAAAAAAGCAAATGTACATGTTAAGGTTAACTGTAACTGTCTATTTATCATTATTATTATTTCAGAAGTAAAACAAATGCTTCAGCCATCATAAACTTGCTTGGGCATATTTAAGGCTTGATTTGAATTTAATTTACAGTAGGATCAGATGACTGTAACTTCCCTGACAGTAGTGAAATTGCTCCTGCTTCACAGGAGTAAGTGGTGTAAGTGAGATTAGTCACAAGACCACTGCTGTTCTTAAAACAATTTTCTACCAAAGCAAAGATACAAACCATTTCAGGTATTGTCAGAAAATCAGCAAATCTGTTCCCACCCACCCAAAAGGTTTGAATTCTGACCTATACAATAGAGCAGACAAATCAGAAAGAATTGTAGAAATAGTACAACTATTTGCCAAAAATTTTGCCCATATCTTTGCAGACTATGTATTACAAAAGCATTTTAAGTGAATGACATGAGCCCAGCAAACATGCTTGTTTTCACAACACATTTCCATCTGCCTTTTGTGCCATAGTCACTCTGAGTTATTCTTAACCACTTAAAAGTTATAGCAATAAATAAAACAGCATCGCTAGAGAGACCTAAAAAAAGGAGAAGACATTAAAAATAAATCAAACCCCGACCACTGACAAACAGTAATTCACAGCATTAAATGGGCATGAGAAGCCCACATTAAGAAGACCCTAAACCAGTATTAAAAAACCCTCATAAAAATTAGGAGTGCAAACATACACCTATTAAACAAAAATATCCTAACAATGTAAAATTGAAATAAATTATACGTAAAGAAAATAAAATGAGGTCATAGTTCACTACATTGTAAAAATTAATACCATCCATAATGATGATTCATACAACCAGCACATAACTCCATGCTGGAGGCCTTACACCTTCTTAAATTCAGATTTCTTCTGCAATGCAACAAGATTTTTTAAATTGGGATAAAACTTCTGAGACTAAAATATCCAAACTGTCTCAAATCACAGAGCAGTGGTGCTGCTCCTCTACAAGCAGTCTAGAGAAGAAAAGGAAGGGAGACATGAAGAAGGAAAAGACAGGAAGAATAAAAGAACAGTAAAGGAAGAGGCAAGGAAAGGAAGAGTAAAAAAAGAGGAAATGAGAGGAGGAGGGAGAAGGACGGGAAAGTGGAGTAAAGGAGGAAAGGAAACAATAGAGGAAGGACGAAAGGAAAGGGGAAGAAAAGGAAAAGGAAGGGAAGGAAAAGGAAAGAAAAGGGACTTATTTTAGCTTATTGCTTATTCTATCCTTTTTCAAGATCTTGTGAGGGTTGAGAATGTAGGTTACAAGCTTGTAAGTATTGGGCAATCAACTTCTCAAATCCCCTTTTCTGTCATCATCAACAGAATAATTTTACAACCAGGGTACCCTTCCACTCCCTCCCCGGAAAGGTTCTGGCAGTTGACTGTTTTCAATAAATTTTACCTCAATATCCATTCTCACTAGAATCTTAAACAACACTACTAATTTTTCTTACAAAACTACTAAAAAAACTGCCTTCACCTGAAAAATTTTTCTCTGCATTTACCTGTAAATGAAAATGTTTGTTAGAAATCATGTATTAAAAGTTCATGCAGCACTAAAAAGAAAGGCTTCTGTACATTTGTTCCCATGTTCACCCTTAAATTAAACAAATAAAATAAGACAAAGGAAGGCTGAATACTGTACAGGCTCACAGGTAACCTTTTCCATCATTCTGAGTATTTCACTAGGTTTTGTAACTCTGATACTGGACACCACTTCAATCTTGCTTCCACAGTATGAAAGAAGCCTTGAAAAAAAAAGCTCATCTTGCCTTGTTGAGCTGTCCAGGTGCATCAATGAAGTGTTCACATAACTAACATACGTAATTCATAGCACCAAACCATTTGACCAGTCAGATAGATTCCTAATACCACACATGCACACTCACGCTTCTTTACTGGTGTAACTATGATCCTACACAGATGTTTTATAAATTTGCTGTCTCAGCATTAAAAAATAAGTGCATCAAGTTTCTTTGTACATTCAAGTCACTTTCTAAGGCAAATTGTCTACTGTATGTACTCCCAACCGCTTTGGTATTTTGCTTCAGTTAATTGACAGTGGACATGGGTGTTCAAGCATGTGGACTGGTCAGTTCTGGCTGGAGTGAGTGGGCTTTCGCTGGAAGCATGCCTTAGACCAAAAATTCTGCATGTTGTAAGAAAGGTTTTAGACTTCTGGATGGGGTGCAGACTACATGCATATTTGGCCTACGATTGTTACAGTATGTCAGTATGCAGAGTTCAAATTAAAGTGGAAAGCTGCTGATGAGTGATTAGGTCATACATCCCTTCCTAGCTACGTTCTCTTTCTTTTTATATTTTGAGCTAACTTAATTCTTTAAAAAAAGGATCCCCATAGTGATAGCTCATATTGATAAAAATTTAAAACTTTCTTCTCATGTGAGAACATAAGCAGACTGTACTAAGCGATACATCTATTGCCACGAGACTAATGCAGACCTAATAATTTACTACTTTCTCCTCCTACTCCTCTCTCTCTCTTTGTGTTTCTTTAGAGGTCAAATGCCTCTACCTGGCAAAAGTCTGTTGGGGTTGCTAGTGCATGGTTTCAAAACGTTCAGTGGAGGTGCAACTGGATCTGTATTTTTGCAGTATTTTGTACTCTACTATGGGAAGACTGTTATCTCCCTTAGCAATCAAAGACTGAAAAATATTAGTGACTTGCATCACTGTAACACAGTATAGCATTTGGCAGGTATATAGTTCAGCAGTCGAAATAGATGAGTTAAATTTTTAGAAAAGGTGGTTTCAAATTGAAGAATATCTGGAAACGAAGTTTAATCTTGTGATGCACGGTCTTGTTCTTACAGTTCAATCTTGCATGCAGGAAAAGACTCATCTTGCATAACAACAGTGCTGCTGCTTGCCAAAACCATGATGTTGAGATCCTGCTGTTTCTCATGGGTCTCTTGATACCATTCCCTCATCACTTCTGAGTCATGGGTTGGGATTAAGGTCACCTGCAACACAAAATAGAAGTCCTGTTGAATGGACCACAGAAACAGTTGATAAGCAAAATGTCTTTGCAAGAAGCCCCAGCCAACAAATGTGTTTCCCTTTTGGAAAGAGTGGGTTTTTGTGCAATAAATACTTGAATAAATGGATGGATAAAAGGAAATCAACAGGTAGGTAAGGTAGCATAATTTCAAAGTAGTAGTTTATTAAAATAAAATGTTGGTTTTGTAAGGTGCTGAGATGCAGCTTTCCAGAGAAGTATCAGGATGTAAACCACACTGGTAACTCTTCAGATTATAGACAAATATTTTGTTTATACTTTCATCGTGATGGAAGGGCACATGAAGTTTCCAAATGTATGTAGTTACTCTATAAAGTGTGAAATATTCACTTCTGTTCCTTACTTAAAACTGCAACACTGCCAAACTCAGATCATATACATGGTGTAGTAAAAAGATGAAACAGCCAGCTGGCCCTGCAAGCCAGCTCTCAACGGTTTTACAAACCAGGAACAGGTCTGAAGGGCTAGAGATGTGGGAGCAGCTGAGTGCACGTGTCCTCTCTCACCATCAGTGAAACAAGGTGCCCAGCCTGGGGGCCCCATTCTCTGGCAGCTGCCATCCTCTCCAGATGTGCTCTAGTTTCTCACAGCTGAGAAAAGTTAAGTTTCCAGGCTGAGATAGGAGTGAAGAGCCTACCTGCATGTTGCTCTCCCACTGCGCCTTGCCCTCCAGCAGGGAGTCCAGAACAGCCCTGCTTGGTTCCTCGGCTGCAGCATCGTTCCCGCTCACCACATAGTAGGATGACCGCACTCTCTTGAAAAACTCAACGTCAACATTCTTGCTATTGCTGTGGTTTGGAATGTACACCAGATCCAAATACACTGGAGGTCCTGGAGGCACTGCTGTAGATTTTGCCACCTTAGTATTCCCAGGTCCTTTGGAAACCAAACAACAAAGAATATATCACAGGCTGGTTAAAAGCATGCCTTTATTAATTACTGAGGTGAGATGTGCCCAATTATTGCATTATCCTCCTACATATAATGACACGTTCCAGCTTTGTTGTACCCCAATTATGATTGTAATGGGAGGAAAAGCCTGAACAACTGGAACTATATAATGCAATGAAAAAATCACTACCATATAACAAAAATTTGACTGAACCTTTTCCAGTAATATACTACTATTATCCAACAATTACTATGCAGGGCTGTGATTATTAAATTACCATTCAATAAATGGTAGCGTTATTTTCCAGGTGAAGAAATGGAGCTTTTTGAAAGTCTAGGGTATGAATGATTATAAAATCTAGTGTCACACAGGGAGCCATGAAGATTTGAAGCAGTCCTGAAATCTGAGGTACACAGCAAGACATCATAGCTATTGATATGCTCAGGCTGCCTTACAGATGCATCAGGAAACTACCACATGTGAGCAGAAAGAGGGTCAAGAAAGAACTTGGAAGGAGAAAGTTTTAAAGCAATTCAGGGAACAGTCAAGCATTTGTTTGCCTGCTGTGTCCTTATTTGCATATACAAATTAGCCACTTATCACAAAAAGTAGGAGGAAACATTTCTTTGCAGCTGTACAAAGTATAGTACTTGTTCTAAGAAGAGCTTTGGTCAAAAGGAAGTACAACATTTCAACAAATTAAAAGTACCACAAAAAAAATTGTGTATTTTGCTACAAACTGGATCACAGTGTGAACTAAATATTGGGATTCAACCAGTAATTTTACGCAGATGATCAACATGTATGGGTTATTAGCCTTTTCTCGTTGATTAAGATTGGTAAACAATTATCTGAGCAATACACCCAATTTAGGGTCAAAGAGTGTAAGAGGGCAATACATGATATGAAGTGATCAAATTTCCTCATTTAGAGAGTTTTTACTATTGGTTTTGTTACAAAATATTTTATCATCTTAGATGATAAAAAATAACTGATGCACCTTTTTGTATTGTGCATGCCAACACCGAATAAGATACTCGTTGTTACAATTAACACTTATATGTCAATTATTTACCAAATTACCAATTATTCCAGCACATACCTGAGAAGTTTGCCTAATGACTTTACTGCAGAGCTGAAGTGCTGGAGAAATGTACAGCCTGAGAAACTATATTGCTGCTTTGAAATGTATCTTCTAACAGAGACATGCAAATGATGATGTGAGACAATAACAGTGGACTACTAAAAATGGGGAAGCTAAGGACAGCTGAATGCTGGTTTGTTTGTATTGAATCCTAGACCTGCTCCTTGAAAACAAACTTTCAATAGAACATCGGTCCTCATAACAGAAAAATCAAAGTATCCCCCAAACGCTCCCTAACAAGGTCTGCTGGAAACAACAGATGAGCACAATGCCTCCTTCAGTAATCTAATTCATATTTTATTGCTACTTAAAATATATAACAGACATTCAAAATTACATTAACTTTCTGTATGTTTAGTCATCATTGATGGCATAATACTTTAACTGGATTATGTGATGTACATGCTTAGTTCACTCAAAATGCTTTAACTAATGTTAAATTTTTTTAAATGCTCCTTTTAAAATCAATCCAGCAAAGTAATAAGAGCATCCAAAGGCAGTAGTGACTTTGCCTCCCACAGTATTAAAGTGCATTAATTTATGTTAAAAAGAATTGTGTCTACTTATTTCTCACAAAGAATAAAGGAGTTCACTTTACTACTGATTTTACTTCACCTACAAAAATGGTACTTTTAATTCTATTAGGAGATTAACTATTTAGACAGGTTGTATTAAGTTCCTTCTGTTTTATGTGCTCTCTGGGCAAACCGACACATCAATTTTCTCATATTATTTAAGTAAAACTAGTGAATTTCATGCATTTAAATGTGCCATTTACATGCTGGATTTGTACTTCAAATGTGGACTTTCTCTGCAGATATGCTACAAACCACATTCTCAGCTGATATAAATGCAAACTAACGTCACTGGAACGGCTAAGAAAATCATAACACTAGGGAATTGCTATCTGTTTTTACCTGTGGTTGCAGTCTTTGCCGACTTGGATGTTGTTGTATTTGCTGCATTCTTGGTGTCCTTATCTTTTTCTTCCACTCGGGACTTTACCTCTGGATTGGAGATATTTTTGGTTGCCTTCTCCACAGATTCCTTCTTTTTTGGAGATGCTGTTCTGGAAATTTTGTCTAAAGATTCTTTTGTAGCTGGCTTTGGTGAAGCCACTTGTTTTGATTTACCATCACTTTTTTTAACAGGAGAAGATGACTTGGTCTTTGTACCCTGCTTTTTTGTCTTTGTCTTCTCTTTGAGGTCCTTCTTCAAAGGTTTGCCTAAGTTCTGTTCAACTGGCAAAGCCTCAGGATCAACCATGGTAACATCAGGGTGCCTGGGGGAAGGGCTGCGGTCCTGCATTGGGACAGGCGGTGGGTCAATGTGTTTGTATGTAATTGTCTTGTCCGTCGGAATGGTTTCTGACTCATCTTCTGAGTCAATGTTAGCATCTGCAGTGATGGAGGGGCATTCCTCAGTCTCCGGGGGAACATCAGAATCAGTCTGAGATGGGGCGGACTCGCTCACAGATGTGGGAGGTGTTTCATCACACTGCCGCCCTTGCTGCTTTCCCCCAGAAGGCGGCTGAGCTCCCCCAGACTGAGTTAGTGGCTTCTCTTGATCTTGAGACTGTTCTTCACTTGCAAACCACTCAAGGGGATTTGGGTTGATAAATGAGGGCGAAAGTTCAGTTTTGGGATGTTTATACTCACAGGAGGACACAAGGCATAAGTCAACATCTTGACGGGATTCTGCTAACGATTTACTTGGAGTGAAATGTGCACTTGCTTCATAGGAATAGCTGGTAGCTTCAGGTGACCTCCCAGTGCTGGCTCTCCCAGTTGTCTCAAATGAGTAATCTGTGGCTTCAGGTGAACTGGAGGCTTTCCCAGTTGTCTCATAGGAGTAAGCCATGGCCTCTGATGACCTGGTGGTTCTCCCAATTGTGTCATAGCAATAGCCAACAGCTTCTGGTGACTTAGAGGTTTTCCTTGTTGTCTCATAGGAGTAATCCATACTATCTGGTGATCTGCTGGTTTTCCCAGTTATCTCGTAGGAATACTCTGTGGCTTCAGGTGATTTGGTGGTTTTCCCAGTTGTCTCATAGGAATAATCTGTGGCCCCTGGTGACCTGGTGGGTTTCCCTGTTATCTGGTAAGAATAATCTGTGACCTCGGATGACCTCATATTTTTTGCAATTATCTCGTATGAATAGTCTGACCCCTCGGGTGACCGAGTAGTGTTCCTGGTTAGCTCATAGGAATAATCTGTGGCTTCAGGTGACCTAGTACTTTTTCTGGTTGTCTCATAGGAATAATCCATGGCTTGAGGTGATCTGGTAGACTTTCCCACTGCCTCATAGGCATAGGTAATATTCTCTGGTGATCTAGTAGTTTTCTCTCTGGTCTCATATGAATAACTAAGTTCTTCTGGTGACCTGCTTATTTTCTCTGAATCTTCTTTATCTGGGCTCAGTAAAGGTTCTGGACTGTGCTTTGTTAGGGGCTCCTGATAACCAAAGGCTTTGACAGAAGACACTCGCTGTGACAACAAAGGTGTGTGACTAGCTGACACCGCTTCTGTGATTGCAGGAGGTGAATCTGGAAAAGTAGGAGAATATAGAGGAGAAGATTCCCTTGGAGTTAATGGAGATAGGTCCGATTTTGGTGACAGCTTTTCTCCTAGGCTCTGCACCTTTTCTGAGGTAAAGGAAGAATGCAGTGACATCTCTCTGGGTGGAACACCACCTGAAAAAGTTTCCTCTGGCAGTGGGGAAGCTACCTGGGAAGGTGTATGAGCTGATGAAGTTGAGGATGAAGCTTCAATTTGAGAAACTGAAATAATTTCTGAAATATCTTTCTCTTGAGAGTAAGACGACTGCTCCACGGGTGAAATCTTCCGTGCAAAAGGAGGCTCCTGTATATCTGAAGGACTATAATCTACTTCTGTTGGTCCATTTTCTGATATATGGTGTATACTACTGCCTATAGCAGGATATTCTGGAGACTGCCTACTAAAATCCATTGCTAAAGACTGCTCAGGTGACTCCCGACCATATTCTATTGACATAGCTGACTGCTCAGGAGATCTGTGATCATGCACAGGTGTTCTTGATTTTGCAGTTTTAGGTGAAAAATCTGGTGGAGAAATTGACATGGGCCTTGGGCACTCTTCTTTAGATGGAGACATTTCTGTTTCCTGAAAAGTTGTTGGTGTTTGTACAACTGACACTGAAAGGGAATCATCAACTTCAGTAGAGTGGGGAGAACCAACCTCAGCATGCAAAGAAGGAGATACATCATCAGTAGTTGGTTCTGGAAATGAACTAGTGGCAACAGATGCTGTGGAGACAGAAGCTACTCCTTCTATATGGGAATAGGTGTCTTCTGCGACAACCTCATCAACAGGAGTTGCAGACTTGTCAGAAACAGTGCCTTCAGAAATCGACATTTTGGTATCTTCTTTTAAAGAACCAAACTGACTGATATCTATTTGAGTCGGTGAGAGATCACCTGCTAACTTCCGCTCATCCAAGACCAGTGAAGACTGGGAGCTGCTGGGTTCTGTGTCTTCCATTTTCCTTTCCAGGTTGAAGCCTTCCTTAATTACCATAAATTCCATGCTTTTTTCATCTTGTTTTTCTTGGAAAAGGCCCACAGAGCTTGCTTCAGAAGCTGGGCTCATCTGAACAGGTGATTTTTCTTTTTCAGGTTTCTCCTCAGAAGGACTTCCATAATCTCTGGTGGAAGACTTTAAATTAGCACTCAAAAATGTATCGTAAGTGGTCTCCGAGCCTATCAGTGGTGGGCTCCGCAGAGGTGAGAGAACCTTTTCAATAGGAGATTCTGAATCTGGCACGGGCTCGTCCATAGGGCTTATTCTGCATTTTGCAGACTCATCTTTGACTTCACTAAACTCAAAGCTAACAGGAGCTTCTGTGGACTTTTCACTGGTTTCAGAGGGAAGCTTACTGGACTTTTCATCAGTGGGAGACTGATAATAAGGTGTGTGGCCAGCACTACCAGCAGCTGACTGTGAGGGAGATGCTACTTCTAATGTTTTATCTTCAGGGCTTGCACAGGGCTCTTCAGCAACTTCTTGGTGTACATCAGGCAATTTAGCAGTGGAGACAGACTCAGAAGGGACCTTGATCTCATTGGGAGTGAGCGAAAAGTTCACACTACGTTCACTCAGTGGTGTTTTGGCAACAGGCGATGGAGGGGACAAACTGTCAGCTGGACTCTTGGTTGAACTATGTTTTCCACCATCTTCTTGATAGGGTTCTTTGATTTCTAATTTGGCAGTGCCTTGGACTTCACTTTCTCTTTGCCGGTATACATCTTGGAATGCAGATTTGCAGAATTTGTCTTCCTCTAATGAAGAGGGTGGTGAGATGGTGGAAGCTGAGGCATTATAATCCTTACCTTCAGTGGCCTCTGTTTTGGATCCTTCAGATAACCCATTAAAAGCATCTGGAAGTGGAGAAAGTTTAGGTCTGCTGAACTCTTGAGAGTACAGTGATGTCTCATACTTGGTAATGTTCACATACTCCTGAGAGGGCGACTCGCTTTCCTCGTTGTTAGTTTCATCACTCATGACATCGCGGGGTGTTGACATTTCGTCCATTGGAGTCGGTTCACTGGATATTTCAATGGTGGACTGTGTGTATCCTGAAGTAGCAGTGAATTCCTCAGGTTGATCTTCTCTATTTTCTTCATCAGAAACAGTGGCTTCACTTTCTGAACCACCTGGCAGTGTCTCATCATGGATAGAAGAAGCTGGTTCAATCACTGGAGACTGAGACTCTGAGCGTTTAGTCGGTGTAATTATGCGTAAATCATACTTATCTTCAGCTTCACCAGATTCTGCTGCTTTGTCTACCACAGCCATCACATAATCTTCTTCGGCTTCTGTTTTTTCAGTTTCCTCTTCATCTCTGATGTCTTCTGCTTTGTCTTCCTCATCTTCTTCAGTCTCTTCAGTTTCTGCCTTTTCTATTGCTTCTTCCCTGTCTTCTTCAGCCCGTTCATCGGATGCCTCATAATCTGCCTTTTCAATATACTTTTCATCTTTAATGTTAACATCTATTTGAGTCATCACTCCTTCTGAGCCACCTGCAATTTTTCTTGATTCTTCTACATATGGTTTTGTGGCATCCAGTCGTGTTTTTTCTGCTTGATTTTCATCTCGTTCTTCAGCTTCTTCTGTCTCTGCCTTTTCTTCATAATCTCCTGCTTCAGATGATTCTTCCAAGCCAGTTCCCTCATCTTCAAACTTTTCATTGTCATCAACCCTGTGTTTTCCCACAGGTTCCAATTCTTCAGGTGTCTGTTCACACTCACCCTCAGCCTCTGTGGTAGTTATGCCTTCATCAGATGACTCGGCCGGTCCTTCATTATCCAGTTTTTCTTTTTGTGCTTCAAAGGCCTCTTTTTGTACTGTGCCAGTGAGTTTCAGATCATCCTTTATAAGTGCAACTTGAGATTTTGTTTCTTTTATTATTTCTACTTCTTCTGCTTTTAATTGCTCAAAATCCTTTGTTAAATCCTCTGGTGAAGACATGAGGGATCTCTCTGCTTCAAGCTCCTTTCCACCTGCTGTAATTTCTGCAGCAGCTACAGTCGTGGCTCCAACTGCTGCAAGGGCAGCTTGTGTTCCACTGACTTTAAGGTCCTTCTTCACACTTTTAACTTTTCCTTTTTCCTTTGGCTTTCCAGCAGGTATTGCTTCTTTTTTAGCAGATTCCTCCTTCTTTTGTGGTTTAGGCTTTGCTGCTGGCTTTTTGGCTTCATTTGAAGGAGTAGCTGTCTTCTTTGTTTCTTTAGGAACCTTCTTGATGTCCTTTTTGGCTTCTTTGTCTTCCTTCTTGATTTCCTTCTTCTCTTCTTTTTTAGCTTCTTTTTTAGTGTCTTTTGTTGAAGTTTCTTTCTTTATTTCCTTCTTAGTTTCCTTCTTCTCTTCCTTTTTCACCTCTTTTTTAACTTCTTTCTTGACCTCTTCTTTTTTTGGTTTTTCCTCTTTTTTGATGGGTGTTTTCTCCTCTCTTTTAGAAACCTCTTTCTTTGGTTTTTCTTTTTCCTCTTTCTTTTCTTCAGGTTTTGCTTTGACTTCCTTTTTCACTGTCTTCTCCTTTGACATTTTCGGTTTAACATCTGTACCTTGTTTTTCAGGAATTTCAGATTTCACTTGTTGTTCTTCCTTACTTGTTATGTCTTTTTCCACTGCTGTTGGTTTGGTCTCTACTTTTGCTGGTTTTTCTTTTTTAGCTGAAACTTTTTCTTTGCTTTCCTGTTTCTGAGGCTTTTCTGGTACCGGACTAGGCTTCACAGGCTCTGGTGTTTCTTCTTTAGATTCCTTTCTGACAGGCTTATTTGGTGGTGTCTTTGCAGCAGGCTTGAGACTCTCCTTGCTGTCTGTTCGTTGTTTCAATTTTGCTTGCTTCACAGCTGGACTAGCAATGTTCCCAGTTAGGTCTTTTTGTGTAACCATTGGCTGTTTAAGGAAGTCTAAGTGTTTGAGTTTTTCTAGTCCTTCTAGAATATTATACTGGGTGCTGTTTCCAGGAAATAGAACTCGAATTATTTTTTCTGCAGGATTAGCTGGATGCCACACAATCAGGGATGAGACAGAGGTGAAATAGGATAATGGAATGTCCAGTTCTTGGCCATTCTGTAGCAGGAATTCAGCTTTATCTTTGTTAGTACCACTCCACTGCTGCATAAAATACTGCATCTCTCTGCTATTTTTGACAGGATTAAGCACATACATCTCAAGTTTGCCAACTCCCATTTTCTGAAATAAAATGATGGGGTCAATGGTATTTCCTGTATTTCTGAAAAGAGGTTCTGGTTTCATAGACAATTTATTCAAATACTGGAGAGTAAAACAAGCTTCTTCTACACTCCTTTTTACTCTAAAATTAGGATCCAGGTTCTTCAAGTTCTCAGGTACATTAAGGAACACAACTCCTAAATCAGGTGAGATCAGGTTTTTCATCCAGTCACTGTTGGTAGTAGACCCTTGGGACTGTTCCTCTTCTAGTTCAGCTATCTTTCGCTGAAGCATGCTATTGATTCCTGGCAGATTGTCATCTCCGATGTGAGTGAGCAGAATGGAATCTACCCTGTCCAGGTGCCGGATAAGTTTCCAAAAACAAGATTTTCTTTCTGATCCTCCATTGATAAGCATATTGAATCCATTCACTGCAAACAATGCAGAATCCCCTCTTCCCCCTGGGAAAATATAACAGCAGGGTTTGGAGAGCTTCAAGAAACCTCCTGAGGTTGGAGGTTCCAAAATATCAAAAGGTGATGGCACTTCTACTGATTCTGACAGATACTCTGTGAATTCAGAGAGTCCCTCCATCTCAGGCAATATAGAAGCTGAGTTGAGTTTAATGTTAATAAAGTCTTGAAGGTTGTGTCTGTCAAGGTTGGAATTTTTCCAGTCTCCTTCCTCAGGGCAGAAAAGAGTTAGGCTGGCTTTGTTGGCAGGGTGTGTGGTGCTCAATAATTCACCAATCTAAGGTTGTAAAATAAAAACACAAGAAGATGCACACAAATTCATTTTTAAATGACAATAATGTCAACACATAATATTTCCTGATCAGATAGATAAAATCTTTTTCATTTGGTTCTGCACTGTTGAGTCCCCATCCTAGAAGCTAAAGTAACCTGTTACCACAATTAGTTTACTGCCATATATTACAAAATAAAAAAGAGGACCTCATTTCTGGTCAGTACTGCCCAAAGGACAACAGTATCCAAGGTTCCCCCCTACCTGCTCCTCCATCCCTTATAGAGGGATGGCACAAACCTTTATATTGAGAGGGTGTGAGGACTGCGAGGGTAATGCAGCCTGAGCTGCCACTGTATCTCTACCACGGACTCATGAGTCTCCCGGCTGGTCCAGTCCATCCAGAAGAGACAACCAAATATCTCAAGGACAAAGCACAACCTCTTAACAGGCACAGAGTAACTGCAATGCAGAGGAGGCCAGCATCCTCCCAGGGGCAGCTGCCATCCTGTCTCCTTCTCTCCCAGGAGATATTCCACCACACTGTTGCTACTGCAGGTCTTTCTGCAGGCTGGTTCCTGAAAAGCCAGCATCACTTACGGATTTATTAAGACTGGCTGCAGTAGAGCTTTTCAGAACAGTGACCATGAGATGGTGGAACTCGGGCTCCTGTGCGGAGAAAGCAAAACAGTAAGCAGGACTAGAATCCTGAACTTTGACCTCTTCAAAGACTACTTGGAGGAATCCCATGGTTTAGGGTTCTAGAAAATATGGAGTCCCAAGAGAGTTGGTCAATCCTTCCTCCAAGCTCAAGGCCAGTGTACTCCCATGAACAACAAATCAGCCAAAGGGGTCAGGAGACTTGCATGGATAAGCAGGGAGCTTCTAGCGAACCTCAAACAGAAGAAAGAAATCTATGGGATGTGGGAAAAGGCACAGACCACAAGGAAGGACTACAGCAACATTGTCAGAGTATGCAGGGATACAACAAGGAAGGCCAAGTCCCACTTGGAATTGAGTCCGGTAAGGGATATCAAAGACAACAAGAAGGGCAAGTTGCTGAGGCCAATGCTCAGACCTTGGAGATAAGGGAATATGGAGAAAGGAAGACCTCCCTTGATTGTAGGGGGTTGGGTAGAGATCAGCTAGGCAGACTTAACATGCAGAAATCCATGGGTCCTCATGGACTCACAGGTGCAGAGGGAGCTGGCAGATGTTGCTAAGCCAATCTTTGAAAAATTATGAAGAACAGGAGAGGTGGATGATGACTGATGACTGGACGAAAGGCAATGTTACTCCTGTCTTCAAAAAGGGCAAGAAGAAGGACACGGGAAACTACTGGCTAGTCAGCCTCACTTCCATCTCTGGAAAGATGAAGGCACAGATCATTCTGGAGGTCATCACCAAGCAAATAAAAGAAAAGAAGGTCATCAGGAGTTGTCAACATGGATTCCCCAAGGGGAAATCCTGCTGACCAATCTTACAGCCTTCTATGATGGCATGGCAGGATGGGTGAGCAAGGGGAGAGCAGTGGATGTTGTCTACCTTGACTTCAGCAAGGCTGTTGACACTGTCTCCCATAACATCCTCACAGGTAAGCTCAGGAAATGTGGGTTAGATGAACGGACAGTGAGGTGGATCAAGGACTGACTGAATGGCAGAGCTCAGAGAGTTGTGATCAGCCAAGCTGAGTCCAGTCCTATTCAAACTGCTTATCAACAACCTGAATGAAGGGATAGAATGGACTCTCAGCAAGTCTGCTGATGACACTAAACTGGGGGGAGTGGCTGATGCACCTGATGGCTGGGCTGCCATTCATCAGCACCTTGACAGGCTGGAGAACTGGGTGTAGAGAATGAAGCTCAACAAAGACAAGTGTAGGGTCCTGCACCTGTACCTGTAACCCCAGGTACCAGCAACAGGCTGGGGGCTGACCTGCTGGGAAGCAGCTCTTCTGAGAAGGACCTGAGAATCTTGGTGGATAACAAGTTGACTATGAGCCAGCAATGTGTCTCTGTGGCCAAGAGGGTCAATGGCATCCTAGGGGATACCATTCCTGAAAAGCCAGTACCATTCCTTCCATCAGGAAGAGCACCGCCAGCAGGTCGAGGGAGACGATCCTGTCTCTCTGCTCAGCCTTATTGAGGCCACATCTGGAGTGCTGTGCTCAATCCTGGTCTTCACAGTTCATGGCAGACAAAGAGCTAGAGAGGGTCCAGCAGAGGCCACTAAGATGATGAGGGGACTGGAGCAGCAGACTGTTACGAGGTGAGACTCCGGGAGCTGGGCCTGTTTAGCCCAGAGAAGACTGAGAGGGGATCTTGTCAATACATACAAGTATCTCAAAGGCAGGTGTCAAGAGGATGGTGCCAGACTCTTTCTAGTGGTGCCCAGTGACAGGACGAGGAGCCTTAAACTAAAACACAACAAGCTCCACCTCAACATAAGGGAGAACTTCTTTATGTTGAGGGTGGCAGAGCACTGGAACAGGCTGCCCAGGGAGGCTGTGGAGTGTCTCTCTCTGGAGACATTAAAAATTCATTTGGATGTGCTCCTGTGTCACCTGCTCCTGGTGACCCTGCTTTGGCAGGCAGATTGGACTGGATAATCTCCAGAGGTCCCTTCTACACCCAATGATTCTGTGATTAAGAAATGCATTAATATTTCAGAAATGGAAGTGGCTGTAAGTTTTTGGGCCCCTCTCTCCAGGAAAACCATTGAGGTGCTTGAGCATGTCAAGAGAAAGGCAACAGAGCTGGTGAAGGGTCTGGAGCACAAGTCTGATGAGGAGCAGCTGAGGGAACAGAGATTGTTTAGCCTGGAGAAAAGGAGGCTCAGGGGGATCTTACTGCTCTCTGCAACTGCCTGGAAGGAGGGTGTAGCCAGGTGGGGGTTGGTCTCTTCTCCCAAGTAACAAGTGACAGGATGACAGGAAATGGTCTTAAATTGCACCAGAGGAAGTTTAGATTGGGTATGAGAGAAAATTTCTTCCCCAAACAGGTTGTCAAACACTGAACCAGGCTGCCCAGGGAAGTGGTTGAGTCACCATCCCTGCAGGTATTTAAGATGTGTAGATGTGGTGCTTGGGGGCACAGTCTGCTGTTGAATTTGGCAGTGTTGGGTAAGATCTGGACTTGATAATCTTAAAGATCTTTCACAACCTGAACAATTAGGTGAATTTGTCTCTTCCAACCTTAACAAGTCTATGAATTTATGATTCTCAGTTTTGTATTTCTGAGATTACAAGGTGCAGAGCCAAAGAAAGAGCCAGAAAAAATAATAAAGAATGCTTGTCACTAGTTTGATTTAAAACTCATGGACCACAAAATTTGGAATCTAGAGTAATTCCATTAATTCTTACAGAAATAGTTAACATTCGAG
The DNA here is from genome assembly GCA_013397895.1 of Origma solitaria. Lineage (NCBI taxonomy): Eukaryota > Metazoa > Chordata > Aves > Passeriformes > Acanthizidae > Origma > Origma solitaria. The sequence goes on from VZRL01006365.1 coordinate 477,222, forward strand.
TGCCAAAACCAACTGCTGCAATGAAGGAACAGAAAATAACAATTTCCATGCCACAGTTTTCTATTTCAGTCTGAACTAAAAAAACAGTATTTGATGGTCCCAGATAAGTAGACAAACATGGAAAAGTATGACATATTTTACCTCATCTCAGTTCCACAGATACTTTCATTTGGCTTTATTTAACTGACAATTCAGTTAAATGTAGCTCATTTCTGTTCAATTTGCCCTTAACAAAGAGACCACCAAATTTCTATAAAGAAGCTATTCAGATATAAAATGTCTGTGGAAAACATGCCTGCAAATCATCATGCAAAATACCATAACCTTCTTTGCAGAGACTCAGGTGTCAGTTCAAGCTTTAAGAATAGTTTTCATAAGGATGATTTAGATAACACTACAACTGAATAATTGGAAATTTGTGGACCACAAGCTGTATCAACAGAGGAAATGAATACATAAAAGATTAATGATGTTTGATTGTGTTAGATCTCTTTGGGCCTCTCTGTGTGTAGGTCTGACGTTTTTCTTTTTGTTACATAACTTATTTCTAGCATTTACCAAAAATAGAACTCAACAAAGATGCAGTGGTTGTTACAAAAAAAAAAATTCAACCAATAGATAAATAAAGCCCTACGTAAATATTTTCTACCTTTCTGTATCATCGTTACTGAGTATGTAAACCATTTGACAGGAGTATAAATAAATCCCACCCACATGTCAGACATGGCCCTGTCTGAATGACAGGAAATGAAAAAAAAAAAGCAAAAAGAATAAATGCAGAAAAGGATAAAAGATAAAGACAATAAGGGAATGATTGTTTTTGTTTATTGCAGGGCTAAGTAAGAGGGGCAGCATAGATGACAGGTCTGTGAAATGGATTTAGGATCTCAAGTGTACTCTTTACATCTCTGATCAGGGTTGCAAACACATTGTTATGGAGAGCCAAATGTTGTAAAAGATCACTTCCTCTGAATGAATAAATCCAAGTCTGTTGCATATGAAAGGAAATTAAAACCTGAGTACAGACTGTTTCTCATAAAGGGTCAATCTTCTGTCGAGATAAAAAAAAGTCCTATGATAACATCCTGCTCTAATGAATATACTGTGTCAAGATTTGGGCTGAGTCCTCTCCAGTTTTTATTATACCATATTTGGATTTCTGTTTCATCATTCCAAATTCTGATTTTTTTTTTGCTCCTAAAAGTTGGCATGCATAATGCAGTGTTAAGACCCTGGTAGCCCAGGCTTATGAAAGCTTGAAGAAAGATTATCCCAGGCACAGATCATAACTGTTAGGAATAGCAAGTTCAGTCATGCCTCAGAAAAAGTATCAATGGATTTGCATTTCAAGTGGTGACATGAGGGATAGACAGCAACACAGAGTTGTAGCCTCTCCAAATTCAAAGCCATTCTGTGAGCAAAGAAATGTATCTGTGAACCTGAATGTCTTTTCAAACATTGAGAGACGTGTTGAGGAATCCTTAAGTTTTAAAGGTATCACAGCTAGTGAAGATAAACAGCAAGTTGGCTGCTCGGAAAAAACACAATATTACTTCCTACTCTGCACCACAAAGGTACAAAGAAAGGTTTTCCTGTTCTAGCTGTTGTTGCAGAAGCAGGAGAATGTGATATTTTACACCTTTCTGCTTAGGAGAAATTGAAAATCCTGCTTTTTGGCATTGCCTGAAGGGAGTTCTGCATAGTAGAGATGGATTTCTGAATTAGATTTTATACAAATATCTCCGAAAGTCTATTTATTTATTTGTACACATTCTTTGACCTTAGTTCAGGTTTGGCCCAGTGAAGTAAAAATGAGCAGAGGCCAGAAGCACCAACTCCATCTTAAGTGGTTATATAATCATAGAATCGTTTAGGTTGCAAGAGATGCTTCAGAGTATTGAATCCAACTGTAAATCTGGCACTACCAAGTCCACTGGGATCAGAACAGCACAGTAATTCTTTCATCTCATTATTACACAGAAAACCACTAACCACTTTTTCTAGACCTTTCTTTCTAATTACTTTTTTTTTATTTTTACACTGTTGCACACATGAACTGCAGTATGGCAAACATGATCTTTCTCTGGTTTTGTGAAAGCTTGCAGATACACTGAGACCCCGAGGCTTCAGAAACAATAGGCTGGAAGCCAACACTTGCTGAGAGCCATGCCAGCTGGCTGGTGAGCACGCTGCCAGCCACAGAGATGAGCCAAATGAACCTTACTCATAGCCCATGGGAGCATGCCCTGCACACCCACTATTGCAGCAATCCCACAGCACCTGCAACTCACAGCCAACCCCGATCCCTCCACTTCCCGACCAACAATTTTGTTTCCTCTTGGTGATGGGAGGCATTTGCCCCTAGTTTTGCATGTTGTCATAAAGTAATTGTGTGCTGCTAATTAGACAGAGACATAAGGAGCTTGGGTTTGTAATTTCATAGAAAAGTAGCTCTGAGAAGTGCCAATGAATTTTAGGTGTCAGGCATGTCTCAGAAAGCAGGAATCCAGCTCCTTCCCCAACCATTTGCTGAACAAAGAGGCTTTGAGAATAGATCACATGGATACAATAAGGTCACTCTAGAGCTCAGGCAAAGTATGCTGTTTCAGTGCTGAACTTTCAAATCTCAGTTTACTCACATGCTCCTAATTAATACTGGAAACTAAATTCCTATGGATACAGCCATACAGTTTATTTATGTATATACTTTACGTGGCAGCCAAATGAAGTATGACAGCTTGTTTACTATGGATTCCTGCCCTATGGGAGCTTTCAGACACAGCACATTACGGAAGACAGCAAAGTAACAAGTCATGAAGCAAACGGCATTAAATACTGGTATACTTCATGCTTATCTTTTCAGTAAGTAAAAATCACAAGTTTTACAGATTCACTGGCCATATTTTAAACACTACCATAAAAAAGTTAAGCAGGTAGATGGTGCAAAAGAATGTTCTAACAGCCACCCTCTGCCTTAATGCTACTTATTAATCAGCTGCTAGCAGGCAAGAACCTGGCGTCCAGTTCAATCTGACTGTTTTGTATGTGCACCTTAGATAGACAACCTGTGTATTTTAAACACAGCATTATCTCCTTCCCTTGTTGAGGGTTCCTTGGTTTTCTCATTCTGAAAATTGTAATTAAATTTCCCAAACTAATATTAGCCATTTTAAGTCTTCTGGAAACCTCTGCCATCACGTAACAATGCATTGAAGACACTTTTCTAAACATACCTCTTGATCTGTGAAGATCTCAATGAAGTTCTGGAAGGAGAAGGATCCTGATTGAAGAATGAGTTCTCCTGTATTTTCAAAGCACTGTCCAGTTAGAACAAGGAGCTTGTGCCTTGCAGCATCTGTGATCATTAAGCGCACCTAGAGTGAAGAAGAGAAATACATTAATAATGGGAGTAACCACACTTCGATATTCCACTGAGAACAGAGTTTATCTCTCCTAATTTAAAACCCGTTTCTGGAGCAGGATGGTCAAAACATTATGGAGTTATAATGCTGTTTACAAAAGACAATGAGAAAGGGGGAAAAGTGAGAAAAAAGGAGGGGCGGGATGCAATTTGAAAGAAGGTCTGAAGAATCAACCAAATTAATGACAGGGAAAAAAACAGCAAGGAGCAGAACAGAATACAATTTGAATAAAGGCATAATTTTTTCAACAACACATTCATAGTATAGCTCTTGGTATAGTTTTGCATCATTGTATCAGGACAACCTTAGTAAACTATTTAAAAGCAGATGTTTGCTACTTTACTTGACCCTCACTACAGCTACTAATTATTTTTGTTTACCACTCCCAAGGGGGATATTTACTTGCATGGTAAGCAAAATCCATATATTCTAAATTTAGGAAGAAAACGAAACAAAACTGTGTAAGATTCTATACTGTTGAGTAAATGCTTTGCAAATACTTCAAAATCTTACCGAACACTGAAAAACCAACTCAGCCTATGGTAAGCTATGAATTTCAAGTGCATTAATTCCTCTATTACGGAAGAATTAAATCAAACCAGAATAGTGATTTCAGAACAAGGCTATCCACATATTAAACTAAATGAGCAAATGAGCAGAGTCTATCTGGGACAACTGCACATGATATTGCATCCAAGATCCATCTCCAAGGAGATGACACAATCAACACAGTTCTCCTACCAAGGTATTCTTTCCAAGGTTTATATTGATTCTTAAGCAATCAGTTGTTCTATGTAAGTTTTGCCAATGCCTGGGAGGCTGAGCCAGGAAGACTTAACCTGAATCTCTGCTGAACAGCTACAAAACAGATACTGGAGAGTATGTATCTGCAAGAAGACCTCAGCTCTATTATGTCTTCACCTTTTATTGAATAAGTGACCCTGATGCTGAGCAGCAGAAAGTTACATGTAGGACTAATGCTGGTCTGTCACTAATTGCACCAAATATAAATTCAGAAATATCATGTATGGATTGAGTGTATCTATTTCTATTTCAGAAAAAAATATAGGTAAGTGCAGACATCTGTCTGATGTGCATTGCTCACATCTTCTCTGTTTTCCCTCTAATAAAACTGTATTAGAACTGGCTTCCTCTTCTAAGTTTTCTTTTGCTGCTGCCAGCAGTGCTCATCAGTCTGACAACCTTTGTGTAAACTCACCAGGTTTTCCAACAGTAAAACTATTTCCTGACTTGTGAATCACTGATATGTGACAGTCATATAATCCCCCTTCAACCTATTTTATTAATTGAGAATACAGTACATTCTGCAGAGCTAGCAAACTATGCCAAGAAAAAAAATAAATAAATATTTGCAGATTTCAGAGCATAACGGGTACGCATGGAAGACCTTAAGAGACACATAAATTCTTGGTACAAGTAAGGTTTTTTGAAGGACTACCAAAAATTTGTCTCCTGATTTCAAGACCACTCCATTTCAGAAGAAATTCTGGCTAGGTGATAATTCCAGTCAGTTGAACCTTTGGTTGAAGTTCAAAATTGTTTGAAGGAAGTGCACAGCAAGATGCAGCCTCAGTCAAAACAGAGGATAAGATGGAGTGTGAACAGAGATGGGCACATCAGCAGATCTGTGGTTTCTCAGACTTATGGTACAGTCACAGCAGCATTACAGCAACAGAGTGGGGACTTCCTAAGAAGGAAGTAAATGTTCACTGCGATTTCAGAAGCTTATTTCCTTTGGGAAACAATCTCTCTCTCTCCCTCTGGGCCTCTCTCTGGCATTTGACAGAACACAACAGGAGCTTCAGGCAGAATCATTATTTGGACTACCACCAGATATGGCTATTTACAGACAGATTAGCAGGAATATTATATTTCTTTCTGGTTTTTTTTTTTTTGGTTATTGTTTTGGTTTTCTTTTTTCTTCTGTTTTGCTTTGGCTTGTTTTTTGTTTGTTTGTTTCTGCTTTTTCCTGAGTGAACAGATTCAAGTTCCTCTTCTGGTGAAGTTATGGTCTATCTCTTTGGGCTTCATGGTATACCTCTGTCTCCTCCAGATGCACCCTGGAAATCTCTGATATGTGAAACTAAGTTTTCTATTTGCCATAATGAACAGAGAATGTCTACTTCAAGCTGTGATTTAATTCTGCCACCTCTTTCTGATGGTCTCTTTCTGGACTGTGTCTATTCAGAGCCTTGCCTAGACAGCCAAGTTAAATCTCATCTTGTAACGTCTGACTGTGACCAGTTTGGCAGGATGAAAACTAAGTAAAGATTGCCTCCCACAGCCTAGTGAGATGAAATTAACAGTAACACAGCCAAACATCTTCCAAAGCCAAAGGAGTAAGCCCAGGGTTCAGAAGTCATTAATTGGTGTCAGATCATCTTCTTCCATGTAGTCAGCCACCAAAGAAATGACAAGCAATAGTAACAGAAATAGCATTTCCCTGCTTTTGGCAGTTTTTCAGCTCTTCTACCCCTCCACACATGCAGACACTTGATAGCTTTTTCCTATGAATGAATGCATAGAGAGCTGCTGTTCTGGTGATGTCCTTATCCTTACCAAGCACCTCTAATGGGTTACAAGAGATTTTCCTGCATTGTATTTTAGTAGATAAGTTGCCATTAACTAAGGTGACTTTGAAACTTCTACAGCTTCAGAAATTTCATTTGTTTTTGACTCCTTTCTTCTGTTTGTGTTCAACATCATGTAACAGTTGGCAGTAAAGTAGTTTTTTCACCAGTTACCACCAGCAGAACCCTCTCTCAACAGAAATGAGACTGTGGCAATACTCCCCAGAATAGTCCAGCAGTGAAATTATCCCTATTATTTCAACCTCCAGTCTCACGCTAAGTATATCAATTTTGTCTTTGAGCTACACAATCAGTTTTTTGACTCTACTGAGTTCGTAAGGAATTGGCAGTTGCCTTGTGGGCACTCTCCGGAGCTCACTAATCATATCACATGCTTTTTGAAGGACAGATAGATCGACCTAGAGTCACCACCACATATTTTGGTAATTCCTCTCAAAGACCCAAATTTGTCCCTTGGCACCTTCAGGCACCTTCTTCGTGTAAAATAAGCATCCAGAGCTACCAAACAATGGTGAAACAGAAGAAAAGCAGTGGCAGCTTCACTACAGCTGCCTCCACTGCATCAAGAAGATAATTTGATGCATTATCAGAAAAGGAATGCTGATATCAGAGGCATGTTTCTGTCCTATGCCTTTGACAATTTGTCATGAGTCTGGGAAATCAGGGAAAAAATCAAGGGATAGGAGATGTTTTTCATGGTATTTATTCCAAATACACCCTTTCACTCACAGTCAGGACCTGCTCTCAGAGTCATAGCAGACTCTGAAAAATAGTATTGGAACTTGTCAGTCTCTAAGCTGGGAGGCAGTGACTGATGCTCCATAATCACCTCAACTACATCTGCTTCAATGCTCTCATCATGTCCACTTAAGGGAGCTTTTAGGACAGGTCCAACAAAGTATTTCTGACTTACCTCAGTACTAACTGCTTCATCTGAGGGATTGATGAGGACTACAGTTTCTAAGACATCACTTCTGTGGTGAAGAATCTTCTGACCTGCAAATGCAGAGAGAAAAAAGAATAATTAAATTGAACTATCGCGGCATGAACCAGGACCTTCTATGAGTTTATTGTATGTCTCATTGTGTGACAGCCCTGTGATTACTCTGGCTGGAGGAGTGCCCATAAATCAGCTCGGTCTCACAGAACCAGTGCAGATAAGGGAGTAACCATCATCAGCTGAGCATCTAGCCCTGACAAACCAAGTGAAAACTAGGATCCACACTTCCAAAACGCCCCTTTCAGCCTTCCGCTGGTATTGATGAACATTGGGACACTGGAAGAAGGTCCATATGAGGATGGTTAGACTCTTTCCATACTGCCCTGCTTCATCTTCCTCCTGCTTACAAAAGCTGTATCAAGCAATGTCAACAACAAGAGTGATAGGGCGTACAAATGACATCTAGATCCTGAATTAGTAAAGTCTGGGCAAGTTTGGAGCAGCCGCAAAGCCTACTGGCTTTCATACTTTGTCTGTCTCTGTATTTAATAGTGATATTCATATGACTGGGAGTGGGTGCCAGAAAAACACAACAGGACTGTTGATTTTTCTTTTCCCCCTTATGTTAATTGGCAAGTTCTTATCAGGGTCTCTTTCTGTGAAAACTGCAGTGAGATTAATTAGCATTGGATTGTCATTCAGAAATCCAGACTGGTAATTAGTCTAAAAAACCAGAAGAGCTGTCCCTTCTGAGCAAACTGCTTGGCGCAATACTAATCAATTAAAATAATTAATTGGGCTTAAAAGGGAGTACGAGACACAGACCTATTTGCCAACTTAGAAAAACTCCCCTGTAAAGAGACGTAAATTTACAAGGCTGAGGATGGTCAGGCTGAAATGAGCCCCACATGCCTGAGAGCATCGTGTGAGAGGAAGGGCAGCCATCCATTCCCACAGTGTCCCTGCCTGGGGCAGGCTCAGTGCTGCCCTGCCTGCCCCATTGATGGCCTCTTCCTCACCGACCTGCCTGCACCACTCCTGCCTTCTTCCCCCTCCTTGCCCCCTGAGCTCCCACTGTGCTGTGTCTGTTGCTGTTGCTCTGGGGAATCTCTACATTTATAACCAATACACTTATGTGAGCTTACAATCAAATAATAGAAAGTGATGGAGAAGGAAAATAAAAATAGTGTTCTCAAGTAAAACGTGAGATAGGGTTGTAGTCTATTGTCTTGTGCATGACAGTGCCTAGAAACTCGTAATAATCCATTTAGTTTGATGAAACCTAGTTTTCTTAACATATATTCTTTTTGCTATACTTCCTTGAAAGGAGGAGGCAGATTATATATTACAGAAGTTGAAGACGTTTCTCTCCCTCTGCAACATCCAGTTCTGGTACTACCGCCTGAAATTCAATTTATTTTTATAGTTTTGCTTCCTTGCCTATCAGAAATGCACATATAAAGCTACAGTCAATAAAACATCCAGATGGCTCTGTTACCGCAAGCTACTTCAGAAGATGCTCTGTGCTCTGTTCTTCAAATTTCCCTTAAACTGAGAGATCAGGCAGAATTTAGTCAATCTAGTCTGTTAAGGAAATGAAAGAATCATCACCCTTTCTCAGACACTGAAATTTCTTGCTTAATAGCTGGTGACACTGAGCACATACTTTGCTTCAGGCCAGACAAAGCCTCATATATCATTAGACAAGAACACATTAAACACAGGTAGAAAAGAAATGCAATTAGCCACATGCGAAGTTAGACAAAGATTCACAGCTTTCGCCAGGCTCGAAGCACACACTTTGGGCTGAACTGAAGCTGCTCCAAGTTGTGCATCTGTGTAGCTGGGGAAGATTTGACCTGAGGAGTCGCAGCTCCTGCTGACCAACACCAGTGGTGGATACTTACATCCTATGCTGCCATGGGCCAGACACCCTGCTCTGGTGCTGGGTGGGTTCATGGGCCTTTGAGACTGATTTCCAGAGGCAGGAGTGCTGTCTGCACCATGTGCACAGCACACCCGCTGTATGTGTGATGTATGTGTGACTGTCTCCCTCTTCAACTCCTCAGCATAAACATGTTACCGATTATCACAGAGGGTGGGGACCCAGGACTGGCAAGGACTGGCAACTGTCACACACCCAGGGTGTGACAAGGGCTCCCATCCCATGGAACACCTGCAAAGTTTGCATCTGCTTGCTGATGTCAGTAACATGGTGCCATGTCACCGCCTGAGAAATTAATAGGCTTTGAAAAAGTATTTGCAATTTTGTAAGAGTAACACAGGCTTCCTGCTCAGGTTGATATCTTGTGATGCTCAGCTGGAATGAAGGAAAGTCTCCCATGGGAACAGTTTTATCAGACAGAATTTAACTATTATAGTGTGGGAGCAGCAAGCAGCAATAGCACTTCACAAACTGGCAAGAGAGTGCAACTTACTAAATTACAGATGGAGTGGGAGAATCCAAGGCTTGTGTAAATTTGGAGTTGTTTTAACTCTACTGGATTTTTGTAGCCTATCTCTACATGTGACAGATCTTCTGTGACTTGACAGAGGAAGAAAGGAAGGAACTTCCAGGTTGCACAGAAGTGATTGGGTGGGTGGATTTTACCTGCTTGTAGTTTCTCAAAAGCAAGTCAAAGCTCCTTTGGAAGACTTTCATATATAAATACTACTTGTGTTTGGAAGAAATCTAAATATCTGCTCATCTTTTGATTTTCTTAATTAAAGCTTCAAATAAAAAACTGATATGAGCAAAGAGTCTTGGCAGCTGTTTGATTCAGAATGTGAACAGAGAGACAAGAAGTAAACAGCATGTGACAGTTGCTTGAAGGGTGATTTCTGCATTCATCATCCCAAGCTCCTATGGCTATAGGATCCTAATGCTCCCCTACTCATCCAAATATCAACATTTATTGTGTGATTATTGAGCTCATTTCCTTGAAAAGTGACTGAACAAATTTCTTAACTTCCACAGTTAATATTTTCAAGGCCAATCCAGCAGCATGAAGGAGGGCCACTTGTAACAGAGACTATGTTAATATTTGTGCACACAAAATGCAAATGAATGGGAGGGAAAGAAATCAAGTCCTCCTTCATGTGGTGTTGAACCAAGGATCACTCCTGACACACTTTCTCCTGGGCATGCCTGTGCAACCCAGCCCATGGGTGTGCATGCTGGAGGCAACAAGCTGCTCAACAGAGGGGCTCCCACCAGCTTCTCCTGCCACTCCAGGTAGACATCAACATTCCCTTGTTCCCTATCAATGCCTTTCCACACAAAGTAAACACAAAGGAAGCAGGCAAATCCCTCCTGTGGTGATTCTTGGCAGAAAGTGTGAAAAGAGTATTCTCCCTGAAGGTGCTTGACACCTGATCTGGCATGCAAACACATTTCTCTGGCGACTTTCAACATCTCTCGTTTCTCATTGCAAAGAACTTCGAAGCACCATCTCACTGCCAGAAGACGTGACTGCGGTGTTACGTCAGTCACCGTGCTGGGTGGTATTAACAGATGGCACAGCTTGCAAGGCTGGCTAATGAAACCTCCCACAAGCCATGAATATGCAATGACCTGTCTGCAGCTAGAAACATTCAGTGCTCTGCACTTGTAAGTAGCTCCAACGCCCATGGTCCCCCCAGCTGCCCCTTGTCTTGTGGAGGAATTTCCGGAAACTGAGGGGAGAAATCCTCCAAAATTATCCATAAAATTTCCATCCCTAGAGTCCTAAGACAGTATTGGAGCTGTCAGTCACTGTGCTGGGAAGCACTAACTGATGTTCAACAATCATCTCAACTACAGTCTGTTTCAGATTTTCCATGTCTGATGAAGGTTATTGGAAGGTTATCATATCCCTTGCACATGATACATTTATTACAATAAGCTCCTTTGGAAAAAAAGAAATTTTTGCATAGCCAACAGTAATCTAATAACTCATACATTTTAAGTAACTTCAAACTCTTTGATCTGCTATTTCTTGCATGGACTTCAAATTTGTCCTCCAAAACCAAATGTGTTAACTTTGTGTTCTTCATGGTTGCTCTATATGATCAACAGAGTAGTCAGAGTCTGGATGACTTGTTGTCTGATAGTTGCTATGTCTTGTACTAACTGAATAAATGTATTTTTCCTTGTTTTCAATACCAAGATTAATGGGTATAAATTGTCAAATAATACTGTTATTGCGACCAGCCCCCAAATAACCCCATTGTCTGCCTGGAGGCACATCACAACAACAATTCCAGGCCACAGAGAAAGGAACAAGATCCCCTTTTACAGCAATTATCAATTATCTGAAGAAATCTTGCATAAATGATATGGAGCACTCAATCCTCTTCACCTTCTTTATTGAGATGAGGATACCAAAGCATGCTTAGCTGCCTGCCAAACTAAACTGCAAGATGGAGAAATAGGCAAGTGTCCAGCATCAAGCACGGCAGAATTTTCAGAGTCACCAAAACAAATTCTGATGTTGTAAAAATCTGGAGTTCTGTATCTGCAAGTAAAAAGGTAATGATTTGCAGACCTGATGGAGAAATGGCTGTCTAATGTCCAGGCACTGGACTACGAGAACAGGAAAGCTCCTTCTAGGAAAGGTCTGAAAGTCCTCCAGGTGATGCCAGGGACTGCACTCCATTCAGACCATTGAGTCTTATAACTAGTTGACACAATGAGGAGTGCATAACACAAGCATAACTTCATTTATGCCAGACAAGATAGACTCACTGCCTCCAGGGCTCAAGTCAGCCCAATGGCTTCTTAAATTTAGGCTGTCTAGAAGGAAGGTATAGTTATTTTTTTCCAGCACTAACTCCTACATATGTACAAATATAAGAATACTTTACACATTTCTAGCTGAAAATAAAATCCATATACCTTGTAGGATGCCAAGGCGACATGACAGCTGTGAACAAACCTAATAATTAGCTAACACCGCTGGGCCCTCTGACAGAGACAAAGATATGGAAGAATGACACTGACTGCAAAGTGTGACTGTTTTCCTTGCCATCATTTAAACCTCCTTGCTCTGGACATGATGGTTAGCTCAGAGTCACATCTAATAGAACAGGCTTTTTATAGAGAATTATGTGTTATCTCTGCAAAGTTATCTTTCTTGCATCTGATCAGCTGGAACATTGAACTGTGTTGTGACTCTGCAGAAAGCAAAAATCTCCGGTTTATTTTCTCCCTCTCCCTGTATAAATGGATATTTGAGCTTCATATGGTTCAGCTGCAGCCTGGTGATAGTTAAACATTTTTCCTACCCACATCTGACTTTCAACAATTTATTAACTACAGGTCCTGAGGTCCTGCAGCATATTGTATTTTTTTATTTTTAAGCTCTCATTTGTTTAATTAAATAAAGCTGGTTGCATACCATTTCATTTCTGTTCTTCAGTAAGTCCTTATCTGTCAGATCTCATTTAGGTTTATACCTCCAGATAATAACCGAGCCCTGGAAGTGGGAGGCTAGACAGAAGATGATTATGCAGTCTGAACAGTGACTGCAAGATTCAGCCTCCAGTTACTGTACACGAACCCAGTTCACCAATCCTTGCTTAGGACTCTTAGACAGCAGCGAGGGAACGCAAGTTGACCTGTTAGCACCAATTTTCATAGCTGGATTCATATTTTCTGCCTCAAACTTTAATCTCAAATACTTGCAGACTTATGAACTGAGCTGTGCTAGGAGCTGCTGCAAGAACTACAAGTGATTGCAGGGGACCTCACTGCTCTGTGACCATTCCCCCTGAAATATCCTGAAGTTAATTCAAGACATTATATCACCTTTTTCACACCCTGTTGATCAACAGACTAATTGTATCATCTTTTCACACTAAATATTGATTTTTTGCATGTTTGCCAACTTTGTGTGACATCTAATTTGCTGTCATAATACAGCCATTTATCAAGTAGAAGCAAACTGCTGGCCTTTCACTCCCATCTGTTACAGTCAGGCAAATTACTACTCTCAACTCTGATTTCTCACCTCCAGAAAATGGTATTTCCCACATAATTCTTGATACTTTACAATTTCAGGACTCTGAGAAGGACTGCTAAAGCATTAAAAATCAAAAACTACACTGAAAAGGTGAAGCAAATCAGTCTAAAGTACAGTAACTAGAAAAGTTTACACACCGTAATGTTGATATCTACTAAAATAGGTTTATCTCCTGAGAAAGGGAATATGCTACAAAAACTGAACCAAGTATCTAGGGATTTCATTATTGATTTCACTGAGGCTCTGGACAGAAGTGAAATTTAAAACCAATACTTCTGAAGACCTCAGTAAAATCACAGTCAAAAAAAGAAAATACACTTGCTGTTTATATACTGAACTTGCAATAGTACTGGAATCCAAAGCTCCCAATAAATGGGTTCATCTTGACTTTGTTTAAGAAAAAATATACCCAATAGTCAGTGAACAGCATCAATTTGTCCAATGAATTCAGCTAGAAGTTATTGCTGCGGAGCACTAAAATTCACTACCAATGGGAAAAATGACCAGTCTCTTTGTGAAGCGAATGACAGTCTTTGATTGCTGGAGTACTTCTTGGATTAGGGAATCAAACATTCCTGATCCATCCTATGACAACCAATTATTCCCAATATGTAAGATTTCATCTTCCTGGGGAAACTGCGCAATATCTTAACCAGGTATAGAGACAGCAGATCCCTGGCAACAGCCTTTGCTTTCCCATACATTGCCACAGCCTCACATGGACATGTCTGACTCTGCCATTTCTGCTCTTCCATTGATCCGTGCCATTTACAATTTGCATGATAGGTAAAGCTTAAATCCCAGAGGCCTTGTACACCACTATTCACCAGCACTGTGATTTCAGCAAGAGGATGGCAAGCACAGGACATAAATCTGTACTGGAACAGCTGGAATTATGGTTTCCAGACAGGAGAGTGCAGCTTTATGATCCTACCCCAAGAAATTATCTCCTGTGATTATAGGAAGTAGGGGGAAAGGAGTGTTTAGAGAGCAAAGCAGTTTATTATCAGGGCAGAAAGAGAGGGAAGAGTGACGGGTGTTTACCAGAGCGCCACGCAATGTCCCTAGTCATGAGAACTGCCTTAACCAACATCATGGCTGTAATCAGTGTAGCTTTGAGAAGATGGCACCTCTTTCCAACCCAAGTGTCTGACATGGGCTTTCAGCAACAACTTTTTTACCTGAAGGCACCTCATGAATGAACCCTCATGAACCAGTTCTCCAACCCTGAAACAAGAAGTTTCAGAGATGCTAGAGGACTACCGCATTCATCAATTGATTTGTCCTTTGATCATTTTAATATGAATTATACAGCATTTTCCATTATTTTCAAGGCAATATACAGCACTTATTAATGCTCCAGATAATTAAAATTTAAGATCTGCCTCCAAAATATTCATAGTTTCAGAGTGGCTTCCTGAAATGTGTATCTTAATCTTGTTGTTGAGAATTTCCACGTACTGGTTTTGTAGATAAAAACTGTATAGACACTGTGATCTCTAAACACCTACTTTCACAATTAGTTCTATCTTTAGAACACATCTGGTAAGTGTGAAAGAATTTTGGTCCAATAAAATACATATAAGGAAACAATTTCCAAGGTCATGTGGAAACAGAAGCATTAACCTTTAGAAGCCAACTACAAGTGCTGCAGCCAGACAATCCTTTTGGTTCTGCAAGTACATCCCTAAGCTGTGTTCTGGAAAATACTGAATACTTAAAAAGCTAAGGTATGAACAATGGATTTTTTTAAAATGGACCCCCTAAGGCACCCATTAGCTACTTCCCAGACCTGAAATTCATCCATAAACTACTTGCGTGACTGTTAAGATATTGGCATTATTTAACACTAACAATGTTATCACTGCAAACCTTGAAACTCTAGCTTCAAATGGCAACAGAAAACAGAAACCAACATCCAGTGAACTTTGTGAGAAATCTGCCTGCGACTATCTAGGCAAAAGGCAAGCAATTTCATATTTTCCTCTTATACATTCCGCATATCATAAAATTGAGGCAGACACATAGGTAAATGTGAGATTCTCTGTAAGCAGTTGTCTTCAGTTACACATCTCCATTGCAAGTAATAATCTTAAGAAGCTCTTAAGAGAAAAATAGTAAATTAATGGCTTGTATACCATGGTCAACCCTGTATTTTTAGGCTTTTTCACTGTCTCTCATTAATCTCTCTCCTATCCTTAAATCCTAACTACACAGAAAATGGCAATGACTGCTGGAGGATGCACTGCAGTACTTATCTGTGGACCTGGAGAATTCTTTTTCAGCAGCACAGCACAGTGCCCCGGTACTGCATAGAAACTGGCAGCCCACACACACCGCGATGTGAGACTGCAGTGATGCAGAGCTGACTCATGAGTCTTGAAGGTCAATGAAAGTCCTCAACTGAAACTGCGTTTGGGAGTGTTACTAACCGGGGAGAGGAGAGCTGCACAATATCAGACTTCTTCCACAACCTTCTCTGTCTAGAAAGAAGGAAAATTTATTCTTTTACCCCTGGAAAACATTTCAACTCAAGGAATTAAAATAATCCCGAGCAGAGTAGACCACTCCCCAGTATAATTTATTTAAAATAGCTCCTGCAATCTGGTATTTTAACTTTGCTCAGTTATTCAGAAGGGGAATCTCTTATATCCCAACTGTCAAATAGCCAAATAAAATCTTATTTGGAAAAAATGCTACTTCTTTCTCAATACCCCTATGGTTCATTACCTCATACTTCACCGTTTATTGAACACATCATATTTCATAATTCACAGGACTGGCTAGAAGCTTAAGCGTTCCTTTGTTATACCAACTGACCAGTATATTCACATTACAGACAAAACCATTTACTGGGCTGTTAAAGACGCTAAGCAGATTTGTGCATCAAACGTGCTTCACACTTTTTCCAAGGGCTGCTTTTTATGGACCAAAAAAACCCCCAACATACCAAACTACCCAATTTATTTTAATTACTTCTTAAAACAAAGTATGACTGTGCCAATCTCCCTTAATTACCTTAGCATCTACCTCAAATCCAAATGTACTCGATAGGAATATTGCCACTGAGGTCAATGAGGACTTGAAAAGGTTCCTTGATTATAAAGATCTGCTGTTGAAAACAAGATAGGGAACATCAGCAATTATGTTTCTCCTTAGCGGTATTTAACCAAGTAGCCAAGACCCTTCCTGTATTTCAAAACAATACCTCAACCTCAGTTAAACCTCAGTTAAATTTATTTTATTTCCTTTCAAATGTGGCCATTGCTAAAACCCCTTTCTTACATTGCTTACCCGTTTCTTCCTTTTACTCTACCTCCCTGTGCTGCAGTGCCTGCCTGCACTGTTCTGCCCACACCATCCTGACTGCCGGGGAAGGGAAGTTTTTTCCTTTTCTCTGCAGCACACTCTGCAGATGCTTCCTTGCACTTCACTGCAACTCCCACTTTCATAAGGAAAATGGAGCACAGCAGCACAGGGAAAAGCTGATGTAAATTTAAGATGTGTAGCAAATGGATAAATACTGAAATTAATATTTCAGAAAAAAAATAGATTCAGAAGTCTGCCCTTCCTCTTCCCAGACATCTCTACCTGAATACATTTTTACTCTTATTTCTCCTTAGGGAGAAGTATCTGAATTTTGATCACTTCAGAAGATTTCTGTTAATGTTTCTAAATTGCTGCAGCCTTCCTACTAATGGGTTTTCATCACTATGGCAGCTGAAGCCAAACCCAAAGCTCCAATTAAAATCCTCTGGGGGATATTTCTGGTGTTGGTGTCATTGCCTTATATGCAATTAAGTTTTAAGTTCATCTGCCATTCCTGTTGAAAGTCTGACAAGTCAATACGACCTACAAGGGCTTCACTCACAGGGAATCCATTCTTTCCCTAGAGCACATTTTCTTTGCCATGTATTTATTAAAATGTCTCAGTTTAGATATAATTTTTATTCTTCCTCCTAGTTGCAATCAGAGAGGATTTCCTCACCTTGGCAGCCCATGAATAATGAATGACAGATCTGTTTGCAAGCACTAAGGCTGTTGCAGGAGCCTTGCACTGCAGATTAGAGACTGTACTTTGTAGTATTTTAAAATTACATATGGTTGAATCTTCCAACAATCTGGCAATCAGAAAATTTTCTTGGGGAAAAAACCCCACAGTTAATAATCTACACTGGATATTTGTATTGTAATGTCATATACAAGAAAACCCCTATGCTCTTTGTCAAAATATCTCCTCAAATTTACCTAGTGGTGGTCTTTGAAGAACTGTGAAGTTCACCCTTCTCAAGTAAAATCACAGCTTTATTGCTGTTCCCTGAACATATCACACAATCATCATAGCTATATTACAGTGGAAAAGTTCTATTTTTTAATGCTTTGGTTTACTTTTTAGAAAACTGGCATTCTGTTGAAGGTAATATTACTATCAACTAATTCACCAGCTGAGGATTATCCCTCAGCCTCTGCAACCACTACGAAATATAACAAGATGTTCTGTTTGTAAGCCTTTAATGAAAACCAGGTATTATAAGCTTTTCCCCTGGCAACCACCCCACTTCCCAGCTCCATAACACAACTTGCCCAAAAGCTTTTATTCTACTTTACATATATGCAGTGTTGCTAATCAATTTCTGGATTAAATTCACTGTTCCTTTCTAGCAGCAACCACTTTCCTGGTCTGAAGGAGCAGAGCAACCCTTCAACCCCAAGGTAGAAACAAGAGAGAGATTCTTTTAGAGGTCTCAAAATACCTTCATCCTCTCATCCATTACTGGATGTGTGCAATTCTCCACTGTGATGGTTTTATACAAATTGCAAATGTAATATGAAATCAATTGCCTCTGTGTACAATACATGCAAGTACTATTAATTAATTCTAGGTTTTACAAAGAAGAAAATGAGAAGGCACACCTGTTTCAGCACAAAGGGAACATTCTTTTGGGTATCATTTCTGGAATTAAAACAAGCCATAAAGTAGTCCCTCCAGTCTTTGGCCTTTAAATTTCAGATGACGTGCTTAAGTACAACCAACTGAACTGTATTATAAGGTAGAAAAATACAACACTATCCTCTAATTAGAACATAAAAAATAGAGAGAGAGGGAAAAGCCGGCAAGTATCTTCAGGAAATACAAACCCGTATTCAAGCATTACCTTGTGAAAGCAACGTCTTTTAATACCTAACACTTATTCTAAAATTACACAAAGCAATTAACCTTATCAGTGGTTGAAACTGTAATAACAAAAAGCAATGCATGAAACTGTAATAACGTAAAGCAATGAATGTAGCTCATAGCCACTGATACAAGGAAAAAATATCCATCAACTAAGTCAGAGGCCTTGGAAACCAGAAATCAATGAACCAGCAAATGTGACAGCAAAAACTGGCCCTCTAAATGGCAAAGTGGACAGATTGCTGAAGCCAGTCAAGCATCAGCTTGGATGATTTTATTTCTTTACTGGCCCTGTTCCCTCTCCCTACACCAACTTCTGTACAGAAGGATGAGTGAGAAACAGATCTAGCGCTGAAGACACCTGTTTTAATTTTCAAGTGTTTAACTTGTTAAATCTTCTCTTTAGGAGGAAGCAGATGTTCCCAGGAATAGTTCAGGCAGCCTCTGAGCTGAGGAGCAGAGGACTACTCTTGCAGACCCGTAATAGGAGGATCATTTTTGCTTAAGAAGCCATAGCAAGATTTTACAGGAGGAAACAGAACTCACACTTTGTGAAACAGTTTACTGCTGCATATGCAAGAACTGCTGTGGAGAACTGTGTCATCTCTAACTGGATGAAGGTTCACCAAACTCCCGGAAAGCCCACCACAATGCTCACCCTATCATAGAAAGCAAAACATTTAATTAAATATGAGCTCTGCCTTAGTTTCTGTCCCTTGTAGCTGAGTCTTCTTACCTTTTACTAAATCTTCACTGTTATTTTGGTACCCCTTCGTGCCTCAAAAATACAAATCGCCAAAAATACTTAACATCACCCAGTAGGAATAGTCAATTTTGGCCTGGTCCTTTGTGAAACTGTTGGAAACCTCTAGCATACTATGATTGCTTAAACTTCCAAGCTTTATTCTTCCCTTTTAGTGCATGCTTAACTCCTATAAATGCTGGTGAGAGTTATGTGCATACAACAATGAAAGATTAAACTCTTTCATTGTCTAAGGGGTGCTATCAGCCCTGTCCTGCTTCAGGAAAAAAAAGCCCTCAAGGATATTGCAAATACTATGGGGAGTTAATCTCATTACACACTACTAATAGCATTTGTGGCACTGTTTGCTTCTTAGATCAACCATAGGTGACCACCTGGTGCCCTGTAACTAGAAAGCTGTGTCCACAACACATGCACAGACCAGGCTCTTCCTGGGAGACTAATCTGTAAGCCGCTATGGATCTATTCTCCTGACACTTTCTCTCCCACTGAGAATAACATGTGTTTTTATTTTCAGTCTGAGTATTTTTAAGTGAATAATAGAGCTTTCTGAAAAAAGTGGGGTTTTGTAAAGAATCATGGATTCAAATACAGAGATGTTTAGTTAGGAATTAATATATTGTAATGCTTTCCAGTGCAAACTTCACACAGGCTCGTCTTCTTGAGTTACCAAATGATTGTATGATCAGCTTCACCTCATCCTTTCCAAAAGCAAAACTGCTGTAGGGCTGATTTTAAGTACTCTTCAGGAGAATCATCATTGAAAATAAAGCTGTCTGTAGAAGAGAAATTAGTATACTGAAAAACGTCTCTTTTATTGGTCAGCATTGTCTTGTCTGTAAATATTACAGGAAATAAATATTAAACTGACAAAGGTATTTTTAACTAGGTTTTCTTAGTGTATGCCAATTAAATCAGCAGGGTCATGCGGACTTAAAACAGCTAGTGACCTAGCACACAAATGAGTTTTACTGCAGATTTGAACAGAAAGGACACAATCACTAAGCAACCGTTTGCAGGCACCAACTGAATAATTAAAGCTGGTTTCATCATACAGATGACACATAATGCTGTGAAAAAAAATTACCCCTGGCAACTCCTGCTTCTGAAACTGAAACCTAGAAAACTTAAAAAAGAAACTTGTTCATGCTCGGCTCTGTGTTACAATTAATTCCTCTTCCTTGCCTCCTGTTAGGATGCTTTAGGGTAAAAGGACAAAGAATGGTGATCACCTACCTTTTAAACAAATTTCATCTTTCTAATTACATCTGGCAATTGATACCAAGTAGCCTCCAGCAACGGATTGCCAAGATGACACATTTCTAAGTGTCCAAACTGCAATCTATAGATGTGCCAGGAGAGTATTTTTAATAGAGCTCATGAGATGATACAGGCATACAGCGATGAGAACTGCAATTAAAATACAGCTCTTTAATTTCATGTGTTTTAAAATACGTCTTGTATCCATATTGCATCTAGGGATTTCATAAAGACACTGACTCTTTAAGTTGTAGCTCTTGAGCAATACAGAGTAGATTCCATAGATATAAAGGTTCTATTTAAATCAAAGGATTTAGAACAGTTTTAGGCCTCTCTCCCCAGCAAGCTTCAGGCTTTGCCTCTGTGCACACACAGAGTCTCCAGGAGTCCTGAAGCCTGGAGACTCTCACCCAAGCAGCCTCAAGGGTAAAACTGTTGAAATTATCTTAATGCTGTGTTTCTCCTGTTAAGAAAATGGGGAACACAAGAGCCAGAAAAAAGAACAGATCTTGGGAGTCTCTTAAAGGAGAAAATCCAGATAACATGGGAAAAAACCCTCAGCTCTCACATAGCTGAGAATGAGGGAATGTAGTAAATTCAGCAGATAAATGGTAGTTTTGTGGAAAAAAATTAAGTATAAAACATCTATGAATAACCAACAACTACATTTTGATTTATCTAAGTCTCAAAATTTCCTGCAGGGTTTCCTCTCAAAAATCCTGCAAAATCCAAAGTGGCCAAAGTGGGAATTTTGTAGCATTTGGTAAGACTTCATGAGGGTTTTAGTAA
The DNA here is from genome assembly GCA_013397895.1 of Origma solitaria. Lineage (NCBI taxonomy): Eukaryota > Metazoa > Chordata > Aves > Passeriformes > Acanthizidae > Origma > Origma solitaria. The sequence goes on from VZRL01006365.1 coordinate 498,186, forward strand.
GCTTTAATAGTGTGCCCTTGGATAGGCACACACAAAAGGAGGTCCATTCCAAGACACCTTGAAGGAGACTTCTAGAAAAAGCAAGAGAAAAACATTGTTCTGATTCAGATATGATGGTGTAGCATTGTGTGTTGTCCAGGAACAGATGAGTACACGGCAAATGAAGGAAGTCAAGTCTAAAAGTAGCATTAGGGCAGTCAAGCACTGCACAAATTCAGAATGAACGTGCCTCAAGCCATATCTGTCTTACTGTGAAGAAAAGGTATGCACTAGGTCTGCACAGGTGGCAAGGAGCTAGGAAACATCACCTCTGCTCAAAGGCAAAGATTTCACTTCTATATTGCCTGCATTTCTTAACTTAAAGGTCATTTCTGGGGACTTTTTAAAGTGCACAGTTTTTATTCAGGCTTTGGTTTTCTACCAACTGATACATAAAATTACTGCCAATGAACTTCTAGCTCACACAGTGCCACAGGATGTGCTCCATATTCCACTCCCCTCACTACTATGCAGTCCTGCCCAAATTGATGAAAACCTCCCCCAACCCAGATAACCTGTACCTTCCTAATTTGAAAAAGAAGTGGCATTGAAACAGCTGATTTTTAAACACCTGGAAAAAAGAAATCCCTGGTGACTGTAAGAAGAGTTGTTGGTTATAGTGGCTCTCCCCACATAAGCCTAGCCATGAGGCTAAATCCCATATGCTGCTACTCAATTTTTAATAGGTCACTGGGCAAAATTTCATTCATTTTTTATGAATGCTAAAGCTAAAAATGAATATGACTGCTGGTAGGCACAGGGTAAGAGACTGCATATTTCCATAAAAAGGTTTATGTATTCTCTGCACATAGCTAAAAAATATAAAATTTTAAAAAACATATGTTTATGCTTTCACTAAGGCTGCAGTCCTGGATACATTCAATGCTCATCCTAAAGCTGCTTGCATACACTCAGTCAAAGGAGAGAACCAGAAGAAGACCCATTCACTGATCTGCACGGCATGGGGATTTTAGAAACACCTTATGATCACTCTTGACGAGAGCCGTACCACCCAGACAAGAGAGGGCCTTTTTACTGTCTCAGGATAGCTCACATCGGGAATCCACAGGGAGGTTGTATCCCAGTTTTAGGACCCATCCTCTGTGACAATCAGCAGATTTGCTGAGGTGAATTTACTTCTGCATAGCTTCTAGGAAAAAACTGGTGGGTCAGACCCATGCTTTAGGTAATCACTAACAGGGTAGGAATAAATCAGATTTAGATTTCAAAACAATGTCTGTAACCCTCCTCCCTAGCATCCCTTAATTCACAGTTTGAGGGTCTCAGCAAGATTCCTGGATTTCCAACAGGTCTTCTTTGGCCTCTTTTCTCCCGAATAACTTGAGAGAGTGTCTGTGCTTTTGTTTCTAATTTAGATGACAACAAAGCATGGGGTAAACAAATTCTAAGACAAGATATTTCTGGTGTGAGTATTAAACCCTGACACTAATATTTGATTTGTTCATCAATAAAACCCTCATAATGATATTTATAATAGAGGGAAAGATTCCTCTTTTATACACCAAAGAATGAAAAATAATATTAAAGACTCTCCAGAAAACTGACACATTTATTTGCAAACTGTCCTTGGATTGGCTGCTATAAAACAAAACCATGTGTTCTTTGGCATAGCTATCACTGTTTATAAATTTAATCTGTTTCCTGTTCAAGTGTATTAGATCTTCATCTGCAACTGTAAACACATCCCTGCTGTTCATGGAGGTAAAAGCATGGGGACTTATATTTTATATCATCAAGACACAGTATATGTGCTGTTATTTCAAAATATAAAACAACCCATGCAACTCTCCTTTGAATTCCCATTAATTGCTTTCATGATCTGCTTAGGGATACAGAGAATTCAACTGACATTGCTATATTTCATTAAATGCAAGAAACTCTCAGAAACACCTTAAAAAATTCAACTAAGTCAGACCAGAGCTCTTAAAATATCAAGGGCTCATTTATATATCTTCAGAGCATGTGTCAGTTTTCAAGCCACATGAGTTGTGTATGCACAGTCAGTGTGTGGGAAGAATACATTCATGAACATAAAATCAATTAGTAGGTTTGACCCTAAGTTCTAATTACACCGATACAGTTCTCTTTTCCCTCATTTGACTTCTGTGTATTAATATTCCTATGTATTAACATATCTGCGAGATAGTGCTTCATTCTCATTTCTCTGAACGTTGAGTTATGCCAACATTGACATGCCCACGTTTTTCGTACCCATCCCAAATATCTGGGTACTTACCACCCCACTATTATCAGAATTACTGTATATGCCATTCTTCATCCATATGCATAGTTACAGTTTCTATAGAGCCCTTCTTTCTGTTATTTGAATCTCCAAGAAAAAGATTAATTTCTTATCTCACCATCAGATAACATATCAAACAATAGGTTCGCTTGAATTTAAATTATGGATTGCAGTACATCTCCACAGTTTGCGTGGCAGGAAATTGTAGACCTTTCTGAATCACGAAAGATCTTAATTCTGGCTCTGAACAACTTAATTCCAGTGTTTCCTGTTCGTAAACCCAAGATGTGAACCCCAGCCAGGCAAATTGCACCACTGAGGTATAGTCTGATGGCTTGCAAGGATCTGTCTTCACTTGGCCAAATCCACTGATGGATACATGCAACTCCTGGTGACTTGGAAGGAAACAGGAAAGCAGTAGGAAACCAGGTCACCTGGGAAGGTTTGGCTCTCTGACCTTAAAATGAGGATAACGTGTCCCACTTTACATCACAGAATTTCATTTCCTTTGCACCACCAGCATCGCAAAATGTTGAATGTGTTCATGCTGATTAATTATAAAACTGCCCTCATTTCTTTGCTCATTCCTTTCCCATCTTGATACTTGTCTCCCTCCTGTCCAAACTGTAATTTTCAGGGGCAAGAACTCCTATGAGAAGTATGTGAACTGACAAAAACACGCAACACAAACAAGTACCACAAGAGCTGCATGCGCAGCCCATGAGCCCAGCACGTATCAGCTGTGTTGGGGCAAAGGAGCCACCCGGGACATTCTCTGACTGCACGACCCTCAGCAGAGGGGACATGGGCAGTACCAGGACCAACGCCAACCACGCCTGTTGGCTACTACTTATGGCCAGGATAAATCCCCTTGCCTCAGCTATGGAAACCTTCCTCCTTTTACCCTGCTCCGCAGGAGACTAAGGGAAAGGCGACCTTTGTGAAAATGTCCCTGATAAAACCAGTCGTACATTAGATGGAAAACAGTGCTTTCCTGGTGAAAGCTTTTAAATGGAATTAATTTTTTACACCATTTCAATCTGGAAATTGTGGGGGCAGCAAAAGGGAGGTAAGATTTACATGCTTGCTTGTATCTGAAAAATCCTTCACATAAGGAAAAATAAGACATTTTAGCAAAACATGAATTCTATTGAAGGGGCATTTTCAATTAAAATGTGTCTAGCTAAAACCTTTGAGCAGCTTTGCAATCTTTATTTCCAGAAACAAATGTCAAAATTATAGTCTTGGTTTCCTTGCAGTGTGCCTTCCAGCTCACTTCCTGAGCTCCTGGGAGCACTTGCTTGCTTTATTCCTGACAAAAACCCTTCAGGCCACAAGGACAGGGGGGGCTAGTCCCAGTGTGTGCCACATTTACATTTGGAGTGAGTGTCTTACAGCAGCAGCTGCTGGCCTATCATTTCTGTCATTATTTGCATTTCAAACAGAATCAATGAAACAATGAACTACAAAACAAATTAAAGTTCTACAGAGAAAACTAACGCCTTTTTTTAATCTGACTCAGCTGCTGGAATACTGAAAGACTGAAGACTTGGTAACACCGCACAGTCCCTAATGTTAAGTACCATTGCAGGTGAGACCAACAGTACTTATCTGTCAAAAAATGTAATTTAAAAAGGAAACTTCTACAGCTGGTGGTAACCTAGTTTTCAATAGGTAATCACCTATGTGATTAAAACCCAGCTTAAGTACTTTAAAAATTATTCCAGAAATAGTGTAATAGAAGAGAAATTGAGGCTAAACAAGTCTTCACATTTTCTTCCCCCAAGTATCTTGTTCTGCTCTATAAAATGCTACAGAAGCCTACTATAGAGGTCTGTGTTTCCTGCCTGGAAGTTTGATTTGCACTTCCCAGACCAATACCTATCCCAACCCCATCGCCATGTCCTTTAGGTCATTTCTCACTTGCATCGATCCACAGCTTGAAAACTTTCTTAGGAGGCTAGCATCAGATATAATGGAGAAACTGCAGGCAATTATAAATCCAGGTTCTGGAGGGATATAGAAAAGGCAGGAAAGTCAGAGAGAACACCCTATAACAGTCTAAAGCGTCATTTAATCCTATTCATTCTCCTCTACTTCCAAACAGCACTGTCATCCCTGCTGTACCTCCAAATGATGTATATGTAATTTTATCTGAATAGTAAAGAAAATTTCTGACCAAAAAAACCCATACAGCTATTCCCTGGTGAGCAGGGCAGTGAGGGGGCACTGGGATTTGAATTAGCCACACTGATCTTGTGGCTATGACATCAGGCCTGTTAAGCCGATGGCTGGGACACTAACAACGAGAGTACTTTGTTTCATAATGGACCTCTGGGTTCTTCAGTGCACCCTTAGAGCAAATAGATCCACATTAGTCCTTCCCTTGACTCCTTCCCTTCATTTTCCCTTTCAGAGCTGACAGAGGGCTTGATAAATAATTTTTGCAGAAAGTGGCAGAATCAAGGTTACTATTTTACCTTCCAGTCCTCAATGGGAAAAGCTGAAAGGATCGCTAGACTCTGCAGGGACTCATCTAATCTCTTCACAGATGTCTTACAAAGATGTCAGGATGCATGTGGAACTGTGGTGACTCAGCTAGAGACAAAATCAAGGTCCTGTCCACAGAGCATCTCTTGACATCTTGCAGAATAGTTTGTGTGACACAAATTAATTCCTATCCAGAAGCAGTTTGTTTTCTGCCTACTTAGAATCTCCCTGGTTAATACATTTGCTAGTTTTTGTTATCATTTTCTGGGTGCAATGAAACAATTTGTCAAACAGCTTCACTTCAAATAAGGCAATGTCTGTTTACTCTCTGCATTTCCCTTTGTAAGGTTGTTTAATGAACGTTTAGGAAATACTGCATTTTATAACTTGCTGTGCAACTAGATCTTTGTTACAGTTATAGCTATTGTACATGATTTGCAACAAAAATAGCAGAAGTACTACAGAATGTAAGATTATAGAATTATAGGATGGCTAGGGTTGGAAGGGACCTTAGGCATCACCTCATCCCAATCCCTCTGCCATGGGCAGGGACACCTTTCACTAGACCAGGTGCCCAGCGCTCCATCCAGCCTGGCCTTGAACACCTCCAAGGATGGGGCATCCACAGCTTCTCTGGGCTACCTGTTCCACTCTCACACAAAGAACTTCCAGCCCATAGTTAATCTAAACCTACTCTCTTCTAGTTTGAATCCATTCCCCATTTTCCTGTGCTCTTGAATTCACCATGCTCTTGTGGAAAGTCCCTCTCCATCATTCTTCCAAGTACTGGGAGGATTCAATTACGTCATCCCAAAGCCTTCTCTTTTCCAGGCTGAACAAAACCAAGTCTCTCAGCCTTTCCTCACAGAAGAGGTGCTCCATTCCCTCTGCTCATCTTGGTGGCATCCTTGGGACTTGCTTCCAACAGGTTTTCCCAATAAAAATTTCCAATAAATGCCTTTCTTGTACTGAGGACTTCAGAGCTGGATGCAGTACTCCAAGTGGGGTCTCACAGCAGAATCTCCTCCTTCAATATTTGTACAGAAATAATTTGACTGTGTACATTTATCATACACCATCAATCACATGCTGGAAACTAAAGAAACATTCAAAGTTGCAGAATAAAGGCAGCCCCAACCAGCCTTCAGACAATAGACTTTTTTTTTCACTGACTACAGTGAAGTGGACAAATTCACTGGATTAATTAAAAACAACAGTCTAGAAAATGCAGAATTTTTCACACTGCCAGAAGTATTTTAACTTGCTAATTAGCAATCCCAAGGAAACTTAATGTTGACAGATTTTAAATTAATTAATATATTCACTATGTACCACAATGTGAATTTTCCTGTGACTTCAAGAGTAAGTTAATTGTAAGTTGGTTCTTGGTCTAATATTGTGAATTCAGACATAAATTATTCATCCTCCCTGATATACTTCTATATCCCATCTGCAAGTTACATGGAAATTACACCCCCCCAGCACAGATTCCATCTAATGTAAATTGGCACAGCAACAGTGGAGTCACATCCTATGTTTAGCATGCACTCAGCAAGAGGCCTAAAAAATGCTGCTTGAGAATGTCTTTAGTAACTAAATAGCCCCTGTGGACTGAGTTCTGCAAAATATGTGTACAGCAGTGGTCTCAGCACAAACTTCTCTGGTTATAGTACCAGATGGATTAAGAGCTGTTGCAAACAGTTTAAAGAAGAAACAGGATCTCAGTAGAATGTTTAAAGCCAAGTTAGATTAAAGGCCTTGGTCTAATTCTACCAATTTAGGTCCAAGCACCTGCTGATGTGCGTGCCCTTTTTAACCATCTCATTCAAGCTCTTCTCAGCAAAATCAGACTGAGATTACAAACTGGGAGACAGAGGGAAAATTTTAAAAACTGCACACTTAAAAGAGCTATTTTTCACATCTCTGTAAAGAAAAAAACAAACATGAAAATACAAGCAAGTTTTAAACCCTTGAAGGACACGATCCAGCCAAATCTCTACGACCATGGAATGAGACACTGGAGTAAAAAGGTCAGTAGTAGATCCAACCATACAGTAGTAGAGTTTTAGTGATACTAAAGTTATAAAAATTTCAGAAGACAATCTCTTGATTTCATACCTATTCATCCCATGTATTAGCTTTTTATTGTGCCTTACATTAATGTTGAAGATGCATTTTTAGGGAATATGTTTGTGAAAGTGCTAATTATTTTAAACCATTGCCTTTAAACTCTCACAATGCTTATTTCTCTAAGTCTATGTGCAAATCAGCACCCAGGTTGGCACCCTTTTTTGGTCTACAAACAGTACCTTCTAGTTTGTGTTCTCTACTACTGCTGAAGACAAATCCAATCATATCAGATACTCATCCAGGGACGACTTAAGGACAAGTGAAAGATGAAAAGCAAAGTTATTTCACTTCCCTCTCTTACCCCCTAGCATGTCTCGTTTTATTCATGCCTGTCTTTTGCGATCTCCTTTTGTACCGAACAGAGCTTACCAACCGACACAAAAATAAATGCGTAACAAATATTCTACAAGACCAGACAAGGGGATTTGCTAAATCCAAAGAAGCTGCCTGGTCAGACTTCTACCCTCATCCCTAAGGGTGAATACTGTTGCTTCTGACATCTCTCAAGGTCTTGCAACACCTTCTCAAGCGCTACTAGCAACCAGTGATTAGCCTAGTTCTCAGATGCCTTTAGGGTCAATAGAGAAAAGAAGGCAACAAGTCCTACACAGATCACCTTAAAATCAATGTACACAACTGGAATGCTGCAATGGATGGCTATAAACACTTCAGAAGGGATAGGCAAGGAAGGAGAGGCTTTTGGGTAGCCCTGCATGTTAGGAAGTGTTTGGATTATCCAGAGCATAGTGATGGTCACACTAAGGTTCAGTGTTTACAGGTAGAATCAGGGGCAAGACCAACAGAGAAGATAGCCTGGTGAGAGTCTGTTATAGATCACCCAACCGGAATTAAGAAGCAAATGGAATATTCTATAAGCAGCTGGGAGAAATCTTCCAGTGACTGACCCTTGTTCTTGTGGGGACCTTCAAATTAACAGATGTCTGCTGGAAATGCAACACAGTAGAGACAAAACAGCCTAGGAGGTTCCTGGTCTGTGTGTAAGGTAATGTCCTGGCACAGCTGGTGAGGGAGCAAACCAAGGAATGTGCCCCACTGGACCTGCTGTTTGTGATAGAGAGTCGTGGGTGATGTGATTGTTGGAGGCAGTCTTGAACACAGCATTCACGAAACGAGTTTTTGATTCTAAGAAGCAAGGAGGGACATCAGGAAAATTGGCATGGGACCTTGGACTTGGAGACGACAGACTCTGGCCTTTTTAGGACACTGATTGACAGAGTCCCTTGGGAGACAGTACTGATGGTCAAAGATGTCAAAGAAGGCTGGACATTCTTCAAGAAGGAAGTCCTAAAGGCAAAGGAGCAGGCAGTCCCCATGTGCCAAAAGTCAAGCTGTTGGGGGAAAAGACCATCCTGGCTCAACAGTGTTTTGGCTGCAACTTGGGAACAAAAGGCAGTTTATGATCTGTGGAAGAAGGGACAGGTAGCTCAGAAAGACCACAAGAATGTCATGAGGCTAGCCAGGAAGAAAATTAGAGGGGCAAAGCCCAGCTAGAAATCAACCTGGTTACTGATGTAAAAGACAATAAAAATGTTTCCATAAATACACAAGTAAAAAAAGGAGGGCTAAGAAAAATCTCCATCCCTTATTGGATGGTGGGGGGGGGACATATTAACTAAGGGTAAGGAAAAGACTGAGCTACTTCTTTAATAACAAGACCAGCTGTTCTTCAAGCACCCAGACTGCTGAGTTGGAAAACAGAGAAAAGGTGCAGAATGAAACCCTAACAATCCAAGGAGAAACGGTCAGCAATCTGCTACACCACTTAAACCTGCACAAGTTTTATGGGGATGGATGGGATACACCCAAAGAGATCTAGTGAAAGTACTCACTGAGTCATTTTCCATCATTTTTAGCAGTTGTGGGTAACCATGGAGGTCTTAGTTGACCAGAGGTTGACAAATGTGACAATGGCCCATCTATAACAAGGGCTGTAAGGAGTATTCAGGGAACTACAGGCCTCTCAGTCTGACCTTGGTGCCAAGGAAGGTAATGCAGCAGATTATCTTGAGTGTCATCATACATGTACAGGACCATGTATGTACAGGATCAGGTTCAGCCAGCATGGGTTTGTTACAGACAGGGCCTGCTTGTCTAATTTGATCTTCTATGACAAAGTGTCCCACTTAGCAGATGAGGAAAAGGCTGTGAATGTTGTCTTCCTGGACTTCAGTAAAGCTTCTGACACCATTTCCCACAGCATTCTTCTGGAGAAACTGTCTGCTCACAGCTTGGATGGGTGCACTGTTCACTGGCTAGAAGAGTCTGTATGGCCAGGCCCAGAGAGCGGTGGTGGATGGAGTCACATCCAGCTGGTGGCCGGTCACCAGTGGTGCTCCCCAGGGCTCCGTACTGGGGCCAGTTCTGTTTAGTATCTTTGTAATTGCTCTGGACAAGGGGACTGACAGCAGGTTGGATGGGAGTTTTGCTCCACTGGAGGGTAAGAAAGTTCTCCAAAGGGATTTGGACTGTCTGGATTGATGTGCTGAGGCTAGTGGTGTCAAGTTCAACAACACTAATTGTCAGGTACTCTTCTTTAGTCACAACAACCCCAGGCAGGGCCACAGGCTGGGGCAGAGTGGCAGGAAAGCTGCCCAGGGGAAAAGGCCCTGGGGGTGCTGTGACAGCAGCTGAACATGAGCCAGGCTGTGCCCAGGTGGCCAAGAAGGCCAATGGCATCCTGGCCTGGATCAGCCATGGTGTGGCCAGCAGGGCCAGGGCAGGGATTGTCCCCTGTGCTCGGCACTGGTGAGGCCACACCTCAAATCCTGTGCTCAGTTCTGGGGCCCTCACTGTAAGAAAGACACTGAGGTGCTGGAGTGCATCCAGAGAAGGACAACAGAGCTGGTGAAGGGTGTTTGGTCAAATCTGATGAGGGGCAGCTCAATTTCTTGCATTGTTATCTCATGTTCACTCAGTATCATATTTCTGCATGATTCCTCTAAAAAAATCCTGCCTACCTCCTACAACAATACATTAAATATTTTAAGTAAGGCTTGCAAGTAGGCCTATCATGAGCTGCCATCTCTACTTTTGGTGTGGAGCAGGAACATGTATGAGACAACATCTGGATCCATGGCAAAGGAAATAGACGGAATGGGTATAAACATAATATAATTTCCTGACCAAAAAACCCCAAACAACTGTTTTCTTGTATTTCCTCCTGAGATCTGGCTACATTTCTACTCAGAATTCATCTGACAGTACAAGATCACTTGTAGTATATCTGTCAAATAAAGGTCATAACCATATCATAGAAATGGCCCAGGAGTACAGACACAATTAGGACATTTTCAGGGTTTTGTGGTTTTTTTTCATAAGCTACTTGTTCTAAGTGCTTTATAATTTGACTATAGTAATTTGCTCCCCTTAGGAAAGAAGTATGGGAAGTTAAAAGTCTATTGTACTATTTTGAAATGAATAATTAAAGTTCACAAAAACATTGGGTTTCAGATTTCTAGTGCTCAAATTGTTTTTGTTTCTTCTATAAATACAGTAAAACACAAAGTCTCATTTAAAATTACCTCTCTCAGCTTAAATTTTTCCTGTGAATCATCTAGTTCCGGCCTTTACATTAATCCAGCAGTCTTTTCTTCTATGAAAATCATGTATTTCCTATGCTGATGGGCTTAGAGCCTAACTAAATGGGAAACCCCCAAAAGATGTGGAATAACAAAAGAAACAAATGAGCAAGTCCAAGGAAGCGTGAGAAAGGGAACAAGAGTTTCCAAGAGGTCAAACACACACCGTGGGCTCTCTGACTCCCTGACCCACGCAGCCAGAACAAGGGCACACCTGGATGCTCCATGGGGGAGTCAGTTCTTGTGTATTCCTTCATTTCTGTTATTCTGCACTACACTGTGGTCTGCATAACCATATGGGCCATATAACCCATGTGACAGCAGCAGAATTATCTGTGGATATGATGCCTTGCAGCAGCCCTGACTAGTTGTATTTGGTTATACATGGACCATACGAGTTCCTCTGATATAAATGAAAATTTCCTCAGCCATCTTTCTACAGAAATTCAGAATGGAAATCTATTTAAATAAGGCCCAAAGGAAAGGCTTTTCTTCTCATTTCTTACGTTTCATTAAAAAGGAAGAAAATTTAATACTACAATCATTTTTCAAAAGGGTCTTGTGTCAATTTTGGCCTCTATATCATTTATGCAAATTATATATACACATACAAACTGCTAACTATTCATGCAGAGTAAGCATTCCTGTGCACATATGGTATCTCACTTGGGGACTGATTTCATATTTCTGCATTTTATTACTTTGTTAACAAATGCAGATTTCTTTGCAATTAAACAGACTATTTAAAGTTCTGAAGTATGTGACCATGTCAAGATTTGCTGCAATTTATGCCCACTTATCAGGTATATACAGTAGAAGGGAGCTCTTAGCAAAGGAATGAGATAACAAAAAAACCCCAAAGCCAACTATAAAGAAACACAATAATGATGAACCTCTCTCTATCCTCAAGTATTTTTATGCTGATGACTCATCTGAACAGGTTGTCTGACTAGTGAAGAGCCACTCACCTGGTAAAAATTACAAGATTTCAGTTTTGCAAGAATTCTCCTTTAGTACTGATTAACCTAAAAATGATGTTTGAAGAGCGTATGCAACATGAAGTATATATACATATATATATACATATACATATATATATATATATATATATATA